>CM031612.1:79469395-79489395 GCA_018398815.1 Conus ventricosus
AGGCTGGACTTGGTTGCACAGCACTGCAAAGCAAATGCAACAATAGAGCATTGGCTGACACTTCTACATATGTGATTCATAAACTTCAAAATCCCTAAAATGACTCTATTTTGCAGTAGTGACAAAAATTTTGGGAAGTGCTATTGCTGTATGACTTCGCGGATGATGCCTAGCAAAGACGTACCACGTGACCACAAACAAAAACATGTACGTAGTGGCTCCATCTCTTAATTTGATCCTTAGGGTATAAGGAAACTTCACACAAAGTGTGACCTTTCTGTCCGACTGGTCCCCAACCGAATCATCTTTGACCGTAAGCTACGCAACTACTCCCAATTCCTTCCCGCAATCCTCCCATTCGATAATATGCACGTTTTATACAACACAAATTCAGGATCATTTTGTTCTGCAAATTAATTATCATATCTCATTAGGAGCATTGATCTTTTTTTGTCTGATTTGCGTCGAAAGAGCGATATATCTAGCTAATTCTTGTAACCTATTTGGATTATCACTTGAAAGAATATTCGCGACACTAATTTCGTTTGGTACTCCAGAAAAGGATACCAAACAGGAACAGTTCTTTCGAATATGTTTATAAGCTTCACAGTGAAATAAAAAATGCACCTCGTCTTCACACTCATTGTCGCAACATGGACAACTGGTGTCTTCCTGATTAATTGAAGCATTTAGGAACCATCTTTTACAATTTTTTAGACCAATTACTCTTAACCGAAATCTTGTCAAATTAATTCTGTGCCAATAGTTCCTAACACATGATAAGTATTTCTCTGTTTGAAATATATCCTTAAAGGAATGGTACCATCTATATCTATCATTATTTTCTAACTCAGAATGCCAATTTTGTTTACTACATGCGATAATCCGGTCTTTAAATAAGGAAATAAAGCTGTTTTCATGACCCACCCTTGGTTTAACCATACTATTCCAAATCCATTTATAGTCAAAATTTTGTGAATATTTGATACCCAGTTGAAATGTCCCGATTCATGCAATGACAAAAGCATTTCATAGGCCTGTCTGCATATTCTTGTCATAGGTAAATTAATCAGTCTTATCCAATATTTTATACATTTCACAGAAGTTCTTATATGAGTGGATATCTACCTGTTTCTCCATATGCTTTTTTATTTGAGGCATGTAGGGGATATTAAGGAATCTTTTAATGGCAATGTATGTACTGCTTCGATTCGTTTCCCTTCTTCCTCTAATCCCCATACTTCAGCAGCATATGTTAGAATTGGTTCAATCTGAGAATCGAACAGTTTCCAGAACAGACCCGGCTCTATTGCGCCTAGTTTCTTCAATGTTTTGATTATTTCTACAGTACCTCTTCTTCCTTTCCTACAAACATCAGACAAGGCGGCATGTATACTCAGTTTAGTTGTGAAAGACATTCCTAAGTATTTATAAGAATTAGTTACAGCAATTTGATCATTTCCATAGAACCATCTTTCTCTTGTAGCTAAGTAGCCCCCCAATCTAAACACTATTATATTTGTTTTTTCAAGGTTAACTGACAAGTGTAATCTGTCAGCTTCTCTTTTTAGGCCATTTAACTGGTTCTGGAGTCCAACAACAGACTCTGACAATAAGACAACATCATCAGCAAACAATAAAAGAAATAATTCTACTGAACCAGGGATGAGTTGGATACCGTGTTTGCCTGTTTTGGACACTTCAATAGCTAATTCGTTGATAAAAAGCGAAAACAATAATGGACTTAGAAGACATCCTTGTTTTACACCTCTTGGGCACTTAAAATAATCTGTGTAACTACCCTGATTGCGCACACAAGCTAATACCTCATTATACATACCTTTCAGTGCCCAGTACAGTTTACCTTTCACACCATTTTTCCTCAAAATCGACCACAATAAATTTCTATCAACAGAATCAAAAGCCTTTTTAAAATCGACGAAGGCAACATAAAGTTTTGTTCTCCTAGCCAAAAATTTACTAACTATTGCATATAGAGAAAAAATATGGTCAACGGTACTATATCCTTGTCTGAAGCCTGCTTGCTCTTCTATCATTTTCTGTTCTTGTTCCGCCCATTTGGTTAATCTTTTATTCAAAATGTTTGTATAAACTTTGCTCAACACACTGGTTAAAGCGATACCTCTGTAATTATTTGGCTGATCAGCATCACCTTTCTTATGTATCGGTATAATAATAGATTTTGACCATTCCAAGGGGAAAACCCCGAGATCAAATATCTTATTGCAATACATTACAAAAATCATAACGGAAACATCTGCATTTTTTAACAATTCGCCGATGATCTTATCTGGCCCTGAACTCTTTCCAGCTTTGAGGTTACCAATACTGGCGTAAACCTCATGTCTAGAAATAGGGGCATCATGAGGAAGCTCAATACTTTCCTCATCTGAATCTCCGGTAAAGTTAGACTCTTCTGCATGCAGTTCTTTGTTTGGTTCATTAAATAAATTAAAGAAGTGGTCATGCCATTGTTCTATTGTGATGTTGTTTATAGGTTACAGATTTCCTGTTAATGGATCGAACTGTTTGCCAGAACAATTTTGGATCATTCACTGATTGTTTGAGTTTATCTAGTTTAATATCATCGAACTCTTTTTTCTTTTTGTATAGCATGAGTTTATAATCTTTTCTTTCTGTGACGTAAGCGTCTTTTTTCTCTTCCACTCCCTTCTTATCACGTTTAAATTTTCTTAACACTGTATAACTTTCTTCTTTTTTCGAGCACACTCTTCGTCAAACCACTCATTTTTCTTTCTGTGGCCGTTTCCTACAGTTCTAATCATGCATGCAGCTGAACTACATAGTGCTTTAGTAAATATATCAATAGACATATTGATGTCAGAACTAAGTTCTGTCTGAGCATTTAACATGCACTGTGTAAACTCCTTAGACTGTTGTTGTTCTTTATATTCATTTATAAGTTCATCAGACCAAACAATTCGATCTTCAGGCAACGGTTCGATCACAGATTGGGCAATGTTACTATTTCGATCTCTGTTATTCAACCTAAATTCCACAGGTAAGTGCCATGAATCTATCTTGTCACCAACATTTAAATCACAATTTAGTTTTAGAATAAATCTTCAGACAATATCACATAATCAATAACACTACAGCCATGAGGGGAAATATAAGTAAAGTCCCCACTGGTATAGTTGGAACAACAACCATTAGCAATAATACAATTAAGCAGAAAACATAAATCTAACAACGACTTACCAAAGTTATTTATATAGTCATCTTTTGATTTGCGCTGTAAACAGTATGCATTTGAACAGTCATCATCAACATCTTCATACATATCCCAAAAGGGGAATAATTTATCATTTGTTCTTCTTTTGGTTGTTCGTTTCCAGTTCTAGCATTCAGATCACCCATTAACATGATATAAAAAATCTTGATTTCGAGCAATGTCCAAAATGCTTTCTTGTAACCAGATAATACCATCTTTAATTTGCAACTGATCGTACAAAGGACCATTTTCGGGCACAATATAGCTAGCAATTATTAAGATATCTTTATCATATTGGAGAACAGATTTATGTAGTTTCACAACAACCGTATTTGCACAATTTATATTAATGACTGACACATAACTTGCCAATGATTTTCTCACAAGCAGCAAAACGCCACCAGAATTTCTCCCTTGACGGGACAGTTTTTTTGCTGGAGCAGTAAATTTAACATGATCTGTAAAAATTCCATTGTAATCAAATGCGTTATCCACAAAAGTCTCAGTTAAGCATGCAAAATCAAACATAGATACATAGTTCATAAAAGATAAGTCGCCAAGTTTAGAATAAAGATTTTCGACATTATAGACAAGAAAACTCAAATGAGCAAAATGACCCTGCCTGTCCTATCGTGTACGTGTGGATCTTCTGGGGGGGAGGGTTATTACCGGGACTCTTGTTGACTGGAGGGGAGGGCTGGCCGGTCCTGGGGTGGTTCACACTGACACTGACCCGTCCTTGTCCACTGACACCACCTCTAGCAGAGAGAGAACCACCACGTCCGCGTGCACTACCACTACTCCTGGTAACACTGGAGTGTAAACCACCACGTCTTTTTCACCACCAGTACTCCTCTCACCACTAGAGTATCCATGCACACTGGCACCATTCATGTTGTCACAAGAGACAGCAGGAACATGTTCGGGCCCCCTGTCCTCATGCTGGTATCCCGGTGGAACACGATCAGTAACACCTTCCCCACCCTCTCCCCTCCTTTCTCCACGGAAACGTTGGCTGGTGAATCCCCGCCCACTGTCTCTGCCCTGATCACTGGAGTGAACACAGCTCTGTTTGCAAACACCACCCCCACCACTGCCACTGCATTCTCCACGTGTTGCACGTGGGCTGGTCGGCTCACTTCCTCTGCAGGATGAAGTAGGGGATTTCCCGTTGCTTCCGCGTCTTTCATCCGCTTCATGACCTTGACCCAGGCGCTGAGTTGACTTAGTTCCAGTGGACAGTTGTGATGTAGGCGTTGTTCCTTCGGCGGCAGTATGTTGTCTTTCTGCTGCTGCTGCTGCTGCTGCTACTGCCGCGTAGGTCCTTGGCTCCGTTCCCCGTTCCTCAGTGACAAGTCTGCCCCGTTTGAAGAAGGCAACCTTGCCTTGCTTCCTCGCCTCTGCCACTAAACTGGCTTGCTTCCTCGTTAGGTCGTTAGCTACCTTGATTCCAGCTTCACCTAACCTTGCCCTGTAATCTTTGTCTGTAATGACAGCCATCTTATCTTTCCAACGATAGAATTTGATGATCATTGGCTTAGGTTGGTCTTTTCTTTCCTGCCCTACTCTGTGTGCCCGAGCAATGTCATCAGTGGTCCACATCTTTGGACTTTTCGCACTGTTCAGAGCTTCCACCACAAGTCTGGCACACGTATCGAACGACTCAAACTTGTCCCATTGCTTAAGTCCATTACATGCGGAGATTGTCTCTCCTGGAAAAGCTTTCCAACGTGTCGCAGTGTTCCCTGAGTGCATCGATGTCATCCTTCCATCTTCCACGCTTTAAATAACGACGTCACGTTATCTTCGTTTTGTCTGGAAGCAGCAAACAGTTCGTTCATATCATCTTGAGTTTCTTTCATTGCAGAGGAGAGGCGGGCGTTTTCTTCTTCCAGACTCTCACACCTTTTTTCTATCTCTTCACACTTTGACATGACATGTCTAAATCGGTCTTAATGTCACTGATGTCTTTTATCATGGCAGTCATGTGGCCTTTCAGTGACTGAAATTCCTCTGTGTGTTGAGTCAGCAATGCTAGGATCCGTGTTGCCATGTCGGGCGACACAGCCGAAGGGGGATAAACGGTAGTCTGGCCACTGTCAGCGTCGCTCCTATCACTCCCTTCCACACTGCCTGCTTTACTGTTGTCGTCGTTGGTGACGGGGGTATCACCATTCACGGGGCCAGGGTTAAGTTCCACATCACCACAGCACAAAAATAGCTAACTACAAACACAAACAACAGTACCTCCACTTTGTTCCGTACCGCGATTACTCGCTTGCGCATGTTCACAACAAAAAGCACACGCCTCCCCATGAAGCTGATGTAAACGCTGAGGAAAAGTCCACACACAGAACGGAAACACAAATTGTGAATAGGCATTGTCACTTTTTCTCACAAAAATTACACCACGATGATCAGCATACATCCAGTAATCCAATCGTGAAGAAAGCAGAGCGTAAAAAAAATTACTTGCATCACTAATTCGACAATTAATCCAAACATTTGCAGAGAGCTCCCAAAACACGTCTTTCTTCTTTTCTGATAACAACTCACCCCCCGAGAGAGAGAGAGAGAGAGAGAGAGAGAGAGAGAGAGTGTGTGTGTGCGTGTGCGTGTGTGTGTGTGAACAACTCTATCAAACTGCCATCGCCCAAGAGTTTAGAAGACGCGCGCTTTTGTCTTCTTCTTCTTCTTCTTCTTCTTCTTCTTCTTCCAGTAATGTCCACCTGCCGAGTATTCGGCAATTATTGACATGCTGGAGGGTCACTGAGCAGCTTGAGAAAAAAAGAAAAAGAAAAAGATATTTACGTGGAGGATCTGGTCACCTTCGAAATGAAGGGGCCAGAGTGGGGGACTTGACAACTTCTGCGGACAGGTCGTTCCAGTCGCGGATGGTACGGGGGAAGAAGGCATGCTTGCGGTAGTCTGTGTGGGTAGTGGTGCGCTGGAATTGCATGTTGTGGCTTCTTCTGCTTGTGGGTGGCAGGGGCATTTCACACATGCTTGACCGTTTTGAATTTATATAACATGGATAGTCTGCACATACGGCGGCGTTCTTGGAGCGTCGTCCACTGCAACTCTTCAAGCATGTCGTTTACGCTGGATGTGTTTCTATGCCGGTTCAGGACAAAACGCGCACCCTTCGCTGGATCTTCTCGATGTTGAGGATGGGCTTGGTGGTGTAGGGGTCCCAAACACAGCAGGCGTACTCGACAATGGGTCTGACCAGCGCCTTGTATGCCAGCTCCTTGGTCTTGCTGGAGCACACCTTTAGGTTTCTCCTCAGGAATCCTAATGTTTTATTTGCCTTGGCACAAGTGTTGTCGACGTGGGCGTTCCAGGAGAGGTCGGTCTGCAGCGTGACCCCAAGATACTTTGTAGAGGATACTCTCTCTAGGGTATGACTGTGGAGGGTGTATTTGGTGTTGGCATTCAGCGGCTTCCTACTGCGGGTCAAAGGCAGCTGGCTGCATTTGTCCGGGTGGAATGCCATGTCCCACTCGCTCTCCCAGTCTTCCAACTTGGCGAGGTCCTCTTGGAGTTTTACGGGTCTTCAGGGCAGACGATCAGTCAGTTACTACGGTGTCATCAGCGAATAGGCGGGAAGTGGAGGAAATTCTTGTTGGAAGGTCATTTATATATGTGAGGAAGAGACAAGGTCCAAGCACTGTTCCCTGGGGCACCCCAGATTTCACGCGGATATAGCCAGACTGTGCACCATTGACCACCACGGCTTGTTTGCGGTCGATGAGGAAGCTTGCTATCCAGCTGTTGGTGCTTCCACGGATCCCATAGTGGTCTAACTTCTGGACAAGTAGGCTGTGATTCACACGGTCAAAGGCTTTAGCAATGTCCATGATAATGACGTCGGACGCTACGTCGCTCTCCATCGCTGATGAGACTTCTTCTATGAACTCCAAGAGCTGCGTCTCACAGGAGCGGTGCTTGCGGAAGCCATGTTGTTGGTTGGACAGTATGTCGTTCGACTCCAGGTGGCGCGTGATAGCACTGACTAGGACATGCTCCAGGACTTTGGCGGGGACGCTGGTTAGGGAGATTGGGCGGTAGTTAGATGCCTTATAATGCTCTCCCTTTTTGAACACCGGGGTAACCAGTGCCTCTCTCCAGTCCTGTGGCACCCCACCAGTTTGCAGGGAGGACCTGTAGATGGTGGCCAGGATAGGCGCAACTTCTTTAGCCATTCTTTCAGCACTCGGGGAGTAATACCGTCTGGGCCTGATGCTTTTGCGGGGTTGAGGTTCCTCAACAGCTTTTCAATGCCATCGGTGCTGATGGTGATGTCTTCCATGGTAGGGAAGTTGCCGCGGGATTCGTGAAGTGAGCATTTGTTTCTGAACTCAGTTTCCGTGAAGGCAGTACCTTCGCTGAACGCAGTGGAGAATTTCTGGTTCAGCAGCTCAGCTTTCTGCTTTGGGTCGGTGACAAGCTTTCCATTGGACTTCAGAGCAGGGACACCAGTGGTGGTAGAGCGCTTATTCATGCAGATATGAGGTCAACAGAACGAACGAGGCAGAGTCCTTGGACAGGATATTCAAAGTTTGCCCAGAGCTTCTAGCTGACACGTATACATTGCAGCAGTAGCTGAACTCCCAGCAAATTACAGGCCTGTCTCCTTGACTTGCATCTCTTGCAAACTGCTGGAGCACACCATCGTGAGCTCTGTGATGGAGCATCTTGAGCGGAACGACATCCTCCATGCCCGGCAGCACGGATTCAGGAGACAGCGATCCTGCGAGACCCAGCTCCTGGAGTTCATTGATGAGTTGGTAGACAGCATGGAAGAGGGATGACAGACTGACATCCTTGTCATGGATTTTGCTAAAGCATTTGACAAGGTAAATCACAGTCTCCTCTTACACAAGCTTCACCACTACGGCATCGGGAGTGAGGTCAACCGCTGGATCAAGGGATTTCTGTCAAACCGACGTCAAGCAGTTGTAGTGGAGGGAGCCCAATCAGAATATGTCAGGGTGAGGTCAGGTGTACCACAAGGATCAGTTTTGGGACCTTGCTTGTTCCTTGTATACATCAATGATCTCCCAGAGAGCCTGACTTCACCTTGTAGGCTGTTCGCTGACGACACTGCAGCTTATAGAGTAGTCACATCCCAGCAAGACCAAGACCAGCTACAAGAGGACCTCCATCGCCTCGGAGAATGGGAGAAGAGCTGGGACATGGTCTTGCATCCAGGGAAGTGTACTGTTCTTCCTGTGATCAGAAGTCGGCGACCCCTTCACTACCAGTACAAGCTGCATGGACACACACTCGACACTGTGTCATCAGTCAAGTATCTCGGCATCACCATTGAGAAGAACATCAGCTGGGATACTCACATTGATGCCATCACTTTGAGAGCAAGCAGGATGTTGGGATTCCTTCGTAGGAACTTGAAAGCTGCCCCCACAGAGCTAAGAGAGAGGGCTTACCTGACATTTGTCAGGCCCCTTTTGGAATATGCCAGCTCTGTGTGGGACCCCCATACACAGAGGAATGTGGACAGAATAGAAGCAATACAGAGAAGGGCGGCTCGCTTCGTATTGAACCGCTACCACAACACCTCAAGTGTAAATAGCATGATTTCTCGACTGGGATGGTCCTCCCTTCAGCAACGCCGGCAGATGGCACGCCTGACGATGCTGTATAAGATTCAAAATATGGGGGCCGGATAGCTCAGTTGGTAGAGCGCCGGACTCGTGATCCTGGGGTTGCGGGTTCGAATTTCGGTATAGGGGGATTTTTCCCTCGGAGTTAACATTGGTTCTGACTCCATTCCCCATATAGTCCTTCGAATGAGACTATAAACCGAGGTTCCGTGTGTGAACGCACGCATAACATCTTGCACACATGTAAAATCCCATCACCAACTTTCGGAAGAGAAGGCCAGTTTGGCCGTTGGTATGGATGACACGTGACACATAGCATGCACCTTCCCCGAAGATGGAGTATGGCTGCCTTAATGGCGGGATAAAAAAGGGTCATACACACAAAACTCCACTGCCTGGCTATACAGGGAGTGTCCGCAGGAGTATCAGCGTGCGTACGCAGAAAGAAAGAAAAAAAAAGATTCAAAATAACATGGTTGCAGTCAGCCACAGCAAATTACATCCAGCTCCGGTCCGCCAAAGAAGAGTACATAGGTTTTAGGTTTAGGTTTAGGTTTCGGTTTGTAGGGACAATTACCTTTAGCAATTATAGCCAGAACTGGCTTTACATGTCCCTTCTATGTGTTATCTGTCTTCACACGGTCAGGTCTTTAACTCGCTCAAGTCTTTATTTATCATAGTCAAAATAAATAGTCTTCAATAATACACTATCATCGATAGAGCTTTTGAAACGGTTAGTATTTTGTGCATGTTTAATGTTAGGGGTTAATTTATTCCAAAGATTTGTTACTCTGTTACTAAAAGAAAATTTCCTTAGGTTAGTGCGATAATATCCATGATAAATTTTATCCACACTATTTCTGGTAATATCAACTCTTGATGCAGTAAAAAATTTTGAAATAAGAATATTGTCAACACAATTAAATATTTTATAGACTTGGATCAAATCGCCCCTCACTCGTCTTGTTTTTAGGGTAGGCAGTCCAAGAGCTTTTAACCTACCTTCATAGGAAAGATTTTGTATATTCTTTACAAGCTTTGTTGCTCTTCTTTGTACTCTTTCCAAAGCAGCAGACTGCTTCTTTAATCGAGGATACCAAATTGTATTGCCATATTCCAAATGAGGTCTAACGAAAGCCTTGTATAGTTTTGTAAAAATATCTTTATCTATGTGACTAAAAGTACGTTTAATTATACCAATCATTTTATTAGCTATATTTATAGAGTTTTGAATATGCTTATCGAATACCAGGCCAGAATCAAAAGTGACACCAAGATCTTTTTCATAATCACATGTTGAAATATCTGCACGCTCACCAGTATTACTGTTTAGCATTGTATATTGGTATCTTGGGTTCTTACGTCCAACATGTAACACGTTGCACTTGTCCGCATTAAAATGCAAATTCCATGTGGCAGACCATTTGGATAAATTATCAATATCATTTTGTAATGTATTATGATTATAAGTTGTATTATAAATTTTTGCATCGTCTGCAAATATATTGCAAATACTTTCTACCGAGTTTGGCAAATCATTTATAAATATTGTAAATAATACGGGACCCAAAATACTCCCTTGTGGTATACCACTTAGAACTTCTGTAAAGTCTGAATATTAACTTCTGTAAAGTCTGAATATTAACTTCCTACTCTAACTCTTTGCTGTCTTTTAGTTAAAAAAATCCCTTATCCATGTATGCACTCTACCTGTAATTCCATATGATGATAATTTCACTAAAAGCCTCTCATGGGGAACAGAATCAAAGGCCTTTTTAAAGTCTAAATAAAGTGTATGTACATTGTTGCCATTATCTAAAAGTTTTGTACATGACAAACAGTACTGGCATGTCCAGTTTGCCGCGTGCCAGATTGCCGACTTTTGAGCACTCTCTCAGCCCTTCGGGCTTAAATGTGTGAGCATGACTTGGCCTAACGGCCTTCGTTCATTCGTCCTTCGTCCTCTCTCGGGCTTCGCCCTACTCTAATCTAAAGACCATCGATTCTGCTTTGGAGTAGACTGGGACACTGGTTACGCCAGGGGGGAGCCTTGCAGTATGGACCTCCTCCGGCGGCGCGCGGGTGTTCGGCAATCTGGCACGCGGCAAACTGGCATGTCCCCGCACACAGTATCGGCAGAACTCATTCTTTCCTAGAACAATTAGAGATTGGAATGAGTTGTCAGCAGAGTCTGTGCCCGCCCCCACTCTTAACACCTTCCAGTCAAGGGTGCAACTGCTGCTCTGAATTTTTTTTTGTCCTCTTCGCCGGGCGAGCCCCACCCTGAAAGTGTCAAAAAAATCAAATTGTTGATTGTGGACACTCAACGGAAGAAGAAGAAGAAGAAGAACTCGGGCGGTGGGTTAAAAAATAAGACGCAAGGAAAGAAAGAAAATGAAATATCGTTATTGTGCATCGCGGTGAAAAGACGCACCTTTTAGAACTATCGGAGAAAATTATAATGAGCAAAGTACCCCGAAAAAGTCCATGAGTGACCACGATATAAACATCAAATATAGGAAATGAATAAATGAATATGATATAACGGCTCTTTCATTATCTGTTCAAATGTGAAAACTACTCCGCACTACCGACTGTTGACGGCAACCAAGATGGCGATACCCGGGATCCTGCTTTTGTTCTTCCTGTCGCTTGCGTTTGGACAACAAGTCCTGCCAACAGATAATTATGTGCTTGATATTTCCCAGGATTCTTGTCTTGTTGAAGTGGATGGATCTGCCCAGTATTTTGACGCAGTGACCATGGCGTGTAAGAAGTGCGCTCAAAACAACACTGTTCAAAAGACAAGTTCTGACGGTGAGTGAGACGGAAGACATGTTCGCACGTGCAGCGCTCGCTGTCTGTTGAACTTTATCAAACTGATTTGTGTTTTTACGTTTTGAATGGTCTAGGATTCTCTGTCAGCAAAATGGATTTGTCTTTGAACATCTGGATGGCTCTGGGATTCTCTCTCTCTCTCTCTCTCTCTCTCTCTCTCCTCTCTCTCTCTCTCTCTCTCTCTCTCTCTCCACTCCGCGCAACCATCCCCCGCAACCCCCCTCACTTTTTTGCTTTTAACCTTTTGTATCTTCTCACATATACATCTGCGTTCTTTTCTTTCTCTGGAATTTTCTTTCTTCTCACTTGTTCTCAACCTGTAGATTTCATTTATGATTTAGCAATCAACAACCAGACGATCTATAGAAAGTAGAGTTGTGTTGTGTTGTAGGGCTCAGCTGCGAGTGCCAGAATGGGTACAGGCTCACCAAACCTTCGGTGGGGATCAGGTCACTTGTACACCATGCGCTTCCAATCAGGTTTGTATGGGATGAACGAAGTTATACCCTTCATAACTTGATCTGCCTAGTTATGTGTAAATAAATCACAATGAATATTAGTCTGTAGTCCGTACTCAAAGTAGTATAATGACTCTAGGTAAATGAGTCTGTCCTAATATCTCTGCAACACTCTCATTTGTGAGAATTTTTTTCCCCATCCTAATATTGTTGTAAGGATGTGTGGGATCAAAATTTAATGAAGTGTACACAGATTTGTTGTGTGCAATAGTATACTAGTATATTAGTGCTAGTCATATTGATGGATTACTATTCATTTGTTTAGTGTGTGTGAGTATGTTTGTATTCATGTGTGTATGTGTGTATGTGTGTGTGTGTGTGTGTGTGTGTGTGTGTGTGTGTGTGTGTGTGTGTGCATGCATCATGTGTGTGTGTGTGTGTGTTTGTTGTGTGTGTGTGTGTGTGTGTGTGTGTGTGTGTGGTGTGTGTGTGTGTGTGAGGATTGGAAGAAGAATTGGTGGAGGTACAGTGCATTAAGAAGTGAGAGGGAGTGAATTCAAATTTAGCATAAGAAAAGTGGGTGGCTTAACCCGTTGAGTGCCTTTAGATAGTTTAGTCGGTCAGCTGACGCGGAAATAAAAGTGCTTTTCCAGTGCCTATGGGCCGTCCCCTGACGTTATGCATTTTTCTTGAATTTTCATTCGTTACTATTTCTATCAACGGACTCAAATAGAGTTTGCGTAGAAAGCCTTATATGTCTGTAGTCTTAAAATAATATGTAAATGACCACACGTGGAGGGAAAGCCCATTTATTCTCATCACTGACTGGATGACCAGCCAGCACTTCGTGTCTCGCTTGCAAAGATGGCGGCGCAACCTTCGACAAGCCCAGCGACCAAATCAACGTATTTACACAGCTGAGCAGGCTCTGCTGATGATTTTTGACAAACACAATAATCTTTTATTCAACGACTAACTCGAGCATGAAGGTGAGATGATGATAGTGGTGGAATTGCCGACCATATTCGTCAGTTATTGAGTAGGGCTCTGTGACCTCAGTGTGTGTTCAGCTGACAGCGTCGAACGAGCTAGCCTAGTGTGTACTCTGCACCGCGTGCTGGTGTCCAGTGATGTGAAAATCAGTGCGAGAGGGGAGCGTGGCCTGCTCGCGGCGTGACACGGTGCAGACGGAAAGGTAGGGGAAGATGAGGGGTGAAAGAGAGGGTTGAAGTCGAGCAAGGGGGTGTGGTGGGGAGAGGGGGGGGCGTGGTCGTGGACTGGTCAGTCTGCATCGAGTGTGAGCATCTTGATAGACTTTCCAAACTGTTTTACTTTCATTTACAGGTGTAGTGTGACAATACAAACTTTATTTTCAACTTTTTTGCTGTGTGTTCTTGTTTGGATGTGGTAAATTTATACATATGTTTTTGATCGTGCAAAAAAATCTATCCAAATCTAAAAGCCTAAATACTTTTTTATTATCAAAATTAAAACAAAAGAAGCCCAGATTCAAAATCTTCATTCAATTTCCTTCAAAAATGATATAGATTTCATTTTTCTATCTTTTGTAGTTTCTGAGCTAGAATTTTTTGTTAATTATGACCCCCAAATCATGAGATTACCCAGACACCTGGGAACACCTTTGTTTGTACTATTGTGAGGCACTGAACGGGTTAAGATGTAGTCTGAATTAAGATGACAGAAACTCATTGAAGGGACAATAAACAGTAAACAAGTGGGGTAACTTTTGCTCGCATAGGAAAACCTAACACAGAGTAACTTTTATTCAAGACTGGCACAGCCTTTTAAACTTGAATAAAGTCAGACAAATACATAGACGAACAATCTAAGAGTGGGGGAAAAAAACAAGCTCAGGCCAAAAACTGAACTGTCTTCATAGTAATGACTTGGCAAAGAAAGGCCTCGGAGCAGGCAATACAAATATATCAGCCTTCAAAAGGGATTACGATGGTTCCCTTATGCAGCTAGTGAAGGGTTTTCATATCTGTAATATATTTTCTTAATTTCATGTTCCCAGTTTCTCTATCTTCAACCCCCCCTCCCCCCCCCCCCCCCCCCCCCCATCGTTAAGTCTAAATCTTTGCCAAGTCATTACTATGAAGACAGTTCAGTTGTTGGCCTGAGCTTGTTTTTTCCCCCACTATTAGATTGTTCATCTATGTATTTGTCTGACTTTATTCAAGTTTAAAAGGCTGTGCCAGTCTTGAATTAAAAGTTACTCTGTATTAGGTTTTCCTATGGGAGCAAACGTTACCCCACTTGTTTACTGTTTATTGTTTACTGTTCCCTGCCTCATTTCATTTCCAATTTCATTGAAGGGAGTCAGGGCACTCAGGAACTGTGAATAGTACTGACTTCATCCAGATCAGGTCAATTGATTTAAGTAGGCCTTATGTTTGAAGGTCTAATGTCCAATTTATAAGGCAGAAAATTCAGATTGTATTGTGGCTGTACATGTAAATTGCATGGGTTTTAAAAGAGACCAGCTGAAGTTAATCAGTAAATGTAAGGTCAGTGTCAACAAACATTCAATAAGGCAGTAAAGGAAACGATTGCTAACGTGTCCAAATAAGATTAACCGAGGTTCCATGTGTGAACGCACACAATTAACATCTTGCACACACGTAAAATCCCATCAGCACCTTTCGGAAGAGAAGGCCAGTTTGGCCATTGGCATAGATGACATGTTACATAGCATGCACCCTGCGTAAGAAACAGAAAGAATGAAGAAAGGAAATAGAGTGAATGATATTAAACGATATTGACTGGATGATACGGGGAAATGACTGAATGAAGTGCCAGCAGGCAGCTCTTCAGTCGGCACTACCCATGTAGGCAGCCCGTTGTGTAAATGTGGATTGTAAAACGCTTAGAGCTTAGTCTCTAGCGGAGAATAGGCGCTATAATGATAAGATAAGATAATGTTGCTTATACTGTAGCCCAGCCGACCGCAAAGGGCCACATCAGGGCTGTCACCACGTTAAAATCAACTCAAGTCATTAAAAAAAAAACAAAAAAAAACAAAAAAACAAACCTTTCACACATCTCTTTAAATGACATCTTCTAGAAACGCACCAGAAACTTCGTTAAAAATCTTTCTATCGTAAAATCTTAAATCAGATGAAAAATGTTAATCTCTCTCAAAAACTCAAGGATCACGTCAGACGGGACATCCCTGAACAGGATCTTCATGGACTTCGCTGTAAAATGTTTGTGTCTCACATCGTGCAAGCCCCAACACTCTAAAAGAATATGTTTCATTGTGAGTGGCACATGACATGGAATGCACCACGGAGCTTCCTCATTCTTTAAAAGGTACGAATGGGTAAAATACGAATGGCCGGTGTGCAGCCGGCACAGAACTGTTTCTTCTTTACAACCACCAGACGTAGATGAGAGGAACTCCTTAAGGTTTGGACGGATCTGAAAGAGTTTGTTATCGGTCTGCGTATTCCAATCCTCCTGCCAGAGGTCTCTCACATAATCATTAATTTTGGGTTTCAGATCTGAGCAGGGGATATATATGTTGGACAGTTTATCTCTTGTGGCATTCTTGGCTAAACGATCAACCATCTCGTTCCCTCTGATGCCAGCATGACCAGGAACCCAAGCTAGAATAATGTTGTAATAATAATAATAATATTAATAAATAGTGAGCACTTCAAGTATTTGTCATGGATTGGTAAAATTCCTGTCAGATTTCAAAATAACTTGCTAATATTGATAATATAGTGATGGGGATCTACCAATTTTTTAACTAAAGGAAGTTGGGTAGATCTGTATTTCTGGATTAACCATACGAAGTGTGCACTAAACTTCAGTCTTTCTCTCCTTGCCAAAACTTTCTGTCAAGAGATAAGTCTGTTGACACAAATTTATTACGCTTCAAAATATATCAGGGTTTTAGTGCTGAGCTTTTTATTTCAATTTTGATTACCAAATGATTTGAAAAAAAAAAAAAAAAATGTGGATCTGTATACAAGAAAGACTGTATGTATATTATGAATGTGTTTTGGATTTTGACTCTGAAAGAAGAATTGTGCGTTTCTATTTATCGGTAATGAAAACAGAACTGTCCCTGTATGCTGATGACAAATTCATACTTCTAGTTCAAACAGATATTTGTACAGCGAAACAAAATGCTTTTTCAACTGGAAAATGTATGGTAATTGGGACTATTGCCATAGTTGCACAGCAAAACAGGTACAAGGAAAATGTTGTCTGTAGTACAAGTTTAACAAAAGAATGATTTGTTTCCAGTATATCTGTGCCTGCAATTTTGTTCACGCTGGACCTTAATGAGCTTGATCATCTTATAAGTTGATGTGATTTCTCCACAGCCAAGGAGAAGTATTAAGATGGAAGCCTATCTTCAATTATTTTCTTTTCATTTGACCTGAAATATCAGATAATACCATCTGTCTCTGAAATCTAACAACCCTGATAAAATTACATTCACGCTAAGCATTTTTTCACTTTAAACTAGTTTGCAAACTGTGCGATGCTTTAAACACACTTCTTTTTTTTCCCCCTCTTCTTTTTAAAAATTTTTTTTAAACAACTGAAATGATCTTGTTCCGGTAGAACTCAAGGACTCCATTTTATTTACATATAAACATGTCTGTAGCAATACATGAGACCAAGATGCTTGAATGTGCATGCATGAATTTGGGTCACATTTTTCAAAAGGTTTCACATTCACAGGCAGGCGGTATGCATCACTCGCATGTTGAGGAGTTGATGTTTGATTTACTTTTATCATTAGAGTTCAGTGACTTAGACTTGCTGTTTTATGGGACAGCAGGGCTCTCAGCTTAATGCTGTTGGAAGTGACAGGGTCACCGTGATCCAGACATTGTAGTAAGGTTGGTTTTGGTTTCTTTTTCAATCCTTGGCTGAGCTATTTAGAGAGTACCTGGATCTGGGAAAGCTTTTTTTCTTTTAGAAGTATTTGAGGTCAACTTTTGAAAATGTGGACCTTTGTCTTTCTCTTTGTTTCTCCGTCATACTGATGCAATGCTAGCTGTGCTGAAAATGGTATTCAGTTTCAGTTTCAGTTTCATCAAGGAGGTGTCACTGCGTGCAAACTAGTCCATATACGCTACATCACATCCGCTAAGTTTAGAGACCACACTATGCAAGATTTTAAAGCTGATGGATAAATGAAATAACAACTAAGATGAGAGAATTCAAGAAGAGGGCCTCGTGGCTACGACTTACCAGATGTCTGACCTACGCATTAGCCCAGTGCGCTGATCAAACCTTGAGTGCGTACCTATCATTGTTTTTTTTAAAAATTCTTTTTATTTTATTTTATTTTTTATCAGTTAAGAAGAAGCCATCTCATTTAAAATTTTTTTTTATTTATTAAGAAGAAGCCATGTCATTGGCTCGTTTTCTCCCAGTGACCCTATGGTTCAGTGAAACACTCCGATCATGAAAGGTGTTTGGTTTCACAGGCTGCAGATCTATCGTATAATTTGTATGTTGTCTACACACAGTGACAGGTGAAGTCGAGGGGCAAGAGGAGAGAAACTTTTAAGCAACTTTTGGACTTATAATTATATTAATGCATCCTTATGGAAGTGCACAGCCTCACGAACTTTGATTGTGAGAAAGGATGAAGACATCCAACGTTTTCAAAATGTATTTTCAGGCCATAAGGCATGAAGTATGCACACACATCTGTTAGGTCTTCTCCCTGGTGGGGCTAGGTCTTCTCCCTGATGGATCTAGGTCTTCTCCCTGGTGGGGCTAGGTCTTCTCCCTGATGGAGCTGGGTCTTCTTCCTGGTGGAGCTTGGTCTTTTCCCTGATGGAGCTGGGTCTTCTTCCTGGTGGAGCTAGGTCTTCTCCCTGGTGGGGCTAGGTCTTCTCCTGATGGAGCTAGGTCTTCTCCCTGGTGGGGCTAGGTCTTCTCCCTGATGGAGCTAGGTCTTCTCCCTGGTGGGGCTAGGTCTTCTCCCTGATGGAGCTAGGTCTTCTCCCTGGTGGGGCTAGGTCTTCTCCCTGATGGAGCTAGGTCTTCTCCCTGGTGGAGCTAGGTCTTCTTCCTGGTGGAGCTAGGTCTTCTCCCTGGTGGGGCTAGGTCTTCTCCCTGGTGGGGCTAGGTCTTCTTCCTGATGGAGCTAGGTCTTCTCCCTGGTGGGGCTAGGTCTTCTCCCTGGTGGAGCTAGGTCTTCTCCCTGGTGGGGCTAGGTGTTCTCCCTGATGGAGCTGGGTCTTCTTCCTGGTGGGATTAGGTCTTTGTTCACAAATGTTATCGTTATTGAAAAAAGCAGCCAATATGTGAAAAATGCTTTTTAAAAAGATACTCACCAAACTTGCTTACTGGAATACCAAACTTGCTTACTGGAATGAGGCCAGCTTTTCTTCCCGGTGGAGCTAGGTCTTCTCCCTGGTGGGGCTAGGTCTTCTCCCTGGTGGGGCTAGGTCTTCTCCCTGATGGAGCTAGGTCTTCTCTCTGGTGGGGCTAGGTCTTCTCCCTGATGGAGCTAGGTCTTCTCCCTGATGGAGCTAGGTCTTCTCCCTGGTGGGGCTAGGTGTTCTCCCTGATGGAGCTGGGTCTTCTTCCTGGTGGGATTAGGTCTTTGTTCACAAATGTTTATCGTTATTGAAAAAAGCAGCCAATATGTGAAAAATGCTTTTTACAAAGATACTCACCAAACTTGCTTACTGGAATGAGGTCCTGTCTCATCATGATCGTTCACCGTGGTTTTTGGCAGTCTTAAGAATTTGTCTGCTTCTTCCTCTTTTTTCTTAATTTTTACCACCTTTCATTCTTTCCCCTACCTCATCCTCCATCCTGACCTCTGTGAACAACGCAGGTCGTGTCCACGGACGGCTGGGAGTGCAAGGAATGTGCTGCCGACAGCAACGCTGCAACATGCAAATGTGAAGCGGCCAGGACGATCACAGGTCTGTTGGAACTTTGAACTTTTCCCAGTCTGTCTTTTATGTTTGCACATAATTATGCTTGTTTTTTTTTGTTTGGTCACACATAGTTATGGTTGTTTTTGTTTGTTTGTTTGTTTGTTTGTTTTTTAAATATTAAATTAGTGTCATGTTGTCTAATTATTTGAAAGCAAGCATGAGACTTGAAAGATATTGAAGAAAATGTAGTGTACAATATAGATTTTGAATCCTAAATGATATTTTGGAAGTTTTAGTGAATGCTAAAGTAAGAAAAAAAAGGGAAAAAAGAAACAGATCTATTGGTTTATCTATATCTAATTATCTATATCTATGTCTGTCTCAGTGTCTGTCTGTCTGTCCACTTTGTCTTGATTTTCTCTGCCCCAGTTTGTTGAGCTAATTCATACTGTCATAGTAAATGTCATCCAGGAGCACAACAGTGAAAAAGCCTTTTTGTTGTTGTTGTTGTGGATGGTCTGTGCCTGTACATGTGTTTGTCACTTGGCTGACAGGGAGAAGCTGAAGCCAGTAGTCCAGTGAAAGCAGTTGACTGATGGTAACAGGCAACCAGATGTTCTCCAATAAAACAATCCAACATCCTGCCCATTTTGTTGTCAACCAGCTGACCAACCAGACAGCAGACTAGTTCAGGGAATGAACAGACAACCAACTGACCAATCAACCAAGGATTAGTTCAGGGAATGAACAGAAAACCAACTGACCAATCAACCAACGGATTAGTTCAGGGAATGAATAGACAACTAACTGACCGGTCAACCAGCTGATTAGTTCAGGGAATGAACAGACAACCAACTGACCAATCAACCAAGGATTAGTTCAGGGAATGACTAGACAACCAACTGACCAATCAACCAACGGATTAGTT
>CM031612.1:79494395-79497154 GCA_018398815.1 Conus ventricosus
TGTGTTTCTCTCTCTCTCTCTCTCTCTCTCTCTCTCTCTCTCTCTCTCTCTCTCTCTCTCTCTCTCTCTCTCTCTCTCTCTGTGTCTCTCACTCTTTTTCTGTTTGTCTGTCTGTCTGTCTCTGTATTCTTTTGAAAACTCTTAATATTAATAGAAAGTGAAAATTTGAAAAAAAAAAGATTTAGATGTTTCATGTTTGGATTTCTTGTTTGTTTGTTTTTCTTAAATATCTGTAATCTGTGTTAACAGGGAAGTCTAATTAAGGATGCTTACATTATGTTAAATTAACAGAATTCCTTACAAGGATTGAACTCATAGATAGAATAGATAGAATTTGCTAAAGAAGATGAAACAGACTGCAGCATAACAGAAAAACGGTCCAAAGATATACATAAGCACACAAAATAAGGTGTAAAATGATGGAGGTTTTTTGTTCGATACAGAAAAGTATAAATGTGACAATGTGGCGTCTTCAGACTTAACGTACAAACAGCAAACAAAAATGCACCAAACAATGCTCCCCTGAGAGCAGTCATTCTCATGCTGACTGTGTCCAGGGGAGCATCGTTTGACGCTTTTTTCTTCTTGTCTGTCTCATCTTGATAATAGCATTCATAAAGCACCTCGCCAAAGGTTCTAGGTGCTGACAATCCACACACTTGTGTACACAACGGGCTGCCTACCTGGGTAGTGCCGACTGAAGAGCTGCCTGCCGGTGCTTCACAGATTTCCTGTGTCATGCAGTCATTGTCGTTCACCCAGTTTCCTTACTCCTTCATTCTTTCAATTTCTCATGCATGTTGTGTGTAACGTGTCACCCATACCAACTGTCAAACTGGCCATCTCTTCCAAAAGTTGGTGATGGAATTTGACGTGTGTGCAAGATTTTATGCGTGCGTTCACACATGGAACCTAGGTGTATATTCTCATTTGAAGGACTGTATGGGAAATAGAGTTGGAACCAATGTAAACTCCCAAGGGAAAAATCCTCCTGTACCGAAACAGCCTGATGGAGATTTGAACCCGCAAACCCAGGATCACCAAGATTACGAGTCTGGCGCTCTACCTACTGAGCTGTTGTGGTCCCCCCTTCTGTGCAGCCTCGGTGCCATTATCCCATGCTGCTCCTTCTGGCTCCCCTTCCACGTCCACTGCCTGCCATGTCCCGCTGCAGCCCTGGCACCGACAAACCGCAGAGGAGACGCTGAACTGCTGCCATGCAACTTTTGTAGTGTTCAGTGGTGCCTGTTCTGATCTCGCATTCGCAGGATACCACCTACTAAGTCCCCAACTGACAACAGTGGCTGCTTATTGGTGGAGCCAGCGTGGTGAGTGAGCTCTACTTCTGGAGGGCGCAGCATGGTCTGCCCAATGACAGCCCCCATGAACTTGCCAGTGCCTGTTACCTTTAATTCAAGGAACTTCACCAAGGGTGTAGACAAGGTGAGGAACCTGAAACTGAGGTCACCATGAGAGCAGGGCGTGAAGGGCTACAGAATTTTTAGACTTTTTTTTTGTAATGTTGGTTGATGAGGATGATGAAAATGATGCTGTGGATTTCCATTCTGGTGTGAGACGGCATTACAAGGCTTTTACTCTGCACTTACCATCACAATATATCTGGTGTCAGTCAGGCCCAAGAGATACAGACATCTGCAGTGTTGGTCAGGAAATTTGAGAAACACTCTCAAGAGACGCATGCGTTAAGTGGATGAAACCTGACTCTTCACAACTGAGCCTGTAACAAACTCCGCTATGGTAAGCTTGGTTAGGGTCGAAAGATCCCACAAATAAATGGCTCTGATGGGAATCGAACCCATGACCTCTCGGCTAGGAGTCTGTGATGCTAATGACTTTACCACAGAGGATGATTGTTTTGCGCATTTTTGTGTGCTGTTTGTAAAGTCTGAAGAACTCAAGAAGACATAATTTTCAAAATTTATGTTTGTTTTCATTACTTTAAAAATCTGCATTACTTGACACTTTGTTTTGTGTCTTTATAAGTATTTGGTCCAGAATTCACCACATCATCAAACTCATCAGTATGTTGATCTGACATCATTCACCACATCATCAAACTCATCAGTATGTTGATCTGACATCATTCACCACATCATCAAACTCATCAGTATGTTGATCTGACATCATTCACCACGTCATCAAACTCATCAGTATGTTGATCTGACATCATTCACTACCTCATCAAACTCATCAGTATGTTGATCTGACATCATTCACTACCTCATCAAACTCATCAGTATGTTGATCTGACATCATTCACTACCTCATCAAACTCATCAGTATGTTGATCTGACATCATTCACTACCTAATCAAACTCATCAGTATGTTGATCTAACATTCACCATATCATCAAACTCATCAGTATGTTGATCTGACATCATTCACTACCTCATCAAACTCATCAGTATGTTGATCTGACATCATTCACTACCTCATCAAACTCATCAGTATGTTGATCTGACGTCATTCACTACCTCATCAAACTCATTGAGGATGAGCACTGTCATTACATTGGCCTCCTCTTTTCTGCAGGATGTCATTGTATTTGCATTGATTTGAAATGATGCATAAGTTTACTCATCTGAAATGCCCATTAATTAATGTAATGACTCTTTTTAAACCAAAGCAATTTTAGAATGAAAGGAAGATTTATCCCGTATCATCCAAAAGATTTGTTGCCAAGCAGGCTTAGTGTTTGTGTTTTCCTTCAAGTTATCTCCATTGTTATGACTGTTCA
>CM031612.1:79497254-79502254 GCA_018398815.1 Conus ventricosus
GGTGTGTCCGCTGCTCTGCTGACTTGAATTTAGGATTCTCCGCATGCCCTGCGGTTTGCCCTGATGACCAAAAGGTAACGGGATCATGTGGCTGTGGTTTGGGTTGTTTTGAGTAAAACGTAAACTCAAAGGAAAAAAAAACCTCCTTAATTTGCATCAGAGTGACGCCCGGTCATGTCTGCCTTCTGACACAGTCGGTAACAGCGATCTTTATTGTCTCTCATAGAAGAAAAAAAAAAAGAAGTTGCCATAAAACAGAAACTGTGTTCTTGTTGAACAGCACTTAAAAAATGCACAAGCTGCCTAATTCCTCTGTGCAAATTAGTACTGTAATCAGCCATCTTGTGTCCCTTTTTTCCCAAAGTCTTTAAACTGTAAGTAACCGTAATTTCCCACCGACAAGGCATATTTTTTTTTTCTTTTTCCTTTTTTTTCTGAACTCTGACGGCTCCATCTTATTAGTTGTTAGTGCTAAGACTATGCCCAACATAAGAAAAAGAAAAAAAGAAGAAAAACTAGTCTCTAACTGCTGAAACGGAGAACAACTCACAGGTCTGCTTCAGGACTTGCGCATCTTGCACAACAGGTAGCAGTTGTGCTTTTGAACTGGGAATCAGTTAGTGTGTGATCAGTAACTGTAGAAAAAAGAAGAATCTGTGTAAGAAAATGACCAGCAAGATGGCTGGAACTAAACTGAGCTAGCAGACTGGCTTCGTGGAAGCAGCTTCCAACAGAGGCTCTGATGTCGTTCCTGTCTGACGCAGAAGTGTTGGATTTCCCATGATTTTTCAGTGGCAGAGGACCCATTAAATTTCCAGTGAGTTTTTTTATATGAAGAATATGCCATACAGGCCAAATTCCCCCTAGTTTTCAGATTTTTTGGGGTGAATTTAGCCTTGAAATGGGTATGCTTGGTTCGTGCTTCACCACAACCAAGAATAAACCTCTAGAGCTACGAAATTCAGCATGTATGGTCACAAGGCTTTGTTCTGTACTGTGAGCAAGATATTGTGTGTCTGGAGGTGAAAGGTCATGTCACTGTCACCAAAATGTCACCCAATGTGTCACATGCGATGGTGACAATTCTAATGCAGCACACCAACATGCAGTTATCCCATGCACATGCATGTTAGTGTTGTAAAATGAAAGCTGCGGCTTAAGTGAGATGATCTGTCTTCTGTCCGCCTGTTCAGTCCCCACAGGTAATCCACAGAATGTCACACACAACTAGTGTCAATTGTCACTACTGAACAGTTACTGTAGATTCAAGCACAGTTCCTCATTGTCTTTCTGTCACTGTTCTAAGCACCTTATACATATCCATATGTATTTACACAATGTATAGCTGTACAGTGAGGATATTGAGTAGAGTGTCACTGCCAAGTGTCATCGAAGCACTGTCACCATAAACTACAGGTAAGTATATATACATGTACACACAGAGACTAGAAACTGCCCTACTGTTGAGCCACTTTCTGCGCATGGTAGTCACGGAAACAGTCATTCTTATGAAAGCATAGAGGCACCTGGCAGAAAGAACACATATATGATGCTTCTACGCGTCGTCCCTTAGTTGTCATACGGAATAATCAGTACAGAGACATAGCCCCGCATTTTGTCAGGTGTTGTGTCGAACCATAGGGAGTCAGGTGTGCCCATAGCTGCTTGTTTTTGTTGAGTGTATCTGTTAGTTTCTTCTGCTACTAGTTGAAAAAATGTGAGAGGTAGAAAAAAGAAATAATCTAGTGCGGTGGCAGTGTTCGGCAGTGAGTGCTCAGGGCCTGTCGGCTGTTGGAATGCGGCCACGTTGGCAGGATGTGTAGCCGGTTGCCATTGTTTTGCAGAACGGCAAGTGGCACTTTGTTCTCAGGGTCGCTTTCACCATTTCCCTCTCCTTCATTGGTGCCGATTTCAACATCATTCTCTTCTCCTAACCCTCCATTTTCATACTTCTCTAATTCTTGCATAATTTGATCCCACTCCTCCGCTGAATACTTAGGAATATCATCAAACTCGCTGTTGTTAGCAGACGACGCCATTGTGAAAATTGGTCAGTCTCACGCACAACTCTTCGCTTGCAGTTTCTCCTCTTTCTTAGTGAATGGAAGTGGTGCCAGCATCCAAAAATAGTGCTGCCACATTACTGGGCTATATAGTGGGAAATCCCCAACAACTTTTAGTTGCTCTCCAAGCATTTTCACGGAGTCAGCAAGTGATGGAAAAGTACCGTACATATGCGGCGGGCAGCTCCCGTCTGCGGCCGTTACGAAATCTAGCGCGCTGTCTCAGCGCTCCCGTCTGCACCTGTTATGAATACAAGAGGGTTAACATTGTTATTTATTTATTTTTATTTTTTGAAGTGCTTTACACAGCATGTAATTTCTCTCGTCTTCTTCACGGGCCGGACATGTGCAACAGTGAGAAGGTGTGATGATTGACTTTTCACATTAGTTCCTTCTCAATTTATGTGTGCCCTGTTGGATATATTCGTGCTGTCTCTGACCCAATCAAAATTTAACTGAAAAGAAGAAGAAGGAGGAGGAGGAGGAGGAGGAGGAGGTGTGCCCAATATGTAAACTTGTCAGAAATTATGCAGCAAGTTGATGAGCACGCAACCGGTTACCGTCAGTGCAGAGGTGGTTGAGATGTTTCTCAGTGATATGACACACCAAAAAAATACACCAATGTTGACTCATGACATAACATTTTGGCACTATTGTAGAAATCCAACACACATCTTACACTAAGAGACCCAGGCATGTAAGCTGTGCGCGATGTTTAAGCTCAGCACATTTACTTTTAGAGTGTGGTTTGAACACCAAAAAAGCACAGAGCACGGTTTTTGATCATTTGTTTTTAGTTGTTGATATTTTAGAAGGATGACAGATGAACACCAGGTTCATGTTGAGCATTGATTATGCAGGATGTCAGAAAAATCTTCTGTGGTTCTGTTGTTCTTTTGTTTATTGGTTACAGTATTTTAATTTTGTATTTAAAAAAAAAAAGTTGCTTTCCGTGTGACCATACTTAGATGACCAGTTAGTTCTTAGATATTCAAACATATGATTAGACATTTACAGTGAAACGAGCCTTTGCAGAGTACTGGGATTTACATAAGGTTTGAAGCATTAACACTTTTCGTCAAATTCCGTGAAAACCTGGTTGAGTGGTGTTCCACCCAAGGTGATTTACTGAGGGTTTTTTTTTCTAAAAGAGAGAAGTATTTTTCACTTGTTTGCAGACTTTGTGGTTAACAGGTCCAATGACAAGGCCTTTTTGAGTATGTGAGAAATAAATTGGTTAATCGTTGTTTTTTGTTTGTTTGTTTGTTTTTGTAACAAACATGATGGCTGCTGGGAAATACAACTGCCGTTAAGTCTGAAAATCAAATTCCACAGAAGACAAAAAAAAACCCTGATTATTTATCCCAACAAGATATACTGCAAGCTGAGTTACAAGTATTTTGATTACAGCATGTTTATTTTTAGGATAATGTGACTGGGACTTGGCTATGTTATGCCCCTTGGTCGGCTCTTATAGTACACCAAAAAATGCAACAACAAAAAATCCAGTTACGGCAGTTGTATTTCCGGGTAGCGATGTGGAGTAAGTTTTAACATTGTGAGAGAGCCTCATATGGTCCATTGCTGTCGGCGGGGCTTTAAACAGCGTGAATTACAATGGACGGTTCCAGGCTGGAGGCTACTGCTTCCCCAACAGCGCGGACCTGCTGCAGACCTCTACTGTGTTGAACGAAATTCCAAGAATTGTAAGTGTGTGGTCTGCAGGCATGCGGGCACGGATGCAAACGTTGCAGGTGTGGGATGATGGTGATGAGGAGGAGGTTTCAGTTTCAGTTTCATCAAGGAGGCGTCACTGCATTCGTTCGTTCTTCAATTTAACGTCTATTCACATAAAGTGATTTTAGACAGAGTTAGGGAAATAGCATGTGTATGCATGCATGCGTGTGTGTTTGTGTGTGTGTGTGCGTGTGCGTGCGTGTGTGTGCGCGTGTGTGTGTGTGTGTGTTGATGGACCAATAAGAGATTTGTTACGAGCAATTAGCTATATATAGTGATTCATACTAAAATTCTTTACAACTAGGCTAAACATTAGCACAAAGCAAGTATTAAAACATAAAGGAGCACAGGATATCTGGTATAACCAAAATGTTCAGCGCTCATATCTATAGGAACACTTGTTACAAGAAAGAGCCCATTGGACTAATCATCAAGGAATTAACAAAAGAAACAAGACCTTGTAAGTTCTGGAAAATACACGTGCCATCAAGTTGCAGGCAGTCAGGATTTTCATTTTTTAAATATGCGCAGTGGAAAAGAAGATGCTGGGTTGTGAAACTTTCAACTGCTCCACAGATGCAATTTAAATTTTTGCGAAATTTTGTACGGAAAGCGTTTAGCTTAAGCCTGTAAAACAGGGATTCAAGTTTTCGATTATTTTTTTCAAGTACGTTTGTGTTGGCCAATTGATAGGTAATCTTTCCACTTTTAGGCGCATTGCTAGAAGAAAAAGTAGCTGACTGGGATTTGTCACAGCAGAGCAGTATGGAGTGAGGTAGATGTATTTTAATAAGAAGAACCAAGTTTTTGTAGGCTTCATAAACCTCTTTCAATACACGTCTTTTTTAAGAGACCATATCCTTCGTATAAACACAGAGGAATGTTGATTTCTATGGATTCATCGGACTTTCGTGCTCCTTTTCTGGCAGCCCGGTCAGCCCACTCATTACCAGAAATCCCACAGTGAGACGGGATCCAGCAAAAATCAGCTGTTGTACCTCTTGATATAAGAATACTGATGAGATGTTTTATTTCTAAAATCACCTCACCTCGATTTTTTACAGCACTAGATTCAAGGCCTTGTGGGACAGATTTAGAATCCACACAGAAAAGTGCTTTGTAGATGGTAAGTAGAGTATCAACAAGAAAGTTAAGCGCCATTAGAATTGCCACCAGCTCAGCTGTGAAGATAGAATACCC
>CM031612.1:79507254-79532254 GCA_018398815.1 Conus ventricosus
GTATGGATCTTTACTCTTAAGAAATTAGGATTTGGTGACGCAGATTTTTGCTTTTTGAAAAAACACAACTATATGTGGTGGTGCACAGTGAATCTGAAAACGATAGATTGTCTGGAATAAATTGAGAAAAGGAAAGCTTGACAGAAAATCACTAAGGCTGCCCGTTTTGATGACAGGTAGTACTTTATACAGACAGAGAGAAAGAGAGAGAGAGAGAGAGAGAAGAGAGAGAGAGAGAGAGAGAAAATGGGGTACAGAGAGGGGAGAGTCCCATGGTCAGGGGCCATGCACTACGATAATGTGCCAAAGTCAGGAACTCAGTGTTGATGACATCCACATTGAGGTAGGCACCCAACAGTGATGAAGATTTCAGAAGGTGCAGTTGATGTGAAGAGGGCGTCGATGACATCCACATTGAGGAAGGCATCCAACAGTGATGAAGATTTCAGAAGGTGCAGTTGATGTGAAGAGGGCGTCGATGACATCCACATTGAGGTAGGCACCCAACAGTGATGAAGATTTCAGAAGGTGCAGTTGATGTGAAGAGGGCGTCGATGACATCCACATTGAGGAAGGCATCCAACAGTGATGAAGATTTCAGAAGGTGCAGTTGATGTGAAGAGGGCGTCGATGACATCCACATTGAGGAAGGCACCCAACAGTGATGAAGATTTCAGAAGGTGCAGTTGATGTGAAGAGGGCGTCGATGACATCCACATTGAGGAAGGCATCCAACAGTGATGAAGATTTCAGAAGGTGCAGTTGATGTGAAGAGGGCGTCGATGACATCCACATTGAGGAAGGCATCCAACAGTGATGAAGATTTCAGAAGGTGCAGTTGATGTGAAGAGGGCGTCGATGACATCCACATTGAGGAAGGCACCCAACAGTGATGAAGATTTCAGAAGGTGCAGTTGATGTGAAGAGGGCGTCGATGACATCCACATTGAGGAAGGCATCCAACAGTGATGAAGATTTCAGAAGGTGCAGTTGATGTGAAGAGGGCGTCGATGACATCCACATTGAGGAAGGCATCCAACAGTGATGAAGATTTCAGAAGGTGCAGTTGATGTGAAGAGGGCGTCGATGACATCCACATTGAGGTAGGCACCCAACAGTGATGAAGATTTCAGAAGGTGCAGTTGATGTGAAGAGGGCTCAGCTGCATACCACTGCATCAGTAACGTTCCTATGACCCCGTATGAACAGATCTGCACTTTTGTAGGGAAACGAAAGCAGAAGCATGTTATGATGCTTTTTTCCAAAATTGTGATCCAAAAGTTCTTCACGATCAATCGATGAAGATGAGGACGATGAAGATGTTACGACGGACTTCCATTCAGGTCTGAGACTGCATGACAGGGTTGACTGTATGCTTACTTTCATAATATGTACCGACATCAATCAAGCCTGAGAGATACAGACACCTGCAGTGTTGGTCAGGAAATGTGAGCAACAGTCTCAGAGACGCATCCCCTAAGTGGATGAAACTTGACTGTGTGGTCTGAGTTCCTGAGCTGATCCCGTAGCAAGCTCAGCTTTGGGTAGGAATTGGTCGGGGCAGAAAAAAATCCCATAAATAAATGGCTCAGATGAGGAATCAAACCTATGACCTCCTAGCTGGGAGGTCATGATGCCAACCACTTTCCCATGGCGGCTGGTTCCATGAGCTGAACACGTTGGTCAGGCCTTTGAGACCTAGGAAGACTGAAATAAACTGCAGCATTACTGACAAGAAAGAAAATGCAAACAAACACACAGAGCAAGCTGTCAATGTTAACCTTATTTGTTACACACTAATGAAAAATAGGTCTGTGTCTTCTTCTGATCTGACTGGCAACAGTGAAGAACACAGAAAATGACACTTCCCAGAGGACAGCAACAGAATCAATGGCTGGGCTTTGGTTGGTTGGTTGGTGATGGTGTTGGCCTTCTCTCTCACTGTGAATGTGTGCACACTTCCTCTCTTGATCTTCCCAGAGGACAGCAACAGAATCAATGGCTGGGCTTTGGTTGGTTGGTGATGGTGTTGGCCTTCTCTCTCACTATGAATGTGTGCACACTTCCTCTCTTGATGTTCAGTTCAGTGAGATGATCTGTGGTATGGTGGCGTCACTCATCTTTGTTGGGGTGATTCTTCAGCTTTTTGATGACGTACATATCTGGCCTAATTGTCATCCACTGGTTATTGATGCATTGCCAGCCAGTGTATCTGCTCTCTCATTTCCCTTGATGCCTGCATGTCCAGGTCAGTACATCCATATGTACGGTTCTAATTGGAGGCTGCACTTTGTTTTATGCCAATCTGGACTTCCCTCTTTCCTGTTTGTGGAGGTGGTCTATGGAGTGGGCATTGTTGCTTGTCAGGTTTGAAGCTTGAACGTGTAGATGAAAAGGTGGAGCTGGTGTGTCACTTCTTTTACCACCAGTAGAAGACTGGAAGTGGTAAAATTATATGCAGTGCTGTTTACTGGAATGTTAGGCTGTTTTGCTTTATATGTGTATCCAGCCAGACTTGTCTTTGGTGAATGGACCTTTGGTGTGTATTACAATGCCTTCTGCTGTTTTGCTGATATGTCCTGCTTGCATCTAAGTTTTTGCAGTAATTTTGCCCGCTGTCCATTCTTGACAGTTAGATGATTGTATATGAAATGGTCAGAATATATTCCCCATTTCTTGGTTTTGGGGGTTCTTCCGATTGACAAACAAGCTGTACATTGCCTTTTGGCTGGGCTCATCCATCCTACATAGGCACCTTTTGTTCCCTTGACTGATGGATTTAGGGAGGCCTTCAGTGCTCTGAAATATGCTTTTACCTGCTTTAGCTTCGTGTCTGACCCGCACTTGAGGAGGGTTAGCAGGTCATGCATGGTTTTTGTTGGTGTGTCTTTGAACACAACCTGAAAAAATACAGACAAAAGAATAAAAGTGTTAAATCATACTGGGTGAAAGATACAGTACAATTTAATACTGAGCAGTGGTCTGTTAAAGATAATGTTGTTTTGGTTGTTTTCACTCGTGTAAGTCTACCTCTGTATGTGCGTGTGTGTGTGTGTGTGTGTGTGTGTGTGTGTGTGTGTGTGTGTGTGTGTTTGTGGTTCCAGACGGCCAGCTACCAGAACGCCACAGCCTGCCAGGTAGTGGCCAACCTCTGCGCTCTGACCCTGTACAACGAACGACAGGGGCGCATCTGCAGCTTCATTCGTCAGAACCCGCAGTCAGTATACCCTGCCTGTCCTGGGACTGAGGGAATGAGAGCAGGGCTGTTGTGATAGTGCCATTGATGACAGTTTCATAGTGATGACAGTAATTGTGGCTTATTGATCATTATCATGCCATTTCTTTGTCCATTGTAAAATTTGCAGTTTTGACAGCCAGCTCTTTATCTTTATTTGATCTTTTTTTTTCAACATTATGATAAGAAAATGTTGCATATTTCGGCATTTTTGTCACATGAAGAGTATAAGTAGCTCTAGAGTGAAGAGAGTAAAAATGTACAAAAAAGGGCACGGTGACACCATTTTTATTTGTTTAATGTTGTGTGTTGTTTTTAGATCTTGCAGTCAGTGTTCTGACTTGATTGATTGATGTTAGGGTTCCTTCAAAGATGCTGTATTACTGGTAATGTATTCCTGAGGGGGTAAGTCAGTTGGCACTTGAAATGCACAAGTGTGTGACTGGTCACCAGCCAGTGATCTTCTTCGTTCACGCCGACAGGAACCCCAGTGGCACCGACGAAGGTTGCTGTACAGTGGAGGCCCTCAAGTGATCCATAAAGCTTTTCCCTCATTGGTGTGTTGACAGGCCAGATCTCCCCCCCCCACTCCCCCCCACCCAACCAGGCGGGTCTCTAGATGGCGGATAGGGGGATGCCCCCAGATATGAGGGTTAGCTGCGATATAAGTCAGGCTTGCCTGGTCGAATAAGCAGTCCCGGACCAACTGGCGATGTTCCTAGCAGGATGATAACCAAATCAAGGCCACAGACATGGAGAGGACATTGAAATTGAGGTCATCATGAGAGCAGGGCATGAAGGGCCACAGAATTTGAGACTTTTTTTATGCTAATCGATGAGAATGAGGATGATTAAGATGATGCTACGGATTTCCATTTCGATCTGAGACTACATGACAGGGCTGTGCTCAACTCTTCCTTTCATAATATATCCCGGCATCAACCAGGCCCGAGAGATACAGACACCTGCAGTGTTGGTCAGGAAATTTGAGCAACACTCTCAGAAACGCATCCATTAAATGGATGAAACTCGACTGTGTGGTCCCAGTCTTCCCAACTGAGTCCGCAGCAAACTCAACTCTGGGTAGGAGCCGGTGGGGGCAGAAAAACCCACATGACTCTGATGGGATTCGAACCCATGACCTCCCAGCCGGGAGTCCGCGACGCTAACCACTTCGCCATGGCGGCAGGTATTGCATCAGAAAACTGTCTCAGCTAGTAAAGCTTAGTCATATTTTGATTTCAAAGACATGGTATCAGAGAGGTGTCATGGCAAAAAAACACTTCCTCTCTTCATGACTAGATAGACATTGCATCAGTAAGGTGTTTTGTCAGAATAAAACTTTTATATCTCTTTTGTAATTTGAGAGATGCTTCATTAGAAAGTGTTTTTTTGTTTGTTTGTACAAATGGCTATAGCTTTTTGATGGCATAGACACTGCATCAGAGCTATTAACACTTATTCACATTTTGATTTCAAAGACGCTGTATCAGAGAGGTATTTGGGCAAAGAACTGTTCCTCTCTTTATGATTTCATAGAGATTAGGCCAGAGAGAGGCGTCAGAAAATACCTCTTCAGCTCCTTCAGAGTGTACAGGCAGACCTACACATCATGAACGGCTGTTCTCAGAGATGAGCTCTCCATCGTCTTCACATGCCCTCCCACTTCCTTCTGTCCTCAGGTCGGTGCCTTACCAGATCCTGTATTTCGGGGATGATGACCCTGAGGACATCATCGAGTCCACCGATATTCCCGACAGTTACACACTGACTCCGCCCATGACCATTCCTTTTGAGGCCATGGTCTTTTCGCTGGACGGACACTTCCTGCGCCGCGTCCCGCTGAACGACGGTCTGCTGCAGCTGTGTGACTCCACAGAAACGGTGGCCAACGCCGCCTACGTCTTTGGCACCTACTACCATTACAGCGTAAGACTGTAGACCCTGTGGTGGGAAGTTTTGAGCAGTTAGTAGAGGTTTGCTGTTACTTGATGCACCAGTTACCACTTGCCAAACTTGGACTTGGAGACTTTAGATGCTTTGGAAGGCTGATTATCCTGCCTGCACCAATATTGTTTTGTGAAAGTTGCTGGCTTTTATTTTTGCTTTTTTAAAGTGAGGAACTTTTTTTTTAAAGAGAGGAAGTAAAATATTGATATTCCTCTCTGTGTGTACTGGCTCATGCAAGGTTTATTTATAGGTTCTTTGTAGAGAACTTGTACTGTGCTGAGTGCCAGACAAGACTTTCAGGTGCCTACAAGACTTTCAGGTGTTTAGGTTATTTGAAGAGAAGTGACATTCCTCAGTGCACCCGCTACCAAATTTGAAACTGTCAGGTTGGTAAGTTGTTTGTAGAGAAGTGACATTCTGTGGTGTACCTGTTGCCAAATGGAAAAACATCAGGTTTGTTTGGTTGTCTGTAGAGAAGTGATATTCCATGATGCCTCTGCTACCAAATGGAAAACTTGTCAGATTTGTAGGTTGTTTATATAGACATTGCACGGTGCACGTGCTACCAAATGGAAAACTGTCAGATTTGTAGGTTGCTTGCAGAGGCGATATTTGCCTTTAAGAATTGATTGGTGTGAAGAAGTGAGTTTCAATGGAAAAAAACGACACAAAACAAAAACAAAACCTCGCTTCCTTTGTCATGGAGTGGAGATAAAGCATTCGGGGCGGTTTTTGTTTTTTTCAGTCCTTCATGTATCGCTTTTCATTTGCTTCGTTCTATTTTATCATTTCTTACTTAATTCAAGTCTTAATTACATTTTAATCGAATCATTGATTAATGTTTAAAAATTTTCTCTAAAAAAAAAAAATGCTTTTATGTGAAACTATGATATTCTTTATATCCTTCATTTATAATCACTTAATACGAAACTAATTGTTTATTGTCTAATGATCAACTTTTTGTTTTCCCCCCAGTGCAAAATAAAGGCGCTTGGACTCTGGGACACTGTCAAGCATCCGCTGGAATTTTTCGACATATGTATCCTTTCCTCCTTTTCTTTTTTTTCTCTTTTTTTTTTTTTCTTTTGTTGAACAATTGTCGTTTGCATGAATATTTTGCTTATGATTTTTGACAGTACTGGAAGTGTTTTGCCATTGCGAGTGTTGTGTAAAATGTGTGAGCGAAGAATGGGGAGGGAAAGGGCGTGGTGGGCTTCCCTGTCCTGGAGTTGACACCTTTACAGTCAACACTATGAGGTCCTCAGAGTGTTCTTAAGTTCTCAGAAGATTTGGGAAGTTGGACTGAAGTGCTGGGAAGTCAACTTATCTAGTCCTGGAGGGGGCACTTTTGACAGTCTGGGATTTTTTGACAAGAAGAAGAAAATTTCGAGACTTTCACACCTTTCTTCTATATAGCTACAAAATTAAGTGAAATTGAGAAAAAAAATTCATTTCTAAGTTTGCATGATGTGTGGAGTGTGTAAAGTCCTTATGTGATATGAAATACAAAACTGTGTGTGTGTGTGTGTGTGTGAGGGGGAGAGAGAGAGAGAGAGAAAGAGAGAGAATCATGTGTATGTGTGTGTGTGTGTGCTTTGCACGTGTAAGTAATGTATGTTGTACAAGTATTTAAGTCTCTGTATCAGAGACCGAGAGGGCTCTGGACTCCTTTTGGTCAAACCACCGGGAGTCGGTCCGTCTGCCTGATTAAGTTTGTAGCACCTCCACGGTCAGACCTCTCCTGTAATGGATCACTCCAAGTGCTGGGTAGTAGAGGTGGTGAGGAAGAGAGTAAGTGCCTGGTTACTGTGTCCTGTGTGCATGTGTTGGCATGCTGTAGAGAGAGGCAGGCAAGGTGAATGGTGCGGTAAGTGCCTGGTTACTGTGTCCTGTGTGCATGTGTTGGCATGCTGTAGAGAGAGGCAGGCAAGGTGAATGGTGCGGTTAGTGCCTGGTTACTGTGTCCTGTGTGCATGTGTTGGCATGCTGTAGAGAGAGGCAGGCAAGGTGAATGGTGCGGTTAGTGCCTGGTTACTGTGTCCTGTGTGCATGTGTTGGCATGCTGTAGAGAGAGGCAGGCAAGGTGAATGGTGCGGTTAGTGCCTGGTTACTGTGTCCTGTGTGCATGTGTTGGCATGCTGTAGAGAGAGGCAGGCAAGGTGAATGGTGCGGTTAGTGCCTGGTTACTGTGTCCTGTGTGCATGTGTTGGCATGCTGTGAGAGAGGCAGGCAAGGTGAATGGTGCGGTTAGTGCCTGGTTACTGTGTCCTGTGTGCATGTGTTGGCATGCTGTAGAGAGAGGCAGGCAAGGTGAATGGTGCGGTTGAGAGAGCCGTCCTTCAAGACGTACATGAACGCCTTAAGCAGACCTCAGATCTGAAATACCAGCAAGCCGGTCAGGATCGACTCTTCAAGATACCTCTGCTCTTTGCTGACCTGCGGGACACGTCGGACAACACCATCAACACAGGTAGGCTGCTTTCTCTGACTCCCCCACCCCTCCTCCTTTTCTTTCCCTCCCATCTCTCTTTGGATGCTGTGTTAGTGAGCTAGAGATGCTGTCTAAAACGTTGGGGTTTTGTTTTTGTTTGGCTCCCCCCAACCCTCTGGTGAGAGAGAGGGAGAGAGTGTGTGTGTGTGTGTGCGTATATGTGTGTGTGTCAGTGTGTGTGTGTTAGTGTGTGTGTGTGTGTGTGTGTGCGCACGCGCACATGTGTGTACGTGTGTGTGTGTGTATACATGTGCATGTGTATATGTGTGTGTGTGTGTGTGTGTGTGTGTGTGAAGGCATGTGTGTGTGTGTTTGTGTGAGAGAAAGAACGGAGAGAGAGAGAGAGAGAGAGGTCATGTGTGTGTGTTCAAGGGGAAAGGGAGGTGAGGAGTTGCCCTTTCAGAGAAAAAACAACAACTGTCTGTACATTTATTGCATTTGGCTACTTGTTAATGTGCTAACATTTTGATGCAGTTGCGGTCTCTGTGCTCTGGCTGTATACTGAAAAATGCAGTTTTGGAATGTCAGTTTTGTTTTTTAATCTTACATGTTTGAATTTGGTGGAAATGAATGCCAGGAATACGATAGACCAGACAAATTAGACAAAAAATGGAAATTGTGTACTGGGAATGAGATACATCAAACTAATGAAATAGTTGTGGGAAAAAAAACCCAGGTGTCTGGAGAGAGATCAGATTGACGAGATAATATTATAATGAAGAAATGAAGCGGGTGTTAGGATTTTGTTTAATCAGACAAATTAAGGTAAGGTAAGGTAATGTTGCTTGTAGCCCAGCTGACAGCATAGGGCCGTATCAGGGCTGTTGATGAGATAACTATGAGGATATGGGTGTGTGAAATTTAAATCTATCTAATTAGATGATTATGAAAGCTGAGGTTTTTTAAAAAAGTTGGAAACGGCAACAGGAGGCATTTTCAAGTGAAAATGCTACCTCAAGTTGACAAAGCGCAAGGGGAGATCAATAGGAGAGAATTTTGCTCTGCATGGGAGTTCTCTCTCTTTGTTCAAACCAGTGTCTCTGGTAGCCAGTGCTATCTATCTGAGGAGGACGAATAGCAACCATCAGAACAAACAATAATTATGAACATACTGGCTGCCGTGGCAAAGTGGTTAGCGTCGCAGACTCCCCAGCTTGGAGGTCTGGGTCTGATTCCCATCGGAGCCATGTGTGATTTTTCTGCCTGACTGGCCCCCACTAGGAGTTGAGTTTGCTACGGGCTCATTTGAGAAGACTGGGACCACACAGTCGAGTTTCATCCACTTCATGGATGTGTCTCTGAGAGTGTTGCTCAAATTTCCTGACCAACACTGCAGGTGTCTGTATCTCTCGGGGTCATCAGTATCGGCAAGTTCATCAGGGCTATCGTTGAACAGATGTGGTGGCGCCCTCCGGAGGGAGAACTGACTCATGCCAGCTCCGCGACTAAACCGTCAGTAGGGGCTTGGTAAGGTGGTGTCCTGCGTAAGTTGGATCAGAACAGGCACCACTGAACACCACCGAAGTGACTTAGCAGCAGTGTCTCCTCCAGTGGGTAGCCTCTTGACGACTTGACATCGATTGCTCACCGTGGATTTTCGATGCCGGGGCTGCAGTGGGCTGGGCTGGGCTGTGGCTGTGGCTGTGGACGCGATGTGGGAATGTGCAATGTGGGTGCAGTGCCACAGAGGTGGCACAGAAGATGGGACAGAAAAAAAAGAAAAAAAATTATGAACATTTTCCACAAATGCTTTGTTGTCCAAATGTTGACCTGGCCTAACTTCTATACACCTCGGTTTGCGATATAATATGTAATTTTAAGAGCAAGAATCTCTCTGTGTCTGTCTCTGCCTCTACATGATTGCTTGAAAATTTTTTTTTTTAAGGACAGATGGGGAAAGGGGGTTGCCCTGACATTTACCTGTGCATTGTTTTCAAAGCTGCTTTGTTGACAACAGTGACTGTTATCCACAACAATAGTTGTATAATGTTATTTACTTCTAGCTTGCTGTCACATGATAGATAAATAGTGAATACTGTAACAATATTAGTAATGATTGTTATTGTGAGAATTACTACAATAACACAGCAACAACAGCAGCAATACCTACTACTACTACTACTACTACTACTATCACTACAGCTACTGCTTATTGTTCTGAAATGCTAGTAATGATATAGTGAGAATTACTACATTACTACAACAACAACAACAGAACAACAACAATTACTTCTACTACTACTACAACTACTACTACAACTACTATTACAACAGCCACTGCTCATTGTTCTGAAATGCTAGTAATGCTTGTTAAGGTGATGATATTATCTTATTCTTCTAAGGGTGCCTGATGCTTTGCTCATTATGAACCATTGAATGTTGTTCTCCCTGCCCGTCTCCAGGTGAAATGCCAGACTGGAGGATCACCAGACGCATGTTCCTGGTCGACAACCAGATGAGCATCCCTACAAGTGCGGATGACATTTTCCTTCTTTTTCATTTTCCGTTTTTTCCTGTCCTCTGTAGTTGTCTTTCCCTTGTTTTTGTTGTTGTTTTTTTTCCATATGAAATGGAATGGATGGGATGGTTTGTGTGGTGACAGGCAGTGTGATAATTACCACATGGAATGGATGAGTTGTTTGTGTGGTGACAGGCATTGAGATAATTACCACATTGAATGGAATGGATGAGTTGGTTTGTGTGGTGACAGGCACTGAGATAATTACCACATGGAATGGAATGGATGTGTTGGTTTGTGTGGTGACAGGCACTGAGATAATTACCACATGGAATGGAATGGATGGGATGGTTTGTGTGGTGACAGTCAGTGTGATAATTACCACATGGAATGGAATGGATGAGTTGGTTTGTGTGGTGACAGGCACTGTGATAATTACCACATGGAATGGATGGGTTGCTTTGTGTGGTGACAGGCACTGAGATAATTACCACATGGAATGGAATGGATGTGTTGGTTTGTGTGGTGACAGGCACTGAGATAATTACCACATGGAATGGAATGGATGTGTTGATTTGAGCGGTGACTGGCAATGGGATAATTACCACATGGAATGGAATGGAATGGATGTGTTGGTTTGTGTGGTGAGGCACTGAGATAATTACCACATGGAATGGATGTGTTGGTTTGTGTGGTGACGCACTGAGATAATTACCACATGGAATGGATGTGTTGGTTTGTGTGGTGACAGGCACTGAGATAATTACCACATGGAATGGAATTCTCTTCCTGACAGCTTACGTGACCTGCCTACATTATCTAAATTCAAGTCAGAGTTAAAAACTTTCTTCTTTAGGAAAGCCTTCTTCAACCATAATATCTAAATGCTGTGTCTATTATTCTGACCTGACTTTATATGTACTGCATGCAAAACTGTATTGTTTATGCTTGAACCGATGAACTTGATAAGTGCGCCTGTGTCGGTAGGTGTGTGTGTGTGTGTGTGTGTGTGTGTGTGTGTGTTTGAACACATGTTAGTGCGAGTGTTTGAGTGTGTGTTGAGCGCAATGAGTTGATCCCAAGAATTTTTTTTTTTTTTTTTAATTTTTAAAATTTTTTTTTTCTCCAACCAGTCCCTTACACACCATGCGTAGTCTGTATGTTCTCTTACAAATGGACATAGTCTTGATGATTTTAGTGTTCTGACGTCTGATACAAAAATGTCTGAGATTGTTATTGTTCTAATGTGTGGTGTATTGGCACTCTCACACTGATTATGTGTTGCTTATACATAGAGAACAATAAAATTGAAGCACAAAAAAAACACACAAAAAAACATATCTTTTAATTATTACCTTTTCTTTCAGTTTTTCCCACAGAGAGAGAGAGAGAGAGAGAGAGAGAGAGAGAGAGAGAGAGAGAGAGAGAGAGAGAGAGAGAGGCAAACAGTTTGTTACGAATCGTCCCACCAGTTGGCTATTCCCCAATGAGGCCAGCCTTATAGCGAAACGAAATGATCTACAAGGAAGGCATGAAGAAAGCCCAGAGGCGTGACAATAGGCGTGAGCTGTAATATTGCATTAAATGTGCAGGTGATTACATAATATGATATATAGTAGAAAGCTGTATAATGATATAAGGTTGAATACAAATTTTGTTGATTTCCTTTTTCTTCATTCCTTCCCCCTCCCGCACATTCCCCCCCTCCCCCCCCCCCCGATCTCAAGAATTGCGCTGTATAAAATCTATACATTATTATTATTATTATTAGTTGGTTTGTGTGGTGACAGGCACTGAGATAATTACATGGAATGGAATGGATGGGTTGCTTTGTGTGGTGACAGGCAGTGGGATAATTACCACATGGAATGGATCAGGCATGGGAATTGTCAGCGAAAACGCTGATTTCCGCGGCAGTAAAATTTGCTTTCCGCGAAAACGAAATTGCGTCCGCGAAAAAAAAATCTGGGGTACAAAAAATATAAAGCATCGGTTTTAGCTGTTGCTGAACTAGTCTCGGCTGGCCTAGACCAAGTTATACTAACGCGAGCGTTATCTCGTTCTCTGTTCTCGCGGAAGTTTGGGTATGGACGATCGAGACTATTGCGGAACGCGAGCGTACTGTGTTTGCGTGCTGCGAACGCCTGCCTCAGTTACCCGAATCGCCAGCAACAGCAGCTAGTAACTCTCGCGGGCAGCCCAAATTTGTGAATGTCGTGACTTTCTGCGCATGCGCAAACTTTGAACAGGCGTGTTTTCAACATGGCGTGCCTTGGTCGTGTGGTAAACTTCAGCGATCCGTTCTTAGACAAGTGCCCAAATAAATGGAAAGGGGAGTGGATATTTGTAGTTGTGGAGGTGGAAATCGGAGATGTAGTAAAGAAGGAGCGCCTTGGGACGCGCTTTCGCAAGATAATTATCAGTGGAGCTGCACGGTGTATTGTCTGCAACAAAGACGTATCTTACGCCAGTCGTGGTGTTTGTCACGGTCAAAATTCAACTCAACCAAATTCGTGGTCAATCGCCACCAGCCCAGTTGGACTTAAGCTCTAACGCAAATAATCTTGGCGCCACGTAGACCGGGCCCATGGTTCGGATCCGGCCAATTAAGCTTAGTGGAGAGGTTTCACCGAGACGGTCCGACCCACCCAGACTGACTAAGCCGTTTTGACCGACGCCTCGATGTCTAGCGAGACGAGTCGCAGAGCCGAGCTCAGGCTCATCCGGCCAATTTGTGGAACCAGTGTCATTGTTACTCAGACGTCTTGGCGCCTACCCAGACTCAGCTAGCCACTTTACACTGACCAGTGTCCACGACTTAAGCCACACGGCGCCAGTCAAGTAGGAAAGGGGGGAAGGTAGTGTTGTGGTGGGGTGAAATCTAGCTAATCAATTAAATGACCAATTGACCACCACAGAGAGTAAGGTGTGTAGGCGTGACTGTCATGATTTGAACATCCAATGGAATTAGAGGGGGATAACTTCGGGTGTCAGGGCGGTAAAAATACTGACCAATGGTACTCGCCCTTTTTGGACAGATCGGAACGAATAAAGGAATGCGTGAGTGAGAGAGAGAAAGGGGGAGGAAAAGGAACAGACAGAGAGAGAGAGAGGGAGAAGTTCGGGGGAAGTAGGCTCTCGCCTACAGGAAGGCAGGGAGATGAGAACGAACAGAGAGAACGAGGGGGAGAACGAACAGAGAGAGAGAGAGAGAGAGGTTCTGAGTGGAGCTCTGCAGGAGAGAAGGGCAGAGAGAGAGAGAGATGAGGGGAGGAGAGAAGAGGACCAAGTCGAGAGATTAGCATGAGATAGTCTGCAGAGGAAGGACTGAGGAGAGATGTGGAGAGAGAGAGAGAGTTGCTAATTAATGAAGAAGAAAAGAAAGAAAAGAAAAAAGAAAAGAAAAGCAACCATGTCCATTTGATAAGAGCAGACTAGAAGAGAGAGAGAGAGAGTGCAATGCGTTAATGCAGGAAGAAAGAAAGGAGAACAGATCGATGTTGATAGTCACTGTTCTAACCAACCGGGGTTCGACCTCATACCTGGCAGCGTCACTTCGCCAAGCAGAACCACAGACCAACGCCAACAGTCTCACCTGACCAGCGCCATCAGACCAACACCAGTGCCGGCAGTTGTGTCGTGTTGTGAAAGTGACAGTGAAAAGAAAAGAAAAGAAAAGAAAAGACAGTGATTCGTGAATAGTTAAGATCACCTGGCCAGGTAAAGTAGAAATCTGTTTATACCCGGGTTAGTTAATGATGTTTTAGATAAATGATTTTGTGAAGTTCAGGAAAGAGAGAATGTTTTATTTCATTTGATTCCATATGCATTGATGTTTCGTTCTATGATCATGTGTAGTAAAGTTATAGACTTTACTAGTGGTTTGATGTGACGAATGCATGATATATGAATGAGATCGTAAGCAAGCTGTGAGTGTGTTTGGGCTGTGCGCTAGTCCTTCCTCCACTGACATTACACCGAGGTTGACAATTTATTGGCGAGCTTGCCAGGATATTCTGGCCCATTATTATAATTGTTCAACTTCTCAGAGAGGAAGCTGGGTGGGATTCAAGTATTGTAATCCTAAGACAAGGGGGTTGTCTTACTGTATGTTCCCAAGATAGTTAAATACTAGGCTTGGCATTGCTTCCAAGATAGTTAATACTAGGCTTGGCATTTCAGCCCCAGAGTACTTATTTCGCACAGATTTCCTATAATTCGCTCTCATAGTTGGGTCAGGCGCTGGGCGTCTTAAAAACTAATTACGTTGTCCCAGCTAATATTATCATTCATAGGATTGTGCTATTGCGTCACTCGTGTCGGTAACCACCAGTTTGGCTGTCGTAGTAATAAAATCTTGTTCAAAAAAAAAAAAAAAAAAGAGATAATGGCGGAAGAAAAGAACACCCCTATTGAACAACTTGTGAGCGTCGCTCGTGATCTAGGTTACTCAGGAGATGAGTTGCGTGCATTTGTTGAAAACCAACAAAAGATGGAAAGGGATGAACGCGCGGAAAGACGACGTGTCGCAGTAGAAGCGCAAGAAATAGAAAAATTAAGGATTCAGGCTAATGATAATCAGGCTAGGGAAACGCAGGAAACAGAAAGAATGAGGGAAGCGCAGGAAACAGAAAGAATGAAGCAGGAAACAGAAAGATTAAAGGTTCAATTAGAGCTAGAGAAAGTAAGAATACAAAGGGAGACCACCGAGGATGGGAGTTCAGTTTCCAGTGACTCTGTGCGCAGCTATGCCCCCCGACCCAAGTTGCCAAAATTCTCGGAAGGGACCGATTCGATTGACGCATACATCAGTCGTTTCGAAACGTTTGCGACCAGTCAGGGTTGGCCTCCAGAAGAGTGGGCAGTCATTTTGTCAGCGTTACTGACGGGTAAGGCATTACAAATTTTCACTGCGTTACCAGCAGAACAACAGTCCGATTTTGGTGCTGTGAAGGAGTCTTTAATGAAGGGATTTGACCTCACAGAGGAAGGATTCAGAAAGAAATTTCGTTCAGCTAGATTGCAAGCAGGGGAAACGTACACTCAGTTTGGTGCACGTCTAGATCACTATTTTGAGAAATGGTTAGAGTTGAGTGGTACGAAAAAGGAGTTCGTTGAATTGAAAGAGCTAGTTATGAAAGAACAGATTTTTGTCAGGTTGCGGCCCTGAGTTAACCATACATTTGAAAGAGAGACAGCCAGAGACAGCAGGGGAGTTGTTGAAGTTCGCAGAGGTGTATAGAGAGGCACGTTTGGGCACGAAGGTGCAGGAGAAACAGGTGCTAGGCACAGGTGAGAAGAGTGCAAGGAGACTAGGGGAGTTTTCTGCAAAGTCTGCAAACCCAGTGGTGGGGCAGAAGGAAGGGCAAAGGGACATTAGGTGTTTCATTGTCACAAGAAGGGGCATGTGGCGAGGGATTGTCGCATGAGGTTCCAGAAGGCAGCAGCCTTGCAAGAGGTGGATAAGGGTCGTCAAGGGAAACGACCTGCAGTGGAACCAAAAGGGATTCAGTCTGAAGAGGGTGGAGTGCAGCTTATGGCTAGCACTGGACAGCAGTCAGTGTCAGGGATGGAGGGCACTAGGCTGAGTGGTTCGTTACCAGTGGAAGAAGGGTGGATTGGCCAGCAGAGGGTGAAAGTGTTACGAGACACTGGTTGTTCATGCGGTGTAGTACGAACAACGCTGGTCGATAAAGGGATTTGACAGGGCAAATCCAGACCTGTACTCTAATCGATGGCACTGTGAGGGAGTTTCCAGTTGCTAAGATAGAAGTACGTACCCCTTACTTCTCAGGCGAGTTGTCTGCGTTGGTGATGGAGAAACCCCTTCATGATGTGATCATCGGAAATATTCCAGGTGCAAGGGATCCAGGGGATCCTGAGTTGTTGACTGCTACAGGGGCAGCAGTTCAAACACGGAGCAAGAAGGAGGAAAAGGTTGTTAAACCGTTAGTTGTTCCAGGAAGGAAGTCGGGCATAGACGTGTCGCCTGATGAGTTTAGGGCAGCACAGGAACAAGACCCTTCGCTCGTGAAGTCTTGGGAGTTGGCAAGAGGTGGAGAGAAACAGGAGGTTAGAGGGGTGAGACAGAATTTCTTGTGAAAGGCGGGCTGTTGTACCGAGTGTTCACCAAGGGGAAGACAGGTAAGGTGACCACTCAGTTAGAGGTACCAGCGTGTTATCGTGACACTGTCATGTCAGTGGGTCACGAGTCGCTCATGGCGGGTCATCTCGGCACCAGCAAAACAGCTAACCGAGTCTTTGAATGACTTTCATTGGCAGGGGCAATGGCAGACATAAAGCGGTTCTGCATGTCATGTGATGTGTGTCAAAGGTCAGCCACAAGAGGGGTGAAGAGGAAGGCGCCTCTTAAACATCCCCCTTTAATTGACACACCATTCAGGAGAGTGGCCGTTGATCTGATGGGCCCAATCGCGCCCTGTTCCAAAGGTGGGCACAGGTATGAGACATGAAAGTTTGCAGAAGGCTAGGGTCGTTCAGAAGAAGCAATATGGCAGGAAGGTGAGGAAGCAATCCCTCAAGGCGGGAGATCAAGTCCTGGTACTGCTTCCCACGGGTCACAACAAGCTGCTGATGCATTGGAAAGGACCATTCACCATCACTGAAAAGGTCGGTCGGGATTACCGAATTGATGTGAATGGGAAACCAAAACTTTTCCATGCGAATTTTCTCCGCAAATATATTCAGCGTGAGACTCAGCACATAGGCGCAGCAGCAATCATTGATGAGGTGAAAGAGACCCAGCAGAAGAAGGGGAGATTTTGTTACCTAAGTTTCCAGAAGAGTCATACAGGGATGTGTCACTGTATGAAGGGCTAGACAGTAGGAGTCCCTAGGTTTTGTTGTCGGAGGTGACACAAAGCAGCCAGAAAGGGGAAAGGTGGAGAAGATGATGAATTCAGAGAGACCAAAGACCAAAACAGAAGTCAGGAGTCTGCTAGGTTTTATTGGCTTCTATAGAGAGTTTGTCCCAAATTTTGCTGCAATCACGAGTCCTCTCAGTGATTTGGTCAAGGCAGGGAAACCAGCAGTGGTCGAGTGGTCAGACGCTGCAGAGCAAGCACTGCAGACGGTGTTGGAAAGACTAGGTTCCCGTCCCATCTTGAAGCTACCAGATATGTCCAAACCATTTTTGTTGCGGACAGATGCATCAGGTGGTGGGATAGGTGCAGTATTGTTACAGGAGCATGAAGGGGTCGAGTTTCCTGTGAGATACGCTAGCAGGAAGTTGACAAAGTGTGAAGAAGGGTACGCAACGGTGGAGAAGGAGTGGTTAGCGGTCGTGTGGGCCGTGCAGAAATTCCACAAATACTTGTATGGGAAAGAGTTCGTGATCGAGACGGATCATCAACCACTCAAATTCCTGCAGGAGGCGCAGTTGAAAAACAGCAGAGTTCTGCGTTGGGCAATGGCACTGCAGCCCTACAGGTACCGAGTGCAGTACATTCCGGTCGACAGAATGTCGGAGCTGACTATTTAAGCCGTGTAGTCTAGCAAGCTGCAACTCAGAGGAAGTCAGTCATATCCGGGGTGCATTGTTGATAATATGTGTTGATTCCAGTTATGTTGATTGGATATGGGTTCATTCCCAGTTGGCTATGGTTCATATTTTTTTTGTGTGTGAGACTTGTTCATATTTTATTTGTGAGACTTGTTCATGTGGATGTAGTTATGCTTGGAGCATACAGTCGCTTGTGTAGTGATGCATTATTTGCAATAAGTGAGGATGGAGATTCCTCAGTGAAGTGTCATGGATCGTGCTCATATTATATTGTGCTTTTCATAAGAATTGTGAAGAGGAGATATGGCAAATCCGCAGGTAGGGGAATCGCATAAGTGCGTACAGAGGTCGTTATAAAATGAGTTGAAATAACGCAAGAGCGCACGTCAATGATAACTCATTGGAGTGGTATTCACTAATGATATATTTTATAATTTGTAAACCGGTTGTTGTAAAGTATTTTTCAAACTTTGCACGTGTAGCTGTGGGTCAGCAAATTCGTTGTTGTCTTTTTTGTACCGTTGTTTTGAGACAATGCGGTGCATAGTCTTTTGCAAGGGGGAAATTGTCACGGTCAAAATTCAACTCAACCAAATTCGTGGTCAATCGCCACCAGCCCAGTTGGACTTAAGCTCTAACGCAAATAATCTTGGCGCCACGTAGACCGGGCCCATGGTTCGGATCCGGCCAATTAAGCTTAGTGGAGAGGTTTCACCGAGACGGTCCGACCCACCCAGACTGACTAAGCCGTTTTGACCGACGCCTCGATGTCTAGCGAGACGAGTCGCAGAGCCGAGCTCAGGCTCATCCGGCCAATTTGTGGAACCAGTGTCATTGTTACTCAGACGTCTTGGCGCCTACCCAGACTCAGCTAGCCACTTTACACTGACCAGTGTCCACGACTTAAGCCACACGGCGCCAGTCAAGTAGGAAAGGGGGGAAGGTAGTGTGTGGTGGGGGTGAAATCTAGCTAATCAATTAAATGACCAATTGACCACCACAGAGAGTAAGGTGTGTAGGCGTGACTGTCATGATTTGAACATCCAATGGAATTAGAGGGGGATAACTTCGGGTGTCAGGGCGGTAAAAATACTGACCAATGGTACTCGCCCTTTTTGGACAGATCGGAACGAATAAAGGAATGCGGAGTGAGAGAGAGAAAGGGGGAGGAAAAGGAACAGACAGAGAGAGAGAGAGGGAGAAGTTCGGGGGAAGTAGGCTCTCGCCTACAGGAAGGCAGGGAGATGAGAACGAACAGAGAGAACGAGGGGGAGAACGAACAGAGAGAGAGAGAGAGAGAGGTTCTGAGTGGAGCTCTGCAGGAGAGAAGGGCAGAGAGAGAGAGAGATGAGGGGAGGAGAGAAGAGGACCAAGTCGAGAGATTAGCATGAGATAGTCTGCAGAGGAAGGACTGAGGAGAGATGTGGAGAGAGAGAGAGAGTTGCTAATTAATGAAGAAGAAAAGAAAGAAAAGAAAAAAGAAAAGAAAAGCAACCATGTCCATTTGATAAGAGCAGACTAGAAGAGAGAGAGAGAGAGTGCAATGCGTTAATGCAGGAAGAAAGAAAGGAGAACAGATCGATGTTGATAGTCACTGTTCTAACCTAACCGGGGGTTCGACCTCATACCTGGCAGCGTCACTTCGCCAAGCAGAACCACAGACCAACGCCAACAGTCTCACCTGACCAGGCGCCATCAGACCAACACCATGCCGGCAGTTGTGTCGTGTTGTGAAAGTGACAGTGAAAGAAAAAGAAAAGAAAAGAAAAGACAGTGATTCGTGAATAGTTAAGATCACCTGGCCAGGTAAAGTAGAAATCTGTTTATACCCGGGTTAGTTAATGATGTTTTAGATAATGATTTGTGAAGTTCAGGAAAGAGAGAATGTTTTATTTCATTTGATTCCATATGCATTGATGTTTCGTTCTATGATCATGTGTAGTAAAGTTATAGACTTTACTAGTGGTTTGATGTGACGAATGCATGATATTTGAATGAGATCGTAAGCAAGCTGTGAGTGTGTTTGGGCTGTGCGCTAGTCCTTCCTCCACTGACATTACACCGAGGTTGACAGTGTTTCAACACTGACTGACCATCTCCGCTCAAAGAAGCATCTGGATAAGTGTGCGTCTCTGGAAAGTAATCAACGTTTGCCAGGTAAGATGTACTTCAAGTATTATACTAGTTATCCGCTTGCATGTGTGTACAGTAAACAAGGGAGCTGCTTGTATGACATTCTTCTCAGTGACAGCAGTAAACAGGGGAGCTGCTTGTATGACATTCTTCTCAGTGACAGCAGTAAACAGGGGAGCTGCTTGTGTGACATTCTTCTCAGTGACAGCAGTAACAGGGGAGCTGCTTGTGTGACAGTCTTCTCAGTGACAGCAGTAAACAGGGGAGCTGCTTGTGTGACAGTCTTCTCAGCAGTAAACTTCAAATACCTTCCTGTTTTCTCTCAGAGATGCTTGCCTCAGCTCTAGAGGTAATGCCTGGTGCCAGTGTCTGTAACCAGTTTCAAGTGAATGTGGTGCAGGCTTAACTTTTCTTTTGTGTGTGTGGGGTGTTTTCTTGTTTGGTTGGTTGACCAGTTGGTTGGTTGGTTGATTGGTGATATTTGGATTGGTTGGGTTGGTTGATTGTTGTTTTGTTTTTGTTGTTTGTTTTGTTGTTTTTTGAGCCTGTGTGATCTTTGTAGTCAGCTGGAGATAAACTCATAGAACTGAATAAAAACATTTTGTGTGAAAATTGTTTTTGTTTGTTGTTTTAATGCTAATTTACTTCATTTTTTTTTTACGTTCTTAAATCCATAAAATGAAGTCAGGATAGCCCAGATTGCACAGATTTTGATCTTGAAAAAAAATATTTTCCGGGGGGGCATGCCCCGGACCCCCCCTAGATTTCAGAGTTTTCACTTTCAATCAATTCCCATGCCGATGGATGGGTTGCTTTGTGTAGTGACAGGCATTGTGATAATTACCACATGGAATAGATGTGTTGATTTGTGTGGTGACAGTCAGTGTGATAATTACCACATGGAATGGATGGATTGATTTGTGTGCTGACAGGTGGTGAGATAATTATCACATGGAATGGATGGGTTGATTTGGGTGGTGACAGGGATAATTACACATGGAATGGATGGGATGCTTTGTGTGCTGACAGGTGGTGGGATAATTACCACCTGGAATGGATGGGTTGCTTTGTGTGGTGACAGTGTGATAATTACCACATGGAATGGATGGGTTGCTTTGTGTGGTGACAGTCAGTGTGATAATTACCACATGGAATGGATGGGTTCTTTGTGTGGTGACAGACGATGTGATAATTACCACATGGAATGGATGGGTTGCTTTGTGTGGTGACAGACGTTGTGATAATTATCACATGGAATGGATGGGTTGCTTTGTGTGGTGACAGACGTTGTGATAATTACCACATGGAAAGGATGGGTTGCTTTGTGTGGTGACAGGCAGTGGGATAATTACCACATGGAATGGATGGGTTGATTTGTGTGGTGACGGTCAGTGTGATAATTACCACATGGAATGGATGGGTTACTTTGTGTGGTGACAGGCAGTGGGATAATTACCACATGGAATGGATGGGTTGCTTTGTGTGCTGACAGGCAGTGGGAGTGGCGCGGGTGAAGTGGCCAGCTATGTGCGTTATGCCAAGGCCATCACACTGTACATCACCCTGCAGGACGACACCAAGGACGGCAAGATCAAGATCCCCTACTTCTCTGTCCAGTACGCCGACGTCTCCCGCCTGCAGGCCGAAGAGGGGGCGGACGTGGAGGTCAGAGTTCTAAGTGATTGTATGGTGGTATTCTCTGTTGTCCACAGCCTTCCTGACATCCCCCGCCCACCCTCCTCCCTTAGTGGTGATACTTGTTCACCATTCGTTTCAGCTGTGTTGTGTATACAGTTTCAAGACGTTCTTTGTCCCTGCATTCTCTTTCAAGGAGCAAAAAATTTGAGCACCTGCTTGTTTAATCCTGTTCAGTATGCACTTACCTGAGCTTAGTTACGCCAAAAACCATCGGCAAGATAAGTAACTCCGTAATTTGAACATGGTTACTCATTTAAAAATTAATTTAAAAGAGAGGAAAGGAATAATAAAATGAAAATCAGTTTAAAAATTCCTCCGAATATATATGTTGCTATATTATAAGTTTGAAGAATGTCACATGAGGCATTTACTCGGGGGAAAAAAAATCTTCTTCAGAACTTTCTTCCGAATCGTTGTTTATCATATCTGGAACCTCATCCCAGTTGAAATCTAGGTCACTGTAAGCTTCATCATCCAGAACTTTCACTAAGTCTTATGCCGTAAATCCCACAAATCACAGTATCTTCATTACTAAATCTCATTATAGAACGGTGTCACGACCGACCCCTGGAGGTCTGCCCTGACAGGATCGGTCTAGATGGGAGTGAAGGGAGTGACTGACCTCACACGCCTCGCAAGAGACCACACAAGAAAGATTACGATACAACTCCCCATTTATTCACACCAACACACAGTCACAAATAAATATTTCAACACACGCAACATGCACACAATTAAGCATTCCAACACACACAACATGCACAATCACAATCAAACATTTCAACACATACGACATACACAATCACAATCACACATATGACATATACACAATTATAAATAAACATTTCCAGCACCCATCCCTTTCCATGTCATGTAGTTCCCCCACACCCCTGCTTCTCCAGAGTCCGCTGGGAGCACCCTGTCGCACCAGGTGCCCCAAACCGGGTCGGTTCTTGAAGAGAGACGTTCAAGGCCAACACCCTTGACACACACAAACAGACGGTGGAGAGCGCGTCCCGGGGGGGGACGTGGCGTTGTTGCTGGAGGTCCTGGACGGGGATCAGGACCGGCCAGTCAAGTCCACGGGCTTTTCCACCAGTACGTGGCCTCAACCAGTGCGTGGTCCCAACCAGTGCGTGACCCCAACCAGTGCGCGGTCCCAACCCGTGCGTGGCACCAACCAGTGCGCGGCACCAACCAGTGCGCGGTCCCAACCAGTGCGTGGCCCCAACCAGTGCGTGGCCCCAACCAGTGCGCGGCACCAACCAGTGCGCGGTCCCAACCAGTGCGTGGCACCAACCAGTGTGTGGCCCCAACCAGTGCGTGGCACCAACCAGTCCAAGCTCCGGGTGAAGCCCCCGGGAGGAGGGAAAAGGTAACTGGGAGGAAAGAAGAGAGGAGGGAAGGAGGGTACTGGACCCCCGCAGTCAGTACAGTCTGACCCATGCTGTTAAATCCTAACAGCCACTCGCATGATGGGCGAGGGGAGGTCTACTAAATACACCAACAACACCAGCTCAACACAGACCTGAGCATAACACAGCAAACCAACCAAATCAGTAATGTTCGTTAAAGTCTTCTCACACGAAGCAGGTAAGAGACTGCATTAAATTAACAGGCTATAAAACAAATATGAATTATCTTCATCCTTCTCTCACTCACGTTTAACATTTTCCTTTCTTAGGAACTAAACTAATTGCTTTACATCTGCCACCACATTTGCAAATAATAATAATTCAATGGCACAATTATCCCCACATTTTATATCAACATTTCAAAAATAAGACAAATCTCCAACCACACATCCAAACGACAAATCATGCGTACGCACGCTCGCGAACATAAAACTCGTTCTCCTTGCACACACAAACAGACGGTGGCCGAAGAATAAGAGTCCGGCGAATGTGACAGGGGCTGAATCACCAGGTTCTCTCCCATCCCCACCGACTACCGCATCACCAGATGCATAAACAGGAGAAAGAATTTTGGATATAGGAGAAGAAAATGGTGGAAGAGTGCACTCACCAGGGTTTGAGTATGGTGATCAGGGGAACAAGAAGGAAAGCAAGCTTTCTGCTCATAGAGCTGTCATCAGGCTTAGAGTTAGTGGGTGACAGAGACAGATCTTATATGAGGACTAACAATAAAAAGAAGAAGGAATGAACAGAGCTCAGAGACAAAAGGAAGTTAACTGGGGTTAAGCAGTGAGTAGGAATCATGAGCAACTTAAAGTAAAAAGCAAGAAGGCCTGTTCCAAAAAAAAAAAAAAAAAAAAAAAAAAAAAGGGGGGGGGGGAGGAATTAGTACAGAAGGGGAAGGGGGTGCCTGGAGCTCAGGTGCTGTCACTCTCTGGTGTTCAGGCCGGCAGGGGCGAGGGTCCCCAGTCGTGCAATGATGGATGACTCCATAAAGAGGCGATAGAGTCCACTGGACCGGTTCTGTCAGACAGCAGCCACTCGCGCATGGGTGAAGTTTGGATATAATTTAGAATGGCCAGGTTAAAGATTGAATTAACCAGAAAAGGTGGTCTCCAACAATATTTCTTTTATAATTTTGAAAACAAAAAGAAATTGCGCAAAAGAGAAGAATTAGCCGGCTAACAACGGAAAAAAACAACAACAACAAACGAACCACGAAACTGATGCTTACCAGCTACCCGTGGGTGACCCAGAAGAGGCGGGCCAAACGACTCTCTCTGCCCTCTGTCCAGTCGAGAGGACAGCAGCGCAGATGCGGAAAAAAGATGAAGTGATGTCCCTCTCCTACAGGCCGACTGTAGGAAATGAAGGTACCGACTGTACCTTCGACGATAAGGTGAAGAACCAGGACCGGAGCAGGCGCTTCCAGGGACATCTTCCGCTCGAGTGAAGAGAAAACCTCCCTAAGCGATGGCGGCCAACATGCCACGCTACGTCACAGAGTGAGCATACCTCAAACTAACAGAAATGAAGCACGTGCGACAGGTAAAAAGACAGGCGAGAGGCCGATAGACAGCAAGTTCGAGAGAAAGGTACCAGCCACCCGTGAACCTGCAGGATGAATTGCACGGGCAGTGGAATTAGAGAGAGAGAGAGAGAAAGCAAACCTAACCTGAGCTGAACTACATTAAGGTGCAACCGCACCACAAGCCACACCAAGGGACGGACACGCGACAACAACAACGACAATAAACAAATGAACAATTCCACCACCCTAGATGGGTCAATCGTCGTAGGCCTCGTGAATCGTGACAAACGGCAGAAATCAAGGTTAGCTATGGTGAAAAACAGCATTTCGACCACAAAACTTTAAAAATTCGTAACTCGAGAACTGCGGCACGTATCGACTCGCGGTTTTTTGCAAATAGAAGTGAATGGCTGCAGGAAGAAGGAAGTCATGTTCTCGCGAGACTTCCTTTTCTACGAGAAACATGGCGGCGCCCATTGTTGCCACGTGTTTTACCGGGCGCTGGCAGGTGCTCAGCCTTTTGGCAGTGTGATTTCCGGTCGGGGCTAGCGGGTGCATGCTTGTCAA
>CM031612.1:79537254-79554754 GCA_018398815.1 Conus ventricosus
GTAGTTTTCCAGTGTCCACAACAGACCACGCAGGCCAGGTGACAAAGTTCGTGAATGGAGAATCTGTCTGTAATCGCCAGGCTGTTTAGTATGTTTGGTATGTGACATTTTTCGCTCGCCAGGGGTTGATTTCAGGCGTGAAGCGCTTGCGGCATTTTACGTTGGTGCTGTATAACGAGGAATCTTTTTTGTTTTTGTTTTTTTCTTTCTGTCCCATCTTCTGTGTGCTACTGCAGTGGCATTCCACCCATGCTGTTCATTCCGACAGGGTTCATACCAAGTCCTGGAAGTCTGGAAAAGTCTTGGAAAAATGGAAAGGCTTTTCCAGGGCTGGAAAAGTCTTGGAAATTTTGCATTTACCCAGCAGGGTTTGGAAAAGTCATGAAATTTCCAGATTGCTGATCATTTATCAAGTGTTGGGGGTTCAAGCAAAGTGACAATCACCAAAAAACTTCTTGCTTATGCAGCCAGTGCTAAATCAAGATGCAATCCGTATTTGGCAGAACAGAGAGAAGAACAGGAGAAAAAAGAGGCTGCAGGGAAGAGAAAGGCAATGCTTGATGAACTTGAAGAAGTGAAAGCAAAGAAGAGAAAACTGGAAATTTGTGTCAAAGACCTGCTTAAGTCTGCTGATGAGTTTGCTGAGAAAGCAGAAAGAACACAAAACTTCACCTTCATAGCAAAGTCAAATGCTCTCTGTAGATCTGCTAAGGACAAGACAGCTGAAGTTTCTGTTCTTGAGGCCCAGATAAATGAGAAAGTGGAAGAAATCAAAAAGTAAAACTGGGATCAAGATACATTTCAGGTGTGAATGGAATAGTGTAAATTTTACATTACATCTAAATGGCTACTCTTTGCATGGTAAAGGAACTGTGACTGTTAAATGTATGTGATTCAAGTGCTGGCAGTGTGAGCAAAGAAGAGGAAACTGGAAATTTGTGTGAAAGACCTGCTTAAGTCTGATCAATTAGAAAGTGGAAGAAATCAGAAAGTAAAACTGGGATCAAGATACATTTCAGGTGTGAGTGGAATTGTGTAAATTTTAAAATTACATCTAATGGAAAGGAACTGTGACTGGGCTGGTAAGTGAATTGTTCATTCTGTTGTGTTCACTTGCATTTGTGCGCATGTGAGTGTGTGTGTGTATATAATGTATGTGTGTGTGTGTGTGTGAAGCGTGGATATATAATATGAAGGTTGAGGGGTGCCGGGTGAGTGGGAGGTGAGATGGGGGGGGGGTTAGTCCTGGATTTTGGTCCTGGAAAAATATTGCCAAGGTCTTGAAAAGGTATGGAAAAAGTATGGAATTTTGTTTGACTAATTGGTATGAACCCTGTTCCGATTCCCCCTCCCCCCCCCCCCCCCCCCCCCCCCCCCACACACACACACACCAGTCCACAGCCACAGCTCGGCCCATTCCGCAGCCCCGGCACCAGCAATCTACAGGGAGTAGTCAATGTGTGTAACATTTTGAGCCTGCCATTGAATTTTGAAAGCAAGTGAGTGCAAGTGCGCTGGATCAGTCTGCGTCAGTGTCCGAGCTGTGGTTCTCAGTTCAGCGATGCCTGTCTGCTGACCTGTTGACGGTCATGGTGGAGGGACGGTCAGCTGTCGCTGGCACTCACCGTCACACTGGACAGGAGCTGAAAATGTTACAGGCACATTTCACAGAGCTGAACCAGTGCACTTCACAAATGGCAGCCCTTTGCAGAAAGAGCCTTTGACTTCAAACAGCTTGTCTTAACACTCAAAGCGTCCCAAATACCCAGTATATGAATAGAATATAGTGTGAAGCCTTTGACATCAAATAGCTTGTCTTAACACACAAAGCGTCCCAAATACCCAGTATATGAATAGAATATAGTGTGAAGCCTTTGACTTCAAACAGCTTGTCTTAACACTCAAAGCGTCCCAAATACCCAGTATATGAATAGAATATAGTGTCATCCTCAGTGGATGAAACGGGACGGATCAGTAGTTCAGCGGAGTTTTAGCTAAAGATGATCCACAATGGAGCAGTTTTGAAGGTTAAAGGACTACTGTCTTTGAACAGATTGTCATGATGTTAGGTGAACACTTCTATTTTCCTTCTGATTTGATTTTCTTGTCTATTTGTACACTTCCAGTTCCAGTTTTTTCTCTCCACAAATAGTTTTGGTATGTATGTGAAAGACTGCAGAACAGTGTGTTGTTGTCAGTCCTCTTGTCGCTGTGTTGTGTCTGTAGGCAAGATGATTTCAAACCGCTACAGCAGATTCTCTTTTGGCTGCACAGGGCTGTTTGAGGGATCAGCGTTGACCCCGGTCTCATGTGCAACAAGGAAGAAACATCATAGAAAACAGTTGTTCACAAATTAATAAAACTGTTGTTCACAAATTAATAAAACTGTTGTTCACAAATTAATAAAACTGTTGTTCACAATTAATAAAACTGTTGTTCACAAATTAATAAAACTGTTGTAAACGGATGCCATGATGTCTTTCAGTTGCTGTAGATCCAACAGTGTGAAGATAACAGTTGTGTGGATGATTTGCTGTAGGCTCTTGTATTGAAGTAACTAGAATAAACACCATGGTTTGGACATGACAAATTCCAAGCGTGATTGCTCGGTGCTGTTTGCTTTTTGTGTGTGTTGGTACTGACAATAAACACCATGGTTTGGACATGACAAATTCCAAGCGTGATTGCTCAGTGCTGTTTGCTTTTTTTTGTTGGTACTGACTGTTGTGTTCCTCTTTCCTCCAGATCTTTACGGTGTGTTTCTTCCTGGAGGTGGTGGGGTTTGAAAAGACAACCACCAAAGACCCTGACGGCAGCGTGGAGAAGAGTTCCCAAGACTACCAGGCGGAGCAGTCCTACATCTACCGCTACGCTCTGGCTGTCCTCGTCTACATTGTTGTCGGTCAGTCCCCATGCCGTGTGTGTGACCTCACAGGCATACTTGTTGTTTTTTTCCCCGTACTGTGTGTGTTCTCCTCAGTGTCATTGTCCGACTATGCACTATGTCCTCAGTATGCATCATTGTCAGTCATTCCCCACATTGTGTGTGTGTGAGAGAGAGAGAGAGGAGAGAGAGAGAGAGAGGAGAGAAGAGAGAGAAGAGAGAGGGAGGGAGGGAGAATGAGAATAATGAGAAGTGGTGTGTGTGTGTGTGTGAACGTGCATGTGTTTAATTGCATTCACATCTCTATAACTACTTTTTTGCTGTTTATATTTTTTTCCCTCCGACACTGGGGAGACTGAAGACCCTTTCAGTTTCTGTGCCCAAAGCCTTGTTGTTGTCTGTTGATGTCCCCAGCGGTGGTGCAGTGGATTTTCTTCACCTTCATCTACGAGCGCTTTGTGGAGGACAAGGTGCAGCAGTTTGTGGACCTGTGCTCCATGAGCAACGTCAGCGTCTTCGTCATGGCCCACGCCAACTTCGGCTACTACATCCATGGCCGCTCCGTCCACGGCAAGGCCGACACCAACATGAAGGAGATGGCGGAAATGATGAAGAGGGAGGAGGTGGGTGCTCAGCCTTTCTGTCAGCTGACCAATGAAAACGCTGTATCTCTGTGTCAGTTTAGACAATGTGTTGCATGCATGAGCCTTTGGTTATTGGGCATTATTGACGTGAATCATGCAGCGTGGAACGATGTGTTGCACACTTGCGACAGTCAGAGCAACAGCTGACATGAACTGTACTAATTTAAACAGTGAGCTGTGCACATGCTTCTGTTTCACAGCAACAGATGACATCAACTGTGCAGATTCAAACACTGCATTTATGCCTGCACCTGTGTTTTGCAGGAAGATTTGTGCGGCAAACGAGGGTTGGTTCCGGACACAGAAGAGCAGACGTTTATGATGTCGTTGCCCAAACGACTTCGTGTCAAATACGAACAGGTGTACCTGCCTGCTGCTCTTGAGGTAAGGTATCTGGACAATTTGCTAGGATTTTTTTTTTTCATAACTTATTAAATCTGTTTGCAGTATAATTCTGATGATAAAGCTTTTCATGCTATCTCATTTCCCGTCTTCATTCTTTTTTTGTCTGTCTGTTACTAGCAGTTTGTGGAGGGTAGAGAGGGGAGATTCCAGTAATTTTTACTAAATAAATAAAAGGAAAAAACATGACATAGGCCATGTGTGAGACATATGTTTTTGTGTGTGTGTGTGTCTGTGTATTTGTAAGTGTGTGTGCAGTGTGTGTGTCTATGTATTTGTAAGTGTATGTGTGTGCGTGTGTGCATGCGTGCGTGCCTGTGCGAGTGTGTGTGTGTGTGTGTGTGGTGTGTGTGTGTGTGTGTGTGGTGTACACGCAACCAGTCTGCTGAATATATCTTCTGTGTGTCTAGATGCGCAGGCATAGACATCTTCAGGAAGTGAATAATTATGTACATGTGAGCTGGTGTATGTGTCTTCATGTGTGTAATTCTTTACGCCTGTATGCACAATGAATGTATTTGACTATGCATGTCATTGTTCCTGCATATGTTGGCATGCGTGCCATATGGACGGCCTTAACACAGACATGTGTGTGCCACAGAAGCCGGCGCTGTCAGTCGGCATGCTGCCATATGGAAGGGCTTAACACAGACATGTGTGTGCCACAGAACGCCGGCGCTGTCAGTCGGCATGCATGCCATATGGAAGGCCTTAACACAGACATGTGTGTGCCACAGAACGCCGGCGCTGTCAGTCGGCATGCATGCCATATGGAAGGCTTAACACAGACATATGTGTGCCACAGAACGCCGGCGCTGTCAGTCGGCATGCATGCCATATGGAAGGCCTTAACACAGACATGTGTGTGCCACAGAACGCCGGCGCTGTCAGTCGGCATGCTGCCATATGGAAGGGCTTAACACAGACATGTGTGTGCCACAGAACGCCGGCGCTGTCAGTCGGCATGCATGCCATATGGAAGGCCTTAACACAGACATGTGTGTGCCACAGAACGCCGGCGCTGTCAGTCGGCATGCATGCCATATGGAAGGCTTAACACAGACATGTGTGTGCCACAGAACGCCGGCACTGTCAGTCGGCATGCGTGCCATGTGAAGGCCTTAACACAGACATGTGTGTGCCACAGAACGCCGGCACTGTCAGTCGGCATGCGTGCCATGTGGAAGGCCTTAACACAGACATGTGTGAGCCACAGAACGCCGGCACTGTCAGTCGGCATGCGTGCCATGTGGAAGGCCTTAACACAGACATGTGTGTGCCACAGAACGCCGGCGCTGTCAGTCGGCATGCATGCCATATGGAAGGCCTTAACACAGACATGTGTGTGCCACAGAACGCCGGCACTGTCAGTCGGCATGCGTGCCATGTGGAAGGCCTTAACACAGACATGTGTGTGCCACAGAACGCCGGCACTGTCAGTCGGCATGCGTGCCATGTGGAAGGCCTTAACACAGACATGTGTGTGCCACAGAACGCCGGCACTGTCAGTCGGCATGCGTGCCATGTGGAAGGCCTTAACACAGACATGTGTGTGCCACAGAACGCCGGCACTGTCAGTCGGCATGCGTGCCATGTGGAAGGCCTTAACACAGACATGTGTGTGCCACAGAACGCCGGCACTGTCAGTCGGCATGCATGCCATGTGGAAGGCCTTAACACAGACATGTGTGTGCCACAGAACGCCGGCACTGTCAGTCGGCATGCGTGCCATGTGGAAGGCCTTAACACAGACATGTGTGTGCCACAGAACGCCGGCACCGTCAGTCGGCATGCATGCCATGTGGAAGGCCTTAACACAGACATGTGTGTGCCACAGAACGCCGGCACTGTCAGTCGGCATGCGTGCCATGTGGAAGGCCTTAACACAGACATGTGTGTGCCACAGAACGCCGGCACTGTCAGTCGGCATGCGTGCCATATGGAAGGCCTTAACACAGACATGTGTGTGCCACAGAACGCCGGCGCTGTCAGTCGGCATGTGTGCCATATGGAAGGCCTTAACACAGACATATGTGTGCCACAGAACGCCGGCGCTGTCAGTCGGCATGCGTGCCATATGGAAGGCCTTAACACAGACATATGTGTGCCACAGAACGCCGGCGCTGTCAGTCACATGGAGCAGGGGAAATCGGGTGGACGCTTGGTGGGCTCGGCCAAGGAGAAGAGCATAGAGGCCTACAACATGCTGAACAAGTTCCTGTGCGCCTTCATTGATCACGTGAGTCCACCTTGTGTCCCTTGGCTTCTGGCTGCCGCTGTGCAGACCCTGAGGAGGCCTGGCTTTGGTATAGATCGTACGTTGAAATCTAAGGGGGCTGGGGGGGGGGGGGGGGGGGGGTATCTGCCAGGTGATGAACTGTGGAGACCATCCAGGATTTGACATCGTATGCTGGTTTGTAGGAATGACCTTTGAACAGTACTGCTTTGAGAGATTAGTCAACACGTCAGGACTGGGGACCTCTGAGCCTTTTGCAGATTGAAAGCTCTTTGTTGTCAGACTTCGGGGGCTGTAAGCTTGCTAGATTGTCAGTCTCTGAATTTAAAGGTGCATACATTATACATTCTCATCTGTATTTGATGTGAAAAGATATGATGATGGGCTGTGGATTGAGTTCCTGTCTCTGCAGGATGTGGTTTATGTGTGTGGTGACTGGTTGTTGACTGTGTTTGAGTCACAGAGGGATGTGGTTTATGTGTGTGGTGACTTGTTGACTGTGTTTCAGTTGCTGAGGGATGTGGATTACGTGTGTGGTGACTGGCTGTTGACTGTGTTTGAGTCACTGAAGGATGTGGATTATGCGTGTGGTGACTGGTTGAATGTGTTTCACTCACAGAGGGATGCGGATTATGCGTGTGGTGACTGGCTGTTGACTGTCTTTCAGTCACAGAGGGATGTGGATTATGTGTGTGGTGACTGGTTGTTGGCTGTGTTTGAGTCACAGAGGGATGTGGATTATGTGTGTGGTGACTGGTTGTTGACTGTATTTCAGTCACAGAGGAATCTGGATTATGTGTGTGGTGACTGGTTGTTGACTGTGTGTGAGTCGCTGAGGGATGTGGATAATTTGTGTGTGGTGACTGGTCGTTGACTGTTTCAGTCACGGAGGGATGTGGATTATGTGTGTGGTGACTGGTTGTTGACTGTGTTTCAGTCACGGAGGGATGTGGATTATATGTCTGGTGACTGGTTGTTGACTGTGTTTGAGTCACAGAGGGATGTGGATTATGTATGTAGTGACTGGCTGTTGACTGTGTTTGAGTCACTGAAGGATGTGGATTATGTGTGTGGTGACTGGTTGTTGACTGTGTTTGAGTCACGAGGGATGTGGATTATGTGTGTGGTGACTGGCTGTTGGCTGTGTTTGAGTCACAGAGGGATGTGGATTATGTGTGTGGTGACTGGCTGTTGGCTGTGTTTGAGTCACAGAGGGATGTGGATTATGTGTGTGGTGACTGGCTGTTGGCTGTGTTTGAGTCACAGAGGGATGTGGATTATGTGTGTGGTGACTGGCTGTTGGCTGTGTTTGAGTCACAGAGGGATGTGGATTATGTGTGTGGTGACTGGTTGTTGGCTGTGTTTGAGTCACAGAGGGATGTGGATTATGTGTGTGGTGACTGGCTGTTGGCTGTGTTTGAGTCACAGAGGGATGTGGATTATGTGTGTGGTGACTGGCTGTTGGCTGTGTGAGTCACAGAGGGATGTGGATTATGTGTGTGGTGACTGGTTGTTGGCTGTGTTTCAGTCGCTGAGGGACGTGGATTACGTGGTGAAGGACAAGACCTTCCTGGAGAGCATCATGGACACGGAGTTCTTTGATGCCACGGACAAAGGAATCTTCTACAAGGGTACGGACCATACACAGATGTTAAACCCCCCCCCCCCCCCCCCAAACCGCAACTCCTACTCCCATTGCATCCTCCCCAGCACCTGCAAAGAAGTGTTGTCCAGTTTGGCCCGTAATGTTGTGATGCAATCCAAATCACAAAAAGCTGTTATATACTCACTTTTGGTAAGCACAAACCAGTAATAACATAAGTACCCAAAGTGGATTGAAAAGGTGCAGTGTGCCAGTACGGGTTTGACTGGACTGGGTATACCAATAGTGAATCAAGGAACTGAACTCAGGCATGAAATTCGTCCGCCTAAGGCGGATTTTCCGCCCATTTTTTTCATCTGCGCCGCTCCCCACCAAAAAAGTGCAACAACAAAAAAAAAAAATCCTGAAATAAACCCTCGTTCGATGCTATTCCCATTTGAACAACTTGCAACTCTGTTATTCTCAAAAGAGTCAACCGGTCACTTCCGCCGTTAATCAACATCCGGTCTTTTCGCGTCTGTCGAACGTTGGACATCGTTAAATTGGCGAAGTTTGTCAAGCGCGTCATGATTTCACGGCAAAAAAAAAAAGGGATGAGAAACGATTGGAGGTGTGACTGGCTAGACCAGGAAGTGGATGATGTTCGAGTTGGTGATGTGTTTCACAAATTAGACGAAAAAGGCGCTGCATTTTGTGTTCCATGTGGAAAGATTGACTGACTGAATCACTGTTGTGATGAAAGCTGTCTCATTGTTTTGAGTGAATGAGTCAGTATGCACATGTATATATGATCTTTTGAAGTATTATTTTCATTACTGAAAACATGAAAATGTGGCTTATTTGCCCTTCTTCTTAACAGCGCTGAAATAGGGGTTTATTTGCAGTTTTAGGCCTTTTATTTCATAAAAAAGCTTCAGCTTCAGGGGGCTCTGCCCCCAGACCCCGCCAAATTTTCAGCCTATTTTACTGCTGGTCACTTTCATGCCTGGAACTGCGTGTGAAGAGAGTGACAAGATTTCTTGCAGTTGTCCGAATAAAGGCAAGGCTGTTGTAGAATCGCGCATTTGCTGACTGTGTTTATGTCGATCAAAGAGAAAGATTTCTTTATTTTGGAGAATCGGTTGAGGCCGTTTTCTGTGGTGTTAATGACGCAGAGGGTGCTTTTAGTTTTATGAAGGTGTCACTTTAAAAGGTGAACCTTAGACACCTGCACTTGAAAGTTCCTGTGGACTTTACCTTGCATGATAGATGCAGTCGTTAGTTCTCGTTATCTTTCTGTCACATGAAAGCCAGTTTTAGATCCTGTCGCACTTTATGTTACATGACAGCAGCATTTGTGAATGCCTGTCAGCTTTGCCTTTATATTAAAAAAAAGAAGATTTATTCACAAAACTGTTCTGTTTGACTGTTATTGTTTACTACATGTTGCATAACAATGAAGCCTGAAAAATGGATAATAATATTCATATCGTAGCAAAATATCAAAATATAACTCTAACGCACATGAGAACAATTTTCTGATAATGTTCCAAAGCTTTATAATCATTTTGTTGTTAAACAATAAAGAAAACATTCAAAGAGGTGGTGCCATTTTCGGCATTCCCTTGTACGAGAGAGCAGAAACTGGAGCAATCAGACTATGACTCTGAGAGTTAAAGGTACAGGAGGTATTGCTTCAGGAATTGATACACTGGTGTTTTATAGATGAACCCATCTTTTTCACCAATATACCATCCACTGTTAGTTAAAAAATTTTTTTTTTTTAAGAGAATACCTATATAGCGCTGGTCAGAGACCAAGCTCTAAGCGCTTTACAGTCCGTATTCTTGTTTATACAATGGTCTGCCTACCTGGGTAGAGCCGACTGAAGAGCTGCATGCTGGCGCTTCATCCAGTTGTTTCCCATGTTATTCAGTCAATATCGTTCATTTAATGTAACAACTCCTTCATCCAGTCGTTTCCCATGTTATTCAGTCAATATCGTTCATTTAATGTAACAACTCCTTCATCCAGTCGTTTCCCATGTTATTCAGTCAATATCGTTCATTTAGTGTAACAACTCCTTCATCCAGTCGTTTCCCGTGTTATTCAGTCAATATCGTTCATTTAGTGTAACAACTCCTTCATCCGTCGTTTCCCTTGTTATTCAGTCAATATCGTTCATTTAGTGTAACAACTCCTTCATCCAGTCGTTTCCATGTTATTCAGTCAATATCGTTCATTTAATGTAACAACTCCTTCATCCAGTCGTTTCCGTGTTATTCAGTCAATATCGTTCATTTAATGTAACAACTCCTTCATCCAGTCGTTTCCCATGTTATTCAGTCAATATCGTTCATTTAATGTAACAACTCCTTCATCCAGTCGTTTCCCATGTTATTCAGTCAATATCGTTCATTTAATGTAACAACTCCTTCATCCAGTCGTTTCCCATGTTATTCAGTCAGTATCGTTCATTTAGTGTAACAACTCCTTCATCCAGTCGTTTCCATGTTATTCAGTCAATATCGTTCATTTAATGTAACAACTCCTTCATCCAGTCGTTTCCCATGTCATTCAGTCAATATCGTTCATTTAGTGTAACAACTCCTTCATCCAGTCGTTTCCCGTGTCATTCAGTCAATATCGTTCATTTAGTGTAACAACTCCTTCATCCAGTCGTTTCCCGTGTCATTCAGTCAATATCGTTCATTTAGTGTAACAACTCCTTCATCCAGTCGTTTCCCGTGTTATTCAGTCAATATCGTTCATTTAGTGTAACAACTCCTTCATCCAGTCGTTTCCCATGTTATTCAGTCAATATCGTTCATTTAATGTAACAACTCCTTCATCCAGTCGTTTCCCGTGTTATTCAGTCAATATCGTTCATTTAATGTAACAACTCCTTCATCCAGTCGTTTCCCATGTTATTCAGTCAATATCGTTCATTTAATGTAACAACTCCTTCATCCAGTCGTTTCCCATGTTATTCAGTCAATATCGTTCATTTAATGTAACAACTCCTTCATCCAGTCGTTTCCCGTGTTATTCAGTCAATATCGTTCATTTAATGTAACAACTCCTTCATCCAGTCGTTTCCCATGTTATTCAGTCAATATCGTGCATTTAATGTAACAACTCCTTCATCCAGTCGTTTCCCGTGTTATTCAGTCAATATCGTTCATTTAATGTAACAACTCCTTCATCCAGTCGTTTCCCGTGTTATTCAGTCAATATCGTTCATTTAATGTAACAACTCCTTCATCCAGTCGTTTCCCATGTTATTCAGTCAATATCGTTCATTTAATGTAACAACTCCTTCATCCAGTCGTTTCCCGTGTTATTCAGTCAATATCGTTCATTTAGTGTAACAACTCCTTCATCCAGTCGTTTCCCATGTTATTCAGTCAATATCGTTCATTTAATGTAACAACTCCTTCATCCAGTCGTTTCCCATGTTATTCAGTCAATATCGTTCATTTAATGTAACAACTCTTTCATTCTTTCGATTTTTCATGCAGAGTGCATGCTATGTGTAACGTCATCCATACCATCGGCCAAACTGGCCTTTTTTTCTTCCAAAAGTTTGGTGATGGGATTTTATGTGTGTGCAAGATGTTATGTGTGCGTTTGCACATGGAACCTCGGTTTATAGTCTCATTCAAAGGACTATTTGGGAAATGGAGTCAGAACCAATGTTAACTCCGTGGGAAAAATCCCCTTGTACCAAAACGATCCGAACCAGCAACCCCAGGATCACCAAGATTACAAGTCCAGCACTCAACCAACCGAGCTATTCCAGCCCTAGTCCTGCCAGGCAATGTCCGTCAGCAGTTGGTACACACACAGGCACACACAATTCCGTCAGCAGTTGGTACACACACAGGCACACACAATGTCGTCAACAGTTGGTACACACACAGGCACACACAATGTCCGTCAACAGTTGGTACACACACAGGCACACACAATGTCCGTCAACAGTTGGTACACACACAGGCACACACAATGTCCGTCAGCAGTTGGTACACACACAGGCACACACAATGTCCGTCAACAGTTGGTACACACACAGGCACACACAATGTCCGTCAACAGTTGGTACACACACAGGCACACACAATGTCCGTCAACAGTTGGTACACACACAGGCACACACAATGTCCGTCAACAGTTGGTACACACACAGGCACACACAATGTCCGTCAGCAGTTGGTACACACACAGGCACACACAATGTCCGTCAGCAGTTGGTACACACACAGGCATGCAGATGCACCAAAACAGTGTGATGTCTGTGTGTGTGCTTGGCTTGGAAAGAGGCATCCTCTAGTGACTGCCAGTCCGGCTGAACCAAAAGCATTGAACAATCTTCACTGCACACCACCATTCTGTTAGTCCAGACTGGACACGGCACAGTGTTTCCCCACACTGCATGCTTCTTGTTCCAGCACCGGGGCCTCGGGGTTATACCTGACACTATTCTTGTACAAAATAGCAGTCACATAGAACAACTTTATGAATGGACTTACTTTTTTTTAATATATATATGTGATCACAAGCAAAGAAATAAGTTCACCAGCAGTAGAAAGCATGCATTTTTATTGACCAGTGTGTTTCGATCGAGCAGGTAAGTTGTTTGCAAATTATGTGATTCGACAGGTGTTAAACTCACATCAACAAACATCACTTGCAAAGTGTTCCAGTGTCACTGCATTGGAAGGTTCAGTGTAATTATGCAGGTCTTCTGAAAATGTAGGTTATGGCTTGAGTAATTGCTTTTTTTTTTTAAATCTAACTCTTCTTAAGTCCATAAACTGGTCTCGGGGTCTGATAATATATTTTTTTTCTTTCTTTCTGCATACGCAGGCTGATACTCCTGCGGACACTGCCTGTATAGACAGGCAGTGGAGTTTTGTGTGTATGACCGTTTTTTATCCCGCCATTAAGGCAGCCATACTCCAACTTTGGGGAAGGTGCATGCTATGTGTAACATGTCATCCATACCAACGGCCAAACTGGCTTCCTCTTCCGAAAGTTGGTGATGGGATGTTACGCGTGTGCAAGACGTTCACACACGGAACCTCGGTCTATAGTCTCATTCGAAGGACTGTATGGGGAATGGAGTCAGAACCAATGTTAACTCCGAGGGAAAAATCCCCCTGTACCAAAATTCAAACTCGCAACCCCAGGATCACGAGTCTAGCGCTCTAGCAACTGAACTATTCCAGCCCTGGAATTTTTTTTTCAAACTCATTGCCATCTGAACATTGTTGAGAACACAGAGGTCTCCCACAGGTTCATTTGACTGTGTTTCTGGACTTTTAAAAAAAAACTTTTGTAGGAGAGACATTTTGACAAGAGAATGCATGTACACGCCCTCAAGAGCAGAAAGAGGGAAATAACTGTGGCTTGTTCCTATTCTGTGGGCTGTTCTGCTATAACTGCAGTCACTTTGGTGAGTGTGTCACTACGGGCCAGACAACATTGAAGGCACTTCCTTCCACATTCTCTGCTGCAATTCACATCTTTATTTTTCCGTCCCCTGCGAGACACTTAGTGAAAGGGCCGAACAAACAAGCCTTACACATTTCTGATCCAACATTTTTGTTGCTGTAGTCCAAGCAGAGGCATGTATCAAAGTTGTGTACTAGTTAACTAGGGAAAATTAAATTCCCAGAAAGTGATGACATCATTTTTGCACAATTGTGTGTGTGTGTGTTGTCATTGTTTGAATATTGCCTGACCACTTGTGTACAAGCTTTCATGCCATATCTACATTATCTACAGGAAAATAAACCTAGTCGAGTTTGGTATTAAAATAACTGTCGGGAATTTGCCTATTCAGTCATCTCAAGAGCACAGATATATTACATTTTTCATGACAACCACTAATTATCAAACTAACAGCCCCACTTGTAATGGCTGCTCAGCAATGCCAAACACATTGTGCCAGACCGGCTTTACACAGATGACATTCAGTTCGCCGAGTACAGCATGGTTAGCTGGCTGGTGGGGAGCAGCCTGCAGAAAACACCCCTTTCCCTGACCTGCATTCACGGCTTGGCCTCTGCAGCTGCAGGCGAGCTGTAAACTCCCCTGCCTCTCAAAACTAAGCAGCTTGCTCTGAACAGCCATGGCAACAGTTATTAGCATTATGATTAACAGGCAGCACAATTACTGTGAAAAAATGACATGCTCACAGTGATGTACAGAGTAATGATTTTTATGTGTCGGAGTTGAAGGGATGTGCTTCATTGACACACAAATGTGCTTCTGAAGGAACGCTGGTTTAGCTGAGCCAAAAAAGAAAGGATGACACTCTAACTCAGTGCTTACATCTGTGTCAGATTGCGCCACTTAGAAAGTTTCAATGGTTTTCCAGGGGAAAGGGCAGTCAGTCATCCCTCGAATTTCAACCATATTTCTGCTTTTTTTTCTGGAATGAGCCTGGACAGTTGTTCCAGACAGTGCTTACTTTGTTGATGACACGACAGTGACAGATTGGTTGATGACACGACAGTGACAGATTGGTTGATGACAAGACAGTGACAGATTGGTTGATGACATGACAGTGACAGATTGGTTGATGACACAACTGTGACAGATTGGTTGATGACATGACAGTGACAGATTGGCTGATGACATGACAGTGACAGATTGGATGATGACACAACTGTGACAGATTGCTTGATGACATGACAGTGACATATTGGTTGATGACACGACAGTGACAGATTGGCTGATGACAGTGACAGATCGCTGAGGTTTGGAATTTGTTTAGCTATTTTCTAGATGTCATACAAAGCATCAGACCTCCTAAGGAAAAAAAAAAAGCCCTCATTCTGGTTATAAAAATGACCCAGAATCTGACGGCTTGGGGGACTCTCAGGAAGGAGTGCTGAGGGTGGAGAGGTCATTTTGTTCATAGTGAGAGTGGCGGTTTTTTTTTTTGGTGCTGTTCCAAATCGTCAGTCCTCATATGGTCCTTTGAGGTCGGCTGGGCTAGAAACACTGTGATGTGACTAGACGTCAGCCTCTCAGTAGTGTTTACCCACGCTGTGTTGCAGACAACGGCCATTCCTTTGACCAGGTGTTGTTCTAACGGCAACGAGATGAGTCTGCTGCTGTTTGACACCTTACTGTTCTGTGTGGTGGACCTCATCTGGAAGAACTATCTGCTGGACGGCGTCATCGTCTTCCTCATTACCAGTGTGAGTGTCCACGCTGACAGAGTTAACGTGCAGTTTGTCGTCTTTTGGTATAGTAGTAAACACACAGTTTGCCTTTTTTTTCTTTAACATGAAATGCATAATTATGTAATATGCACATGCGTATCTGTGTTATATGTATGTGTGTGTGCATATTATATATGTATGTGTACATCTGTCTGTCTCTCTATCTATATCTTTTATCTTTTATACGTCTTTCTCTCTTGCTCTCTCTCTATGTATATATATGTGTGGGTATGTATCCTTTTGTGTCTACTATTAAGAATAGCAACTTTAATAGTCTCCTGTTATTGCCTTTGCCACATATGTAACTAGAAAGATTGGGACTCACTTGTGTATAAACACTGGCTTGTTGCTGTTCAAATCTTGACATTTACTGTAAAGGCGTATATGATTACAATTTGGAGATAGATTTGTTTAAACCAAATACACAGTTTTTTTATTTGCAATATTAAAACACACATTTAGTTTTTTCTTCAATTTTAAACACACAGTTTGTCTTCTTTTTCTTGGATCGTAAACACACTGTTTGTCCTCTGTTTCTTTGATATTTAACATACAGCTTGTATTCTTTTTCTTTGATAGTAAACATACAGTTTTTCTTCTTTTTCTTTGATATCAAGTGCATGGTTTGTCTTTTATGTTCTTTTTCTTTGATATTGAGCCCACAGATCTAGTTGCAAAGTGAGACGACTGCAGGCAGAAGTCTAAACAAATCTTAAATAAATGTTAGTGAACTGCCAAGAGTTCAGTATCAAAGAAAGACAAACTGTGAGATCGATGTCAATGACAAAGAACACAAACTGTGAGTTCAACAAAAAAACAACAACAAAGGCAGACAACACCTTTTAATACAAAAGAAAAAGATGATAAACTGGGGGCTCAATAAGAGAAACGTGGACAAATGAGTCACAAGACAAAACATGACGCGTTTTGACCACTTAGGTCTTCTTCAGGCAAGACACAAACAAATAGGACAATGAAAATGAACGAATTTGTCACTTAGCTTAGATCTCTTCAGCGCAAGTTCATTGTTGTTGTTTTTTTATATTGAACTCACAGTTTGTTATCTTTTTCATTGACATTGGACATACAGTTTGTCTTATTTTTCTTTGATAATCAACTCACTGTTTTTTATCAACACTGAGTGCACAAATTGGTTTTCTTTTGTTTTACTTTTAAACTTGCATTTTTTTGTCAAGTCTTCAGTTCTTCATGTGTTGTACATGTGTGTTTGACTAATGCACCTGCAGGATGTGGTAGATGGTGTGAGCTGTCTTGATGTGGTCACCGAATGTGACTGCAGTCATGTGTGGTACATGTGTGTTTGACTAATGCACCTGCAGGATGTGGTAGATGGTGTGAGCTGTCTTGATGTGGTCACCGAATGTGACTGCAGTCATGTGTTGTACATGTGTGTTTGACTAATGCACCTGCAGGATGTGGTAGATGGTGTGAGCTGTCTTGATGTGGTCACCGAATGTGACTGTAGTCATGTGTTGTACATGTGTGTTTGACTAATGCACCTGCAGGATGTGGTAGATGGTGTGAGCTGTCTTGATGTGGTCACCGAATGTGACTGCAGATGTCACAGTGGACATGCACAAACTGACTGTCCACCCTGATTTGGCAGTCATAGCCATAGGATGCTCTTGTCAGAATTAGGCGACAATCGATATTGCTATGTTGTCCCAGTTGTTGGTAATACGTTTCACGTCTCTAAGACAAAAGAGTGTTCTTTTGTACTTTCGCATATGTGGCAGTCTGTTTCACTTAAGATGTCCACATTGTTGATGATGATGTCGCTTGCTTTGCTATCGTATTTGTTATTTTCCACCAGCCTCAAAGTATGGAAAAAGATTGTAACACATGGTTCATGAATAACACTAGACATTCAGCATTAGTCAGTGATGTGTGAAAGGACTGAGAGATTGGTCAGGACCGATGCCAGAGGTCTGGGGTTGGCCGGTGATGCGTGAACTCACGGTTTCTTGTGCATGTGGTGCTGTGCAGCTGGTGACCATGATCCGAGACACGGCAGGCAGGAAGAACCTGGCCCGCAAGACCCTGGTGGACGAACGCTTCCTCATCTGAGGTCATGGGTCGGCCGGTGCTGCGTGCGGAGAACGGCATCAACTCAGCAGTGCTTGGCTGGGCTCCCCATCACGCTGTTCTTTTTCCTTTGTGCGTTTGCTTATTTTAAGAGTGTAATTTCCACCACTGCTTTTTCTTTTTTTTTTTAAGTTGTTAAGGTATGTTGAAGCCTACTTCCTAGTTTGCAATGGCAGAAGGGACGAGACTTTCACCACCGGGTGTATGATTTGCAGCAGGGAATAGGAATAGAATGGTTGTGCCGGCTTGTGTGGGGGCCTGCTTATGTCTACAACTGAATGAGGGACCTGCTCGTGCTTCACTGAGGAGAGGCCTGAACTGAAGTGTAGAAGTTTGCTCTCAGAAAATGTGATATGCCGTCAGACAGCTGTGAGTGGGTTCAAATTCACTGACGTTTTAACTGTGCCG
>CM031612.1:79559754-79564754 GCA_018398815.1 Conus ventricosus
GATTAGAGACCTGACTGCCACATTGCTTGACGAAGGAACGTGTTGTTTTGGAGTCATCAAACCCAGCACGCATGGTCCTTTGTTTATACGGTTAGTTTTGTCCTGAAAGTTCGGCGGGGGAAATTAAGAACGATGGATATTCTTTGAAGGGAAGATGGTGGATCTCATAGCAGCAAATCCCCTCCTGAACTTTTTTCTGGAATTTTTCTCATTTAGAAAGTCTTCCTGAAATCCCAAATTTATCACACAAAAAAAAAAGGAAAAAAAAAAAAGAACATCAAAAGAAAAAAAATCTGGAATTCAAAATTTTATTAAGAATATGGGATTTGGGGGTGGATGGGTAATTTTTGACCGATGATGAAAATACTGCAGAATTAAGTGAAACAGAAGGTCACAAGTGCTTTCGGTCAAAAGCCAAACTGGCTACCTACGTCTGCGCTGTGTGGTGTGTCTGAACACTGTCTGAACATTGTCTCCACATGGTAAACATCCCCTACGTCTGCGCTGTGTGGTGTGTCTGAACACTGTCTGAACATTGTCTCCACATGGTAAACATCCCCTACGTCTGCGCGGTGTGGTGTGTCTGAATTTGACTGAATGTTGTGTGAACACTGTCTGAACTTTGCCTGAACATTGTCTGAGCATTGAACACTGTCTGAACACTGTCTCCACATGGTAAACATCCCCTACATCTGTGGACCGCCAGAGTACACAGGTTGTGAAATTCAGCCTCCTTTCTTTTTTCATGTAGTGCGGGGAGATGGTGAGGGGCGGGGGGTTCTGGTATACACATGTTTGTGTGGGGGGAGGGGGATAGGGTGTGTGTGTGTGTGTGTGTACAAACTGATTCTGTGTGACTTGTGACTCATGACTCCATTGGATGGTCTCATTATGCTTTTGCAGACTATTTATGCTGTGTATTTATGACGGTGTGCATTCTGTACCTATGACTGTACCTTGTGTACTTACACCTATTTATATTGTGCTGCATTTCTGCTGTGTACTTATGCATATTTATACTGTGTACTTAAAAGACTATGTACTCTGCATTCTGAGCAGGTGAAGGACGCCAGTGCCAATTTTATCATTGATTTTTTTTTTTTCGTGTGTTTTTGTTTTGGAATAGAAGTTATAGTTTATGGTATAGTATGCATTGACTACCCTGATATTTTATTCTACTTTCAAACGCACACAGAGAATGCATTGTTTCAAAAGATGTAGGAAAGTTGGGGCAAAACTATCCAAAGCTGAACATTCCAGAGCACTGCTTGTGTCTGCGGGAGAGGACATGGACAGAGAAAAAAACAAAATCATACAACAGATTAATCCTGGACTGGAATAACCCAGAAACATTTCAGTTATTCATCATTTGTTCCAGACGAATATTATAAGCATTTTTTTTCCAGCCTAATTTGATTTCTTTATAGTTTATTTAAGGGCTATACTGCACAGTGATCCCATCATAGATGCGCGCTCCTTTGGTTAATTGTGGTGTGCTGTAGATGGTGCTGGAGATGCAGAGAACATTTTCAGCAGCGAGTTCAGAGAGGCCGCTGATATCGTTCTCTGAACACAGTCACCTTCGTCACCAGTGAATTTGCAGGTCCAGGTGAAACCTCTTCACCCTTTAGAAACAAGTTGTACTGGGCACTCGGCCCATTGCACTCGGCCCATTCAGAGAATACAGTTGGCCGACCTGGTGGTCCAGATGGCTGATCACTGGCCACCAGAGCTTTGAGGTCCGAATGTTGTAGCGGAGAAACGTATTGTCATGGCTCACATAGTGTGTGGTAATACTAACTGCCCCAAGGTGCCTCCACGTTCCGATCTCTACGGGCCAGTGACAGGAAATCTGAAAGGAGACAGGGTAAAACAAAAGAAAAATGAGAAGGATAACTCTTGCTTCCGAAATGAGGCCGCTCTATGTCCACAACTCCAGACACACGTTGCTTGCAGCACCAGTTGGCCAGCCATTTCCATGCTTTCATGATGAGGTGGTCAGATGATGGTAACTGATGTTGCTTGTGGCACCGATTCATCTAGCACTTATGCCAGGTGGGTTGGTGCTGTGGTCAGCATTTTGTGAGTAGCCGGCTGGTACCACCAGCAGCTTTTGCTTGGAGTTGTGGGCGTGCGATTGTCTCATCATGGAAGCAAGAGTTACCCTCCTTGTTTGTTCTAAAAAAGGTCCATTTGGACATTGACTGGACCTTTTGTGGTGATGGGGTCACATCACTGTTCAGTGTTCACATTGAACCAAGGTGTTGGATCTTCTTCAAACATTCATATGAACCCTGTCTTACCGCTGACACTGGGATTTTCGGAATTCCTTATTTTCATTCCAAAACAGTTAGTCGATTATCACTTAGAACAAACTTTCCTTTTCTGTGTAATGTTCAGAATGTCTTTCTTTGTTCAAAGCATCTGCCAAAATTTCTCTCTTGCCTGTTGCAGCACATTTGCCTTAGAATTGATGGCCTTAGCTCTACCTCCATCTTTGCTTGTTCTGTAGCCTTGTCTGTTCATGGTGTGTGTGTGAGTGTTGGGAGGAAAGAAGGGGAGGGGTGGGAGAAACTGTTTTGTGACTGTACTAGGATTTATGCCGAGCATTTAGGGTGAAATGAGATGAAACACAAGCAATGCTCATGAGAATTAAACATAGATGCTTGTAAAGAAAAGTCATGTGTCACCTGACAGCTTGCATTTGCTCATTGTTTTCATGGTTTCTTTCCCGTTCAGACTTTAAAACAGCAGGATTTTCTATAACAAGATACCAAGTACCTTACCAGCTTAGTGTGGACAGAAGTCTTGACGAGTCTTTGAGCATGTTCGACCGTGTCCTTCTCCCAAGATCTGTGATAAAATTGGTCAACTTTAGTCACGTCTCACAGATATACTCCATTTTCTGTGTCGCTGTAACCTGCATGAGCTCACCTGTGGTGAATACTCGTGGTTTTCCATTTGATGTAGGAACAACAGATCCAAAAGGGAGATGTTGTTTCAGATTTTCTTCAGTAACTGTCGTATTGTGCAGATCTCAGTCATTTGCGAATGTAAGTGTTTTAGGCATACATGGGATATACAAAACATGTAGCATAAGGAATTCATATAACTTACATGATATACAAATCAATGGATGGATCTGCATTGTTGGGTGAAAGCTCCAATGGGTGATAACTCTTCCAGACCATGCTTGGTTCAAGGGCAAGAGTTAATGATCTCCCATGTAGTGGTCAAGGTGACCTGGCCAAAGTGGGAGTTTCATTGTTGTGTGGACTGTGAAAACCTCAGAACTGGTAGATCTGTATGTAGGCCTCATGATCCATGCACAGCTTCCTGTTTTGTGTCGATCAATCGAAAGAACGTGTTAAAATTGTACTGTGGTATGCCTTCTACATACACATAGAGGGGTGAAATAAAGGGACCAGTTGTGATAATTTCCCTTTAATGTTTAGGATGGCTATTTTGAGCGTGAGCTAAACAACATTAATGTGAGTGAGGAAGGTTGTGAATGTCTTTAGTGATTGTTATTTTTTTTTCAATTTCTGATTCATTCATTTAACATTTTTTTTCTTTAGAGGACAACGATTCTCTTCCATTTGTTCAGCAGTCCACTGCTAGTCTCATATCACGCTTGTTATTCATATTGCATTTTATTCGCTAGTCTAGTGCTTTTTTTTTTTTTTGCTTTTACAATTGATAACAATCGCAGTTATATACCTGATAACCAGTCAGTTTTGGTGTCGTATTCCCATGATCATATGTTACTTGATTCAAAACAACACACACACACATGCACGCACGCATGCACACACACGCACACACACACACACACATTCTGCATATTTCTTTGAAAAGAATTAATAAACCATTGATTGGTATAAGTGTGTATGTACGGTTGTGTTGGTACAGGTGTGTATGTATGCATACTTCTTCCTTTTATCATGGAGAAAAAAAAACCATATATTGTACTCCAATAATACGGTAAACACAGTTATGTGCAGACTGCCTCTCTTTGTGTCTTTTTCCTTCTTGAACAGCATATCTGTCACTTAAATGTGCACACATTTGCTGATCACTCTTTTTTTTTTTTTCTTTTCTTCATGACACTGAAATTCCTGTTGAAAATTCTGTTGGGACAGGACGCTTGTCATGGTTTACAATTATGCATAATACATTCACCCTATCACCTAGCCCGGAATCTTGAAGACCGTCGGGACGCCACAGAAGACTTTGTAACCAGCTTCCTCCAATCCTCCCGGTTCTCAGACGCTCTTAGGCAGTTGCTGAGTGTGAGGCCAGTCCATGCACTGATGTTGTCCTCCCATCTCTTCCCCTGTCCTTTCTGCCCCTTCGGACTGTTCTCTGTAGAATGGTTTGGGCATGTCCTGTTGATCTTGATACATGACCATACCATCTCATTTTCCTTCCTTTCACTGTGGACAACAGGTCTTCCTGTAGTCCAATGGCTTGCCGTACTCTGGTCTGGGCCTTCAGGTTGGTAATGTGGTCTTTGTAGGAGATGCCAAGGATCTTGTGGAAGCATCTAATGCCTGAACCTTTAAGATTCATACAATGATTGCACATGCTTGCGCTCGCGTGCGCACACACTCGCACACGCACGAGCACGCGCACGCACACACACAAACACACACGCTCACATGAACATGACACTTTATTGACAGAAGATGCACCACGCGCACTTTCACACGACAGAGAGAGAGAAAGTTGGCATCTAGTGCGACCGTCACTTTACTGTACATTTCTGAACCGGCAGAGAGACCCACGGCACAAGGAGTCAAGACACTGAGTATTGGCATCACGATGGCGAGAGTCACCAGACGCACCTGACAACATGGAATCGACATGGAATCGGCTTCACAACACTGACAGGAGAATCCTCCAGACGTACGAGACATGCTGAGCTGGGACCACACATAAAAGAGACGTAGTACCATCATGTCTTCCCTGTGGGAAAAAAGATGCCACCATGACGGTGA
>CM031612.1:79567254-79577254 GCA_018398815.1 Conus ventricosus
ATGTGTGTAACCAGTTGACGTGCAACGAAGGACACTTTGACATGTTACACAGGACACTTTGACGTGTTACACAGGACACTTTGATGTGTAACAGTGCACACTTGGATCTGTAACCATGGACAATTTGTCTCGTAACAATGGACACTTTGACTTGTAACAATGGACACTCTCACATGTTACAAAGTAAACTCGGACGTATAACACGGACATCGTGACACACATAACACAGAACACGTAGCAAGGCGACACAGTTCTCAGTCCACAAGTTCAGTGCAAACGTATCTATGACATTACACACAGTCCAACGCTTTGGTTGGTTCATAGGAGAATCCATATTCAAACGTCTTGTTTAAGCGGACAGTTCGCGTCATACACATGAGTGTAAAAGATCCAAATATCTACAATGTAGAAACGTTCATTAAAAAAACAAAACAAAAACAAAAACAAAACAAAAAAAAAACGCACTCCATATCAGTAACGGGAGTACAGATCTCGTCTACAATGCAAAAACATTCATTTCAAAGATACCTCGAGTCGCACATACGAAAACGAAAGAACGCAATATCACGTCATGCGCTGCATCTACACATTTCCGGCAATACACAAGAACTCAGAAAGGACGTTAGCCAACGACACATAGTTAAAGAGTTTTTGTTGTTTTGTTGCTGTTTTCCCCGCGCGTACGCGGGCTGATACTCCTGCGGACACTCCCTGTATAGACAGGCAAGGATTAATCCTATCATCTACCAAACAAAAAGAGTGGAGTTTTGTGTGTATGGCCGTTCGTTTTTTTTTCGTCCCGCCGCTCAAGAGTTAGCAACTCCGCCCTCTCCACACCTTCGGCCTATTCTCCAGCTCAGGATACAGGATGACGTCAGGCATAGCGTGTGGCAACACCTATCAGTGCTGTCTACAATAATGAAAAAACCCCCCCAAAAAACCAACAAAAAACACCGTGGTATTGTAGTTATTCTGAAAGTATTAACGAAGTGGGCCAGAGCCTTTCTTTCAATATCCATATCATAAGGCTAAAAATAGATAAATGAATAAATAAATGGGGAAAAAAAAAAGCACGCCGTTACCTTTCATTGATCGAACGGAAAGGAATTATAGATGGTCCATTTTACCTTTCGTTGACGGAATGGAAAGGAATTATAGATGGTCCATTTTACCTTTCGTTGATGGAATGGAAAGGAATTATAGATGGTCCATTTTCTTGTCTTTGCATTCTGTCCGTTCAGAATTGGTCCAGCTCGTATTCTCCGTTGGCTCAGTAGCCTAAACGGCGTGGGTGTGTTCAGTGTTTCACATGAGATAAAACAAGTAAACACAGAGCCAGCGACAACGTGTGCCTAGTAATGTCAAGCGTCTGAAATGTTCACCTGTTTGAAGAACGTAGCACACACACACACACAAATGAAATGACTGAAATAAGATAACATGAAAAAAAAAAAGGGGGGGGGGGGGGGGGGGGGGGGGGGGGGGGGGGTAAAAAAAGAAGAAGAGAGGGACAAAAAAAATGGACAAAATACTCCTCGCCAAACAGCAATGCTTAAAAGAAACCGGCCGATTGACAACACGTACAAAAACAGGGAAGACAGTCATGCTGTTCCACAAGAGAAAACGAACAAAAAGAACCCGGTTTCAGTTCAACCTTCTGTCGACAGAAAACAGCGACAACAGCCCTGGCAGAGGATGGATGGATGGTGGTGAGGTGGGGGTGGGGTCGGATGGGGGTGGAGGGTGATGCCACCAAGATTTGTGTGGAGGGTGGAGAGAGCGAGGTGGGTGGGGGAGGAGAGGTGGGCTGGGGGTTGTGGGTGGTGAGAACACTTGTACATTAACCGACACAAAGAAGACCCCCCCCTCCCCCCCCCCCCCCCCCCGATGAAAGTCTGAACTGGACTCCGAGATCGTTTGACGGCATTATTTTCTTTTTCTTTTTGAAAACAGAATCTTAAAACGCATTTTCACAACCAAAATAGACTCAGTTGCAAAGCCAGACGACTGCAGGCGGAAATCTAAACAAATCTTAAATAATGTTAGCGAACTGCCCAGAGAAACGTGGACAAACGAGTCACAAGACAAAACACAACGCGTTTCGACCTCTTAGGTCTTCCTCAGGTGAGACATAAACGAATAAAACAACGAAAATTCACTTAGCTTTGATCGCTTCAGATCGCTTAGGGTTTATAATATATATTCTGCAAGGCAATAAGATCAAAAAAAAGTTCAAAACTATTTCAAGCAAATAGCTACGAGACTAGTTGCTTAATCTGCCACAGTGCCAGAAAAACAACAACAACAACAAAAAACACAATGTTTTGAGCTGAAAAAATGACGTCTGTGATGTGGAATCATGACAATTTCCTGACCGTTGACAGTGAGTCTAACACGCAAGGCGCACAGTTCCACCTCTGACCAGCAGAGAGAACAACGCAATGTCGAACTGTGTACCCGCTGTAAGGCGATGGTAAGATTACTTGTGCCTGTGGATTCTAGCAGCAAACTTATTCCAGTTCTATCACAAGCCCTGAGAGGAGTTACGTTGACGATGAGAAAGAGGAGATACCAACTCGAAAATAATGGATACTGTCCACAGTAGGTGTGTGTGTGTTCGTGTTGTGTGTGTGTGGTGTGTGTGTGGTGTGTTCAAACCGTAATTGTAAATATAAACAAGACGCGTATGCTCTGTTATCGCAAACGATGCCGGGAAATGCACAAGCATATTATGCCCTTGTTACTTGAATGACGTTTGTGATGGTAGCGTCAGTATGAAATACGTGAGACTGTCACCAGTGTGAGGAATGTTCCAAGTTTTGCAACAGTAACAGTATGTCACGGCGTTACCGAGTTGAAGTGTTTGACGATGTCATTAATGTAAGTCATCTAACACCGGTATCGATATCAACGCTTGTGGCAGTGCTATTTGTACAAAAGTACGTTACAGAGCTTCCAGTACACGTCAGAGTTACCAGAGCTGTACGTCAGAATGAAGTCTGTTGCTGTGAAGGAAAAATGTGGCCCTGTTACCGATGTAACGTTTGTGGCAGTGGACTCAGTGAGCATGAAGCCACGTTGATTGAGGCATCAGTTGTGATGTGATGTGACCACATGATCAGTAGGAAGTATGTAGCAGTGTTATCAGTAAACACAACGTAACAGTGGTGTCAGCATAAAGCCTGTGGCAGTGTTATCCTATGAAGTATGTCGCAGTGTTTGAAGTATGTGGCAGTGTTATCCTATGAAGTATGTCGCAGTGTTTGAAGTATGTGGCAGTGTTATCCTATGAAGTACGTGGCAGTGTTATATGTGGCAGTGTTGTCAGTATAAAGAATGGGGCAAACGTTATCAGCACGCCCGACGTGGCCGTGTTGTCAGCATAAAGACTGTGGCGGTGGTGCTATGGTACGAGGCATGCGGCAGAAGTATCGCTATGAAGTACATGCGACAGGCAGTACCAGAAACAACTCGGTCCTAGGACCAAAGAGGAATCTCTTGACCACCACCCCACCCCTAACAGTAACAAGAACCAGGCACCGACCTCCACAGTTAACAAAACTGCACAAAACATCCAAAAGCATGAGGAGGCGGGGATCGGGGGTGGGGGAGGAGGTGATATGGGAGGAAGTGGGGGGGGGGGGGGGGGGGGGGGGGGGGTGGTGGGTGAAGATGCAACGCAAGCCGCTGTGTGTTGATCGAGTAAGTGGCTATCTTCTGGCTCTCGCCAATGCTCAAAGCGGAAGTGGCCACACGTCCAATCCCTGGCTGAATGACAAAGAGGTGGTCTGTGCGATCGCACACTAACATGGAAGAGAAGTGTATATTCTAGGTAGCAAAATCGGTCACAACTAAACGAAGCGGGCGAAAAAAAAGAAGAAGTTAATGGTAAATAAGAGGGGAAAAAAGTTAATATAAATACGAGGAAAAAAAATTAATGGTAAACACGAAGGGGAAAATTAATAGTAAATGCGAAGGAAAAAATTAATGTAAACACGAGGGGAAAAAAGTTAATAGTAAATACAGTAAGAAAAAAATTAATAGTAAATACGGGGGGAAAAAATTATGGTAAATACAAGGAAAAAAGTTGATAGTAATAAGAGAGAAAAAGTTACTGTCAATACAAAAAGTTATATATAAAATAAAAAGTTAATAGTGAATACGAAGGAAAAAAAGTTGTAGTGAATAAGAAGAGAAAAAGTTGATAGTGAATAAGAAGAGAAAAGTTACTCGTAAATAAGAATAGAAAAAGTTGATAGTGAATAAGAAAGAAAAAGTTGATAGTGAATAAGAATAGAAAAAGTTGATAGTAATATAAAAGAATAAGAAAAAAGTTGATAGTAAAAACGAAGGAAAAAAAACCAAACAAACTTTATAGTAACTACATAGATACAAGAACGCTGATGACAGTGACTGTGATCCTTCACAACAGTGAATGTACTGGCTTCAGATGGCCGTTTTCTCTCTTGCTGAACCGGCACACAACACCACACAACATGCACCATAATACATCTTTAATACACAATAAGTTTTGGTCATGGAATCTGCTTACTGAGGGAAAAAAATGCTTTCTTTGTTTTAATTCGGAAATAAGGAAGAAATCACGTGATGAAATGTGAATAAGTCACTCAAGCCCCATTCCAAATATCGTAAGTGTGCATAAGTCTGTTCGAAAAAAAACAACAAAAAAAAACCCCACCACCACCACCACCACCAACAGACAAAGTGCAAGTGAATGTCTTGAAAGACAACTGTAAGAGAGGGCCTGAGAACGGTAATCGGAATCGTTCATAAGAGTTGTCTCCCTGAAGGAAGCCATGCAAGGATACCGACCTTCGTAATTCAATACCATTCTATTAAAGTGAAACAACTGTACCAATGTCAACATAATCCATAAAGGGTGGTGCTCCCTCTCCCTTCAAACAAAGGACCGTCCTTTTTCTTGAAATGAAGTGAAAAAAAAAATCGTCTTGCTTATTTATTTCCTTTGGGAACAAAAATGTATTTTCTCTCTCCCTCTCTTTTGTTTAGTAACGAATTTGGCAATAAAATCTACGCATTGTATAAGAACGCTTTCTTAAAAAAAACAACAACTTTTTTTTAAGTGGCGTACTTACTCCCCGTCACATTTTATGTTGATAACAGATCGTTTTCTTGTCATTGCTTTACTAATGTTTTATTCTGTTGGTATATTTCTCTATGTTAATTTTAAAGTTCAACACACACACACGCGCGCGCACACACACACACACACTGGCCCCACTGGCAGAAAACAGCTCGTCCGATGAGAAGAATAGAAAAAAAAAATTACAACAAAAACAGCGAGTGGGGGAAAAAAACCAAAAAAAAAAAAAAAAAAAACGAAAGACGAGTTCTCTCCCTTCCCTGCCCCTCCCCCCCTCCCCCTAAAAAAAAAAAAGGCTCAAGCGCTGCCACGTTCTGGAACTCTCTGTGTAGCTGTGCGTTGCGCGATGCCTCGGTTCGCATCCCACACGCAGGGATTTCGTCACACAATGTATCAACGACCTGCAGGTCACCGTGGAACGTTCTAGCACTATGGCTGTCGTGACACAACGACCTGCAGGTCAAAGTGGAACGTTCTAGCACTATGGCTGTCGTGACACAGGAGATGTGGAGACAGCAAGACAAACCAAACAAACAAAAATCATGTGATCAACTACAACAACAGCAGCAACAACAATAAGAAATGATACTGTCTGGGTTATAAAATAGAAGAAATTTTTTGAACAAAACGACAATACCTTTTGTTTTCTCTAGAACACCTTCTGACTAGGTTAAAGTTGGTGGTGATTCAAATGTCATTTTCAGGAGAAAAAAAAGTTGACTGGATTACGCTCTCTCTCTCTCTCATTCTCTCTCTCAACGCCCGCACGCGCGAGGATCTAGTCATACATGCCCCCCCCCCCCCCCCCACACACACACACACTTATATGAAAGACTATAGCAATGGCTTCAACTGACACAAATGAAAGACCGTTTTTCACATACATCTGTACGTGAATCTATCATTCAGCACACAGATTTACGAGTGACAACCAGTCATATAGATACCAAATATTACTACTTAACAGATGTATGTTTCCAACGCGCACACACACACATGCACGCACGCACACACACACACACACACACACACACACACACACACACACACACACACACACACACACACACACACACACACACTGTGGCACAGGTGAGGGAACCTCGTTTAAGACCACGACCCTGTAAGAACAAGGAGCAGGCTGGCCCGCATCAGTGATAAACTCCCTCTACACTGTGCAAACACTATCATTTCTCACGTTAATAAACAAAAAAAAAAAGGAAACAAAAACAGGCAATATAAAAACGTTCCACAACAATCCAAAACACTTGACACGGCCAACAGATGTCTTGCAAAACTGTAGTGCTTTCACGGGATGAATGAGAGACGAGAAACAAAATTTGTGTTGAATGATAAATAGACAAGCCCAGATAACGATAAATTAGCCGAATGAAATGGAGAAGTAAAGACATTGAGAACTGTCTAAATAAAACGGAGAAGAAGACACATAACAGATGAATTACATGAAAGTTGGGTGCAGACGAAACATCCATCCCTAATGATGTAGGAAAAATAGACACAAAGCCGAACGAACTACAGACAACAGATCACTTAGGTGAAAAACAGGACAGTGCTCACATAGCAGATTACCTGTTTACAAAAAAAGACGTTTGACTGATTAATCGCATGAAATAAAGAAGAGAGAAGATTAATCAGATAAATCAAATCAGAACGAGAAGACAAACGGTGAATTTGATGGAACGCAGAGAACAACCCACACCACCCATGAATAACCTACAACACGAGTCGAATCGGGATAAATGAATGAAATGAAATAGAGAAGATGACACATGACATATTTTGTATAAATTGAATGAAATACGGAAGACGAGAGCCTTTCTGTTTTGCATTTTCCCTTTTTCTCCAGATTATGAAAAAAAAAAAAAACCCGACTAAAAACACTCAACTAATGTGTGCACTCTAAATACAAAAAGAGCAGAATTTTGTTCAGAAGGGGGAAAAACGTGGAGCCAAAACACTTGGGCTATATTTGATCAGAACCAAACTGACATAATAATACAAGACAGTCGATACCAAACAGACGCGTGCGAAAAGACTTCACGGGATTGAACCACCGGACACACGTGTTAAGAGAACACAACTGACCTGACATTAATAGATACCTGTCTAACAGTTTGGTGGATTTGATGGATTCACAGATTTTAGTACGCGCACATTGTGTTGATGGACATACATGTGTTGGATGCAGGTTTGAAGCACGCTCTGCTATTAGACACAGGCCTGCATAGAATGGACACAGAGCAGTGAGTTATCAGACTCGAACCTTCGGACACACAGAACAGATTTCCACCATAACAGACACAGGCGTCTGTCAGGCATCAGGTTGAACAAGGAATACACGAAACACACAGAGAAGACGTCATGCTTACTGTTGGAGCATTTGTACTCAGGCAGGCCAAAACTTTGTGAGAGACAGGCCGTGGAACAAAGGCGAAGTACTCCACCCTTGTGTTACAGGGCATGTATTTGTATTCCCCTAACACCGCCTAACGCTCCGATCACTCTTTGTCACATTGACGCTGTAACGGAATGATCTAGCATGGATAACTTGCCCCACAATGAATGATCTGACAATGGATAACCTGCCCCACAATGAATGATCTGACAATGGATAACCTGCCCGACAATGAATGATCTGGTATGGATAACCTGCCCAACAATGAATGATCTGGTATGAATAACCTGCCCAGCAATGAATGATCTGACAATGGATAACCTGCCCGACAATGAATGATCTGACAATGGATAACCTGCCCGACAATGAATGATCTGACAATGGATAACCTGCCCAAAACGAATGATCTGACAATGGATAACCTGCCCTACAATGAATGATCTGACAATGGATAACCTGCCCTACAATGAATGATCTGGTATGGATAACCTGCCAGATAATGAATGATCTGGTAGGATAACCTGCCCCACAATGAATGATCTGGTATGGATAACCTGCCCCACAATGAATGATCTGACAATGGATAACCTGCCCCACAATGAATGATCTGGTATGGATAACCTGCCCCACAATGAATGATCTGGTATGGATAACCTGCCCCACAATGAAATGATCTGACAATGGATAACCTGCCCCACAATGAATGATCTGACAATGGATAACCTGCCCCACAATGAATGATCTGGTATGGATAACCTGCCCCACAATGAATGATCTGGCAATGGATAACCTACCCCACAATGAATGATCTGGTATGGATAACCTGCCCCACAATGAATGATCTGGTATGGATAACCTGCCCCACAATGAATGATTGGCAATGGATAACCTGCCCAACAATGAATGATCTGACAATGGATAACCTGCCCAACAATGAATGATCTGACAATGGATAACCTGCCCCACAATGAATGATCTGACAATGGATAACCTGCCCAACAATGAATGATCTGACAATGGATAACCTGCCCCACAATGAATGATCTGACAATGGATAACCTGCCCGACAATGAATGATCTGACAATGGATAACCTGCCCGACAATGAATGATCTGACAATGAATAACCTGCCCAACAATGAATGATCTGACAATGGATAACCTGCCCAACAATGAATGATCTGGTATGGATAACCTGCCCCACAATGAATGATCTGGTATGGATAACCTGCCCCACAATGAATGATCTGACAATGGATAACCTGCCCAACAATGAATGATCTGGTATGGATAACCTGCCCCACAATGAATGATCTGGTATGGATAACCTGCCCCACAATGAATGATCTGACAATGGATAACCTGCCCAACAATGAATGATCTGGTATGGATAACCTGCCCCACAATGAATGATCTGGTATGGATAACCTGCCCCACAATGAATGATCTGACAATGGATAACCTGCCCAACAATGAATGATCTGGTATGGATAACCTGCCCGACAATGAATGATCTGGTATGGATAACCTGCCCCACAATGAATGATCTGGTATGGATAACCTGCCCCACAATGAATGATCTGACAATGGATAACCTGCCCCAATGAATCTGTAATATTCACTGGTTATGGATAACCTGCCTCACAATGAATGATCTGACAATGCATAACCTGCCCAGCAATGCGCCTGATCACGTGATGACAAACCCTCGCCATGATGATGACGTCAGGGTCACCGTATCGAGATTGGAAACAAACCAGCCTCATTTTTGCACAAACGTGTAATCACCACAGACCAGACAGCACGTTGTCGCAGATGCGGTTACGTGTCGGGCCTAGAAGCGATGGACAAACACAGGCCCAGGCCTTGGTCGGGTCTGTTTGATGGTTACCAACATGTTTCTTTTTGATCCATGCTGGAAGAAACTACACCAAAAATCAACGATTCAACATTTCCGAACTGATCTGAAGTACACGCATAATACTGTGAACTAGGTACACTGTGCGGTAATAAATAAAACAGATTTGAATAGAAAATAGTATGTGTAGTGAAGATGACAGGAAATATCTTGCACGCACGTCAACTTCCATCACCAACTTTCGGAAGAGAAAGCCAGTTTGGCCGTTTTGGTACGGATGACACGTTACACATAGCATGCACCCTGCGTGAGAACTGGAAAGAATGAAGGAAGTAAGGAGACTGAGTGAACGATATTGAACGATACTGACTGGATGACACGGGAAACGACTGAATGAAGCGTCAGCTGGCGGCTCTTCAGACGGCACTACCCAGGTAGGCAGCCCGTTGTGTAAACGAGTGTGGATTGTAAAGCGCGTAGAGCTTGGTCTCTAGCCAAGGATAGGCGCTATATAAGTATTCATAATAATGATAACAATAACAATTATAATGAAAGACTGCCGCTACTAATCTTGTCACCGCCAGTAATTGAAGCATTGCGAG
>CM031612.1:79582254-79584754 GCA_018398815.1 Conus ventricosus
GTCTTGAAAAGTATATTATTACCAAAGAGACATCGAAACAAGACAAGTCTTGAAAAGTATATTATCACCAAACTAGTCATCGAAACAAGACAAGTCTTGAAAAGTGTATTATCAGCAAACACGACATCAAAATTAAGACAAGTCTTGAAAAGTACATTATCACCAACCAGACATCGGAAACAAGAGAAAGCCCTGGAAAGTACATCATCCATCACCAAACAGACATCAAAAACAAGACAAGTCTTAAAAAGTATGTTATCACCAAACAGACATGGAAACAAGACAAGTCTTGAAAAGTACGTTATCACCAAACAAACATCGAAACACAGAAAGCCCTGGAAAGTACATTTTCACCAAACAGACATTACAAAAAAAAACCAAAAAACAAGAAGAAGACAAGTCTTGGTGAGCACATGATCAGTTACGAGACAATCCGAACAATGGCAAGTCTTGGACAGTGTCCTATTACCACACTGACGTCAAAGCAACGATTGCTGGACATCAGAGTGTCTTATCACCACACTGACGTCAAAGCAACATTGCTGAACAGAGTGCTTATACCAATGACGTCAGCACGATGTGGACATCAGAGTGTCGTATCACCACACTGACGTCAAAGCAACAATTGCTGGACATCAGATTGTCGGTAAACAAACCGCAAAAAAAAAAAAAAAAAAAAAAGAAGAAAAAGTAATATCAACCTGATTATGTCTTCCAGCCGTGCGAATGAAGTTAGAAGAAAATCTAAACGACAGCTTTTGCCGTTGGAACAATACCCACAATACCAAACACCACTTCCCCCCCTCCTCCCCCCCCCCCCCCCCCTCGTTAGCCATGTGGATGTCTACAGTGTGCGCAGTACATGCATTGTGGGATGTGCACATTCGATCAGCAACGTACATCAGGCAACATATGACGAAAAATGACCTCTCTTGTTGTTTCGCCGCAATAAAAATATATGATAAAAATAAATACACATAAAATAATAGTAGTAGTATAAATTAATAATAATTCATGTTATTATGACAATCTAATTAGGTAGTAGACCACAACAAAAATGAAATAACAAAATGACAACAATAATAAGATAATACTACATGATAGTAACAATCTAATGCATGAAAGGAAATAATTTATATATACTACTACTAACATATCAATGATGATAAATAATAACAATGATAATATAAAATGATGATGAAAAATAAAATAACATGTGCTGTGCTGTACTCTGATCACAACTTGAGGACCCAAACATAATATATAATAAAGTAATAATAGTAATAATAGTAATAACAACGATGAGATGCTGACAGACGAGATGATTTGATAATAAACATAATAGTACACAATTATACCACCTAAAGGAAAAATAACGATGGAGATGCTTTGATCGGATACATAAAAAATAATGCAATATAAATAATGATAATAATAATATGAGAAAAGAAAGAAGAGAAGAAGAGAAAGAAGAAGAAGAAGAAGTGAAATAATAAAAATCCTTTTATACCTCCGCACGCACCACCTCTTCCTTCAACAAGGTCTTTTCGGCTGAAGAATATTATGAGAGCGCCATAAATTGAAAGCAACGACAAAGGCTCCACATTTAATAACAGCTTCATATTTCGACGATAAAGCTTTGTGAAGAAGTGTATACACACACATCAAACATACACACACAACCAACACAATCAAATCAACACACACACTACGACCACAACTAACACACTACAAAATATATATATAAATCAGATTAAAACATTTAAATGATATATATATATATATATATATATATATATATATATATAATATATATATATATATATATATAGAGAGAGAGAGAGAGAGAGAGAGAGAGAGAGAGAGAGAGAGAGAGAGGAGTGAGAGATAGTTGTGTGTGTTGTGTGTGTGTGTGTGGTGTGTGTGTGTGTGTGTGTGTGTAACGAAAGGATATCTTTCCATAATAAAATATCAATAATCAAATTTGCAATATCCATATGTACCCCTATGTACTCTTCAGCTTGATACGGAAAAAACGCTTCTTCCAGTTTGTATGTACCAATGGCTGACGTTACTTCAGAAGGACGCTTTCCTGTTCCTCAAGAAGACAATACGCGGAGATCAAAAGCGGAAATCGCCAAACGAACATGCCACCTTCCCCAAATAAATATCGCGGAGCACCGTACTTCCCCCCCCCCCTTCCCCCTCCCGCCCCTCAATCCCCCCAATGTCCCCCTCACCCATCCTTCCCGGCCTAACAACATACACCATTGTCGACACTAATCCTGCTTTGAAAAAGATAGTGGAATATCATGACTGGCAACCATATACAGCATCCAGGTCAACAAACAAAACAGAAATGAGCAGCCGACAGATTGGCCAGAGCCGGTGTCGCGAGTCGCTGGACAAACGGGGCCATTGCCTTTTTGAGGGCGGGCACGTCATACACTTCACTCACTGCGTGTGTGTGTCCACTAGTCTGTTCAACACTGTCCGAAGG
>CM031612.1:79609754-79621340 GCA_018398815.1 Conus ventricosus
CACCATATTCTTCGCTGCCTGAACAACTTTCAAATTCCTCACCATGTTCCTCACTGCCTGGACAACTTTCAATTTTCTCACCATGTTCCTCACTGCCTGAAACAACTTTCAAATTCCTCACCATGTTCCTCACTGCCTGGACAACTTTCAAATTCCTCACCATGTTCCTCACTGCTGAACAACTTTCAAATTCCTCACCATATTCTTCGCTGCCTGAACAACTTTCAAATTCCTCACCATGTTCTTCGCTGCCTGAACAACTTTCAAATTCCTCACCATGTTCCTCACTGCTGGACAACTTTCAATTCCTCACCATGTTCCTCACTCCCTGAACAACTTTCAAATTCCTCACCATATTCTTCACTGCCTGAACAACTTTCAAATTCCTCACATGTTCCTCACTGCCTGGACAACTTTCAAATTCCTCACCATGTTCCTCACTGCCTGGACAACTTTCAAATTCCTCACCATGTTCCTCACTGCCTGAACAACTTTCAAATTCCTCACCATGTTCCTCACTGCCTGGACAACTTTCAAATTCCTCACCATGTTCCTCACTGCCTGGACAACTTTCAAATTCCTCACCATGTTCCTCACTGCCTGGACAACTTTTAAATTCCTCACCATGTTCCTCACTGCCTGGACAACTTCAAATTCCTCACCATGTTCCTCACTGCCTGGACAACTTTTAAATTCCTCACCATGTTCTTCGCTGCCTGGACAACTTTCAAATTCCTCACCATGTTCTCACTGCCGGGACAACTTATAAATTCCTCACCAGTTCTTCGCTGCCTGAACAACTTTCAAATTCCTCACCATGTTCCTCACTCCCTTTGAACAACTTTAAAATTCCTCACCATGTTCCTCACTGCCTGGACAACTTTCAAATTCCTCACCATGTTCCTCACTGCCTGGACACTTTCAAATTCCTCACCATGTTCCTCACTGCCTGGACAACTTTCAAATTCCTCACCATGTTCCTCACTCCCTGGACAACTTTCAAATTCCTCACCATGTTCCTCACTGCCTGAACAACTTTTAATTCCTCACCATGTTCCTCACTGACTGGACAACGTTCAAATTCCTCACCATGTTCCTCACTGCCTGGACAACTTTTAAATTCCTCACCATGTTCTTAGCTGCCTGGACACAACTTTCAAATTCCTCCCATGTTCCTCACTGCCTGGACAACTTTTAAATTCCTCACCATGTTCCTCACTGACTGGACAACTTCAAATTCCTCACCATGTTCCTCACTGCCTGAACAACTTTTAAATTCCTCACCATGTTCCTCACTGACTGGGACAACGTTCAAATTCCTCACCATGTTCCTCACTGCCTGGACAACTTTTAAATTCCTCAACCATGTTCCTCACTGCCTGAACAACTTTTAAATTCCTCACCATGTTCCTCACTGCCGGGAAAACTTTCAAATTCCTCACCATGTTCTCACTGCCTGAACAACTTTTAAATTCCTCACCATGTTCCTCACTGCCTGAACAACTTTAAAATTCCTCACCATGTTCCTCACTGCCTGGACAACTTTCAAATTCCTCACCATGTTCTTCGCTGCCTGAACAACTTTCAAATTCCTCACCATGTTCCTCACTGCCTGAACAACTTTCAAATTCCTCACCATGTTCTTCGCTGCCTGAACAACTTTCAAATTCCTCATCATGTTCCTCACTGCCTGAACAACTTTCAAATTCCTCACCATGTTCCTCACTGCCTGGACAACTTTCAAATTCCTTACCATGTTCCTCACTGCCTGAACAACTGTCAAATTCCTCCATGTTCCTCACTGCCTGGACAACTTTCAAATTCCTCACCATGTTCCTCACTGCCTGAACAACTTTCAAATTCCTCACCATGTTCCTCACTGCCTGAACAACTTTCAAATTCTCACCATGTTCTTCGCTGCCTGAACAACTTTCAAATTCCTCACCATGTTCTTCGCTGCCTGAACAACTTTCAAATTCCTCACCATGTTCCTCACTGCCTGGACACTTTCAAATTCCTCACCATGTTCTTCGCTGCCTGAACAACTTTCAAATTCCTCACCATGTTCTTCGCTGCCTGAACAACTTTCAAATTCCTCACCATGTTCCTCACTGCCTGAACAACTTTCAAATTCCTCACCATTTTTCCTCACTGCCTGAACAACTTTCAAATTCCTCACCATTTTCCCTCACTGCCTGGACAACTTTCAAATTCCTCACCATGTTCCCACTGCCTGGACAACTTTCAAATTCCTCACCATGTTCCTCACTGCCTGAACAACTTTCAAATTCCTCACCATGTTCCTCACTGTCTGGACAACTTTCAAATTCCTCACCATGTTCCTCACTGCCTGGACAACTTTCAAATTCCTCACCATGTTCCTCACTGCCTGAACAACTTTCAAATTCCTCACCATGTTCCTCACTGCCTGAACAACTTTCAAATTCCTCACCATGTTCCTCACTGCCTGAACGACTTTCAAATTCCTCACCATGTTCCTCACTGCCTGAACAACTTTCAAATTCCTCACCATGTTCCTCACTGCCTGGACAACTTTTAAATTCCTCACCATGTTCCTCACTGCCTGAACAACTTTCAAATTCCTCACCATTTCCTCACTGCCTGGACAACTTTTAAATTCCTCACCATGTTCCTCACTGCCTGAACAACTTTCAAATTCCTCACCATGTCCTCACTGCTGGACAACTTTCAAATTCCTCACCATGTTCCTCACTGCCTGGACAACTTTCAAATTCCTCACCATGTTCCTCACTGCCTGGACAACTTTCAAATTCCTCACCATGTTCCTCACTGCCTGGACAACTTTCAAATTCCTCACCATGTTCCTCACTGCCTGGACAACTTTCAAATTCCTCACCATGTTCCTCACTCCCTGGACAACTTTCAAATTCCTCACCATGTTCCTCACTGCCTGGACAACTTTCAAATTCCTCACCATGTTCCTCACTGCCTGGACAACTTTCAAATTCCTCACCATGTTCCTCACTGCCTGGACAACTTTCAAATTCCTCACCATGTTCCTCACTGCCTGAACAACTTTCCAAATTCCTCACCATTGTTCCTCACTGCCTGGACAAACTTTCAAATTCCTCACCATGTTCCTCACTGCCTGAACAACTTTCAAATTCCTCACCATGTTCCTCACTGCCTGAACAACTTTCAAATTCCTCACCATGTTCCTCACTGCCTGGACAACTTCTAAAAGTAAGAGGCAAAGCGAGGCAACTGCGGGCAGAAGTCTAAACAAATTTCGAAAAATGTTTACAATGACTCCGCCGAGCAACATGGACAAGCCAATCACATGACGAAACACTACGCGTTTCGACCGCATAGGTCTTCTTCAGGCCAGATAAACAACACTCAGGACACGAAAATGAAGAAGGAGCAGTCACCTCTCTTTGTCAATTCGGCGCCAGATGGCGTTGAATCAAAACAAGGCCGTCGGGAAGGAGACAATGCGGGTTGAAGCAGCAATGATGATGATGACGATACTGGTAGCAAATAATAATAACGATAATGATGATGATAAAAATATTGAAAAAATATAATGATAAACAACTTTTAAAAAGGAATTTAAAGTAACCCGCCACTTGACATGGACAGACAAATTACAAGACAAAACACGACGCGTTTTTGGCCTCAAATGTGAGAAGATAAATAACTGCTCGTTCTTCGTTTTCATGGTCCTGAAGGTTGTTTTTCTTGTCTGAAGAAGACCTACAAGGTCAAAACGCCTCCTTCTTTGTCTTGTAAATTTTTTTTTTCTGTCCCAACCTCTGCGCTACCTCAGAGGCAGTGCACCCACGCCGCTCATTCCGACACCCCGTCCACAGCCATAGCCCGGCTGGCCCCGCCGCAGCCCGGCACCAGCAATCCACAGGGAGCAGTCAATGTCAAGTCGTCATGGAGGCAACCCACCGGAGGAGACACTGCACTGCTGCCGAGTCACTTTGGTGGTGTTCAGTGGCGCCTGTTCTGATCTAACATACGCAGGACACCACCTACTAAGCCCCCTACTGACGACAATAATTGCTTAGTCGCAGAGCCGGCGTGAGTGAGCTCTCCCTCCGGAGGGCGCCACCACGTCCGTCCAACGACAGCCCCCATGGACTCGCCGATACCGGTGACCTCGACGGAAGCAAACCAAGGCCACAGACGCGGAGAGGACATCGAAACTGAGGTCACCATGAGAGCAGGCATGAAGGGCCACAGAATTTGAGACATTTTTTTTTTTTAATGCTGATCAATGGGAATGAGGATGATTAAGATGATGCTACGGATTTCCATGTCGGTCTGAGACTACATGACAGGGCTGTACTCTACGCTTCCTTTCATAATATATCCTGGCGTCAACCAGGCCCGAGAGATACAGGCACCTGCAGTGTTGTCAGGAAATTTGAGCAACACTCTCAGAAACGCATCCATTAAGTGGATGAAACTCGACTGTGTGGTCCCAGTCTTCCCAACTGAGTCCGCAGCAAACTCAACTCTGGGTAGGGCCCGGGCGGGGCAGAAAAAACCCACATGACTCTGATGGATTCGAACCCACGACCTCCCAGCCGGGAGTCCGCGACGCTAACCACTTCGCCACGGCGGCTGGTTGGTCTTGTAATTTGTTTGTCTATGTTAAGTGACGGACATACTTTAACTTAGAAAAAATAAATTGTTTGAATATTGGCATGCAATCACCTCACTTTGAAACTGACTGCCTGGACAACCGTCTTCTTCCAGAAGCTAAACAACTAGTTCTAGGAGCCAAGATCATGCGTTTTTAAAAGCCTGGACACTTTGGTCTTGGCGGTATCGGGAACATGTCTTATGAGCTTGGACAATGAGCTTGGACAATGACCGTGAGAGCCTGAACAGTCGGTTTTTTTTCAGAGCCTGAACCTACGTATTTGATGAGACTGGACAAGGCGCTCGTGGGAGCCCAAGAAACATATGAGGCGACTGGACAATGGTCAATGGACAATGGACAATGGTCTTGACAACTTGAACAATTCCTTTTTGAGGATCTCTATTAGATTTCCGAACAGCGTTAACACACCGCATCAAGAGCCTGAGCAAAATGTCCACAAAGGCCTACAGAACATGCATAACAGCATGCACGCTGTCTTTGCAGAACCTTGACGATGATTCACAGCCGGTGTAGCATGTCCTTAAACAGCCCGAGTCCGAGTAGCTTCTTCAGAGGCTGAACCTGTGTTCAATACGTGAGCAAACAACGCTGTCCTAGTTAAAAGAACAACACCGATCTGGCGCCGAGTTCAAGAAGATAAGTGATTATCTGGCCTGAAGAAGACCCAAGAGGTCGTGTTTGGTCATTTGTCCGTCCCTGTTGTTTGGCGGACCTACTACTAATTCTTTTTGAAATTTGTGTTCTTGAGAGCTTAAAAGAATTCTCTTTGAGAGTCAATGCAGCCTGGTCTTGAAGGGCCTGGACAACTCGTCTCAACAGAAAGGAGAGTGGGGGTGGCGAGGGGAAGGGGGAGGACAGACGGAGGGGCTGGAGGGGGGGGGGGGGGGGGGGGGGGGGGCAAGGAAGGAGAGAGGAGGGTGCATTGCGTGGAGAGCTGAGGCAAATCATGATGTTTAAAGCCAGTACCACCTAAAAGAGTTCATGTGCACACGGCATGCCACTCACATATCATTTTGCCATCGAACAGAAAAGGCGAAAGGCGACCACCGAAATAGTGAATCGGTTAAACGACTGGACGGAAAGATCACCATGGGTTCAGGGAGAATGAGCACTGCAGACGTACGTGAAAGCGGCGAGTGGAAATAAGTCAGACACACAGCAGTGTATGTAACGCGACACGTTCCAGGCATAAGCAACACTCAGGATATGTGGCATTTAGTCGAAGGACTCGGCCATCCTGCATAGTATAGATGTCAGGGGGGTGGGGCTAGGGGGAATAAACCATCTAGGTTAACATGACAGTCATGAGAGTGCAAGAAAACATCCAGTGTGGTGTGGGAGTCAAAGAGAACAGTGTAGACGTCTTGCTGCCGTATTCAACACACAACAGACGACACACTGTGACTCTATACTTTCACTGCCATAGTCAACACAACAGACAGGCATATCGTAGACTTTCCACCGCCATGTTCCATCCAACAGACAACATGACTGTAGAGTTCTTCCCACCATATTCAATGCAATGGACTACAATACGACTTAACACTTTCAAATGCCGTTCTCAATATAGCAGACAACAACAGCAACAAAATAACAGTAACATTAATTAGTAAAAATGATGATGATTAATGATAATATTAACAACAAAATCGTAATAATGAAAATAATTATTACACCATAAACAATAATACTAACAATCAATAATATGATAATGATAACAGTGATAGGAGTAAAAATTAATAATTGTAACAATAATCGCAATAATAAAAAAAAAAAATGATAATGATAATATAATACCATTTAAGTTTTAATCATAACATAATACCTTAACAACAATACTAAAGAAAGTGATAACAACAACAGATTCGTAAACGCGGAACCTCACACACATTGTAAGCTCCCCGCCTTGTACAATGCAAAAACAGGAGAAAAAAAAAAATTAATATGAAAGGAAAAAAATATGATAATCAATACATTCAACAAACTATATCATATCTCTTTGTTGAACTGCTTATCCTCATCTTCTTTTCTTTCATTCGCTGCTCGTAAGTCCGGCGTATGTACGTGCTTGTCTGAAGTAGGTGTTCGCACAGGACTGTTTCTTGTACAGATGCGCATGGAAATTTAGGAATGCATATGGCGAGCATGAGGAGTAGTGTTCTGTTGTCCACCTCCTCCCCCTTTTTTTCTGACCCCTTCCAACAAGATTCTGAAAGCAGAAGATGACTGGAATTTCACGAAGAGCGACAGACGTGTCCAGGAAAAGAACATGTCATGATGGCTTTGGACTGTTCACTGCGATGTTCTACACGTTGGCCAGCCAACTCATTTCGACCCAATAACTCCCATTTCCCCAACACCGCCTGGCCAGCCAAAGAAAACGCCTGACAGACAGTGGCCCGCTCCATCACTGTCACTGCTCTGAACCCGGGGGGCTCTTGACAATTTAACGATCCCTCGGCAAACCCCCCTCTGAGGAGCTGTTGAGGCCCGTGAAGAGGTGGGTTCTGGTATCGCTGTCGCCCCCCTGAAAGGCCTGGAGTGGCAGGTGACGCGACCTGCACGGAAACACGGCACCCGCCGCCAGACAAGGACAACACGGGCTGCCCTGCCGCACGGGAAACAGGGGGCCCGCCGCCAGACAAGGACAACACGGGCTGACCTGCCGCCATATCATGCTTGCTGTGAGATATGGGGAGACCGTCCACTTTACCCCGAAACGGTTTGTGGGTGATAACGGTAACTGGACACGGGGAAAAACGGATGGAGCGGCTGGCCTTGCCGGCCAACACGGCGAATGAGCGTGCACAGAGGTCAGTGGAAGCTCGCGCCGGACAGACCTTCATCTGACCCCCGTGAGAACTAGCTCGCCCCGGACAGACCTACATCTGACCCCCGTGAGAACTATCGAGAACACTTTTTCGTAGATCTGCAACTGAAAGAAACCAAACAGAAAACATCCAAGGCCGACCGTTTTGTAATGCCCTAGAACCATCCAGGCTGGCTTCCAAAGGTAAAACCCGGGCACTGTTTTCATGTGTAATGCCCTAGAAACCTCCAGGCTGGCTTCCAAAGGTAAACCGGGCACGTTTTCATGTGTAATGCCCTAGAACCTCCAGATGGCTTCCAAAGGTAGAACCGGCACTGTTTTCATGTGTAATGCCCTAGAACCTTTCCCAGGCTGGCTTCCAAAGGTAGAACCGGCCTGTTTTCATGTGTAATGCCTAGAACCACCCAGGCTGGCTTCCAAGGTTGACCGGCACTGTTTTCATGTTTTAATGCCTAGAACCATCCAGGCTGACTTCCAAAGGTAGAACCGGCACTGTTTTCATGTGTAATGCCCTAGAACCATCCAGGCTGGCTTCCAAAAGGTAGAACCGGCACTGTTTTCATGTGTAATGCCCTAGAACCACCCAGGCTGGCTTCCAAAGGTAGAACCGGGGCAACTGTTTTCATGTGAAATTTGCCCTAGAACCACCCAGGCTGGCTTCCAAAGGTAGAACCGGCACTGTTTTCATGTTTTAATGCCTAGAACCATCCAGGCTGGCTTCCAAAGGTAGAACCGGCACTGTTTTTCATTTTGTAATGCCCTAGAACCATCCAGGCTGGTTTCCCAAAAGGGTAGAACCGGGCACTGGTTTTCATGTGTAATGCCCTAGAACCATCCAAAGGCTGGGCTTCCAAAGTAGAAACCGGCACTGTTTTCATGTGTAATGCCCTGAGAACCATTCCAGGCTGGCTTCCAAAGGTAGAACCGGCACTGTTTTCATGTGTAATGCCCTAGAACCATCCAGGCTGGCTTTCCAAAGGTAGAACCGGCACGTTTTCATGTGTAATGCCCTAAAACCCCATCCGGGCTGGTTTCCCAAAAGGGTGAACCGGCACTGTTTTCATGTGTAATGCCCTAGAACCATCCAGGCTGGCTTCCAAAGGTAGAACCGGCACTTTTTTCCCATGTGTAATGCCCTAGAACATCCAGGCTGGTTTCCAAGGTAGAACCGGCACTGTTTTCATGTGTAATGCCCTTAGAACCATCCAGGCGGGCTTCCAAGTAGAACCCGGCACTGTTTTCATGTGTAATGCCTAGAACCATCCAGGCTGGCTTCCAAAGGTAGAACCGGCATTGTTTTCGTGCTCAGTCTGGCATTTCTCTATACTTCCGAGGGCCGTGTTAGAAACCTAATTCCGGGCGCGATTTCCAAACGGGCTTGTTGTATTGCATGATAATGCATTACATTTATCTGCAATCTATTCTACTGCATAATGTTGTATTACCCTGCATTCTGAAACACTTCCCTTCATATCACATTTTTCTTTGTGCCAATTTCAGGCGTTTACCACACACCCCCACCACACACACACACACACACACACACACACACACACACACACACACACACACACACAGAACACACCGCCACAGTACAGCGCCACCATTACACCGCCCCCTCACCTTGGTCGTTCCAGGTACAAACAGATGGATGAGGGGCGATGAAAGGGTAGGCAAAGATGAAGAGGAAAATGATGCAAAGGCGACGCGACCACGGTGACCGTGCAACTTTCCCAGACCGTTGTACCACGTCTTGACAAGTCGTTGGGTTGGCAACTGGCGTGCGCCGCAAACTGAAATAACCCATTTTTTTTTTAAAGAATGTGGGAAAATGAGAGAGAGAGAGAGAGAGAGAGAGAGAGAGAGAGAGAGGGAGAGAGAGAGAGAGAGAGAGAGAGAGAGGTATGGAGTACGCGTGCGTGAGCGCACGCGTGCGTGCGTGTGTGTGTGTGTGTTGTGTGTGTGTGTGTGTGTGTGTTTGTGCGTGGGGTGCGTGCGTGCGTGCGTGAGCGCGCGCGTGTGTGTGTGTGTGTGTGTGTGTGTGTGTGCGCGTGCGTGTGTAAACCGCACATCATAACTGTGTGCAAAGAAACGTCAACCATGTTGGATGATGAAACTTCTTTCTTTTTTCTTTGTTTTTCTTTTTTTTTTTTCTTCCTTTTTGCATCGCATCTCTCTGCTCACAAGATGGAAGTCGGAGTACCTTCTTCGCCCGAGCTGAAAGACCCACAATAGACTATGGCATAAAGTGACTGAAGGCATGTGATAATTTATCAGTTTGTTCATTCATTTCTCTGGGGTTCTGTGAATCCTGTGCCCAAAACAAAGGAACTAAGAGCCGCGTCTTCCAGAAACCATTTCAAACGAACACACAGCCGAACCCATACACGCGCCCCCTGGCACGTCTTTTAATCGCGCGCGAGCACTTTCACAATCACACTACACACAAAACAAAACCCCTCTCTCTCTCTCTCTCTCTCTCTCTCCTCTCTTTTTCCTCTCTCTCTCTCTCTGTCTCTCTCTGTCTCTCTCACGGCAAAATCCTCAAACTATCAGCTCCAGCAATTACAGATACGTTAAATACGTCCTCACTTTATGTATCGACAAAATCATTTTCCCGATAGTTTCAAAAAAGCAAAATCATTCCCATCTAAAAAGCAGGTGACAGCTCAGACCCTGCAAACTACAGACCAACTCCATCATCTTTCCACTATTTCCAAACCTTTAGAAAAAACACATAAACAAGCACACAATACACCACCTTAATACATACCACTGCTTCATCCAAGACCAGTCCGGATCCCACAAAACCATCTGCTACACAGCCTTAATCAACCTGGTTGATGACTGGCTAAATAGCATTAACAACAACAGATATTGTGGTGTCCCATTTATTGATTTCAAAAAAGCATTTGATGTGATAGACCTAACCTTCTTCTTAGAAAACTAAAATTGTATGGCTTATCCACAAGAACTCTTACGCTTTTTCACTCATATCTCACAAATAGGCAACAATGTGGGGAAAATTAATACAACTTTCTCTTCATTTCAAACACTTTCCTATGGCGTCCCACAAGGCTCTATCCTGGGTCCCTTACTGTTCACATTTACATCAATGATCTACCTCTCCCTATTACATCCACCTGTGAACTCTTTGCTGATGATACAACAATCCACACAAATCATTTGATGTTATTGTTTCTTGGGACAAACTTTACAAGAAAGTGCGGTGATCTCGTGAAATGGACTGAACTAAATCACATGTCCTTCACCCTCAAAAAACTAAATCCATGTTATCACAACCCGGAAAAAAGACAAATCTCACTATTAAGTTTACCTCCCGTGCATCTTAAAGATGAACCTGTTGAACAGGTTACATACCTCTGGGAATAACATTGATAACAATTTAGCTGGAAAGCTCACTAAACCCCACTGTGCAAAAAAAGTCTCTCAGAAAATCTATCAACTCTCCAAAATCAAACGCTTCCTCGACCTGCATTCACGCAAGCCTTTTCTCAGTCTCATATTCAATCATACATAGACTGTGGGTCTACTCTATGGGACTCTGCTAGCGCTGTTACCCCCAAACTTAAGCCTACACAAGCGAGCACTCAAATTAGTCCTAAAAAAGCAGTAGTCTTCTGGACTCGGCTATAAAAAGGGTTTAAGTTTCCCTTAAGTCTGAGATTAGAATACAACAAAGGGATCATAATGCACGAATTTGTCTAGGAAGGCACCTCAACATTAGTTCGCAGATTCTCAATTAATTCCTCAAGGACTCTACCCAAACTACATGTCCCTGTTCCTAGGATTGACTTATTCAAATCCAGTTTAACATGTTCAGGTTCCCGTCAATGGAACTCGCTCCCCGAGTCAGCCAAACAACACCAATGCACATCAACCTTTAAACACCATTAAATTTCAAACATCTTATGTGCAAATAATCGCATACTCCAACATAAATCCACCACCAACCCCTACCACTCTCTTTGCCTTATGCTAACCTGCTATTTTGAGAGTGTTTGTACTGAAATGCACATGCTATTCTGTTTTAAAAAGTTTTTTGTATCCCCCCCTTTGTTTTGTTGCCGCCCGC
>CM031612.1:79632223-79644723 GCA_018398815.1 Conus ventricosus
TTGGGAAAAGTCTGGAGATTTGGCCCTTGGGTCAGGGAAAAATGCCGGAAAACATATCCCCCCAAAACGGGTCCGACGCATGCTGCACCCCGAGACAAATACGGGGCCAAACACCGCCCGCATTGGAGGCCAATTTAGGGCCCCTGGGGGGAGCTGCGGGGGGGAACGATCCCTTTCCTTCAAAAGGGACATGGGCTGGACATCTAAAGAGAGGCAAAACGAGGAAAGGGGGGAAAGAAGATGCCAGAAGGAATTTCCCAAAATAAGCGACTAAAATTTCCCCTTGCACCCGCTGCACTCGTTTAAAAGGGTTTAAGATTTGTTTGTTCATGGAAACAAAATCGAAGGGGGGGCGTTTGTTTCCCTCAAAATTCTTGTTTTTACGTTTTGTTTTCCCTTTTTTTTTATCTATTGATTTCTTTTTTATTTCTTTTGATTTATTTATCTTTTTGTTTCTTTTTTAATTCATGAAAATTAATTTATGTTTTGGGATGTGTACCTATTTAAATTTGGGGTTTAAAAAATTAGTTTTTTTTTTTAAAATTGTCATTTTTTTAACCTATTTTATTGATTTATTGGGGTTTTAGTTTTTTTTTTTTTCTGCGCGCGCACGCCGCCGCAGCACGAAACACACACACCCCACAAACACCCCACACACAGATATATATTTTATTTTTTTTAAAATTTTTATATATATATATATTTTTTTATATATTTTTTATATTTTTTATAAAATATATATAAAATTTTTATATTTTAAATTTTTTTATATATATGTACGAATTGGTTTTTTGGCCCCGGGTTTAATTTATTCAGGTGGGGAGATTTTCCTGTTCTTTTTATTTCCCACCGGGACGACAAAAACCCCTTGGGAAATATTTTTTTGGACCCCTGTTTTCGTTATTTCTTGTTTCCATTTTTGCCTTTCCTCCCCCTTCCCTCTTTTAATTTTTTCTTCATCCTCCCCCCTACCTGAAAATTTTCCAGGGTTTCCACAGGCCTCGCTGTGTAAAGGTTTGACCGCTTTGCCTCGGGTTTTTCTCGAGATTTGGGGTTTACTACCCTAGAATCAAAAAGCTGACGTTTTTGTCGCTTTGTCGTTTTTTGGGCCCAACTTTGCAAAAGCCCAGCCCGAGTCAAAGGTCTTCCCTTCTCCCTGGTGGCTTTTTTGGGGTTTCAGCTTCATTTGTTTTTTTGATTTTTGGGTTGAAATCTTCCCCTTTCCCCGGGGAGTGCTATCCTTCATTGGATTGGGCTTTGGGGGTTTTTGGGGGTTTGGCGTTTGGGGAGTTTTCCCTGCTAACCGGGGCGGGGGCTGTGTCTCCCGACCATTCTTTTCCTCGTCGGGAGTTTGGGGAAAAAAGGCCTGGTGTTGGAGACGCTGGTTCTTCAGGGAGCGAGCGTAGATGGGGGCTGCTTTCAAAAAGCTTTTGGAAAGTGATTTTTGGGTTCCTTGTTTTTAGGCTTCTTTGCGTTTTTTTCCCAGGGTTAATGTAAAGAAAATAATTTTTAAAATTTATGGGGGAGGTCATAATTTTTTCATGGGTTAGTTTCTCTCTAAAAGTTTTGCGTTTTTTTGGGGTTTTTTGTCTGCTTTTTTGTGCAGGGTTGTTTTGTTGACTTTTAAAAATCTCGTGGGGTGCGAGATATTCCCGGGTCGGGGTATGGCTCACGCTTAGAGCAAAAGAATAATTTTTTAAATAAAAAAAAATTTTGGGCCGTCGTACTTTCGTAATTTTCCAAAAACTTTTTGGGTTTTTGGTTTGGAGGCTAAGGGGCCAAATTTCTTATTTTGTTGGAGATTTTAATTTTTGGCTGTGGGATAAAACCGGGGGTTTGTGGGGGGTTTGAGGGCAAAATTTTTTCGGGGTGGGTGGGGGACACTCGTCCCCCTCTTTTCCCCAGTCATTTTTTTCCCCCTCCCAGTTTCGTTCTTTTTTTTTAATTTTTTTTGCAAAAGTATTTGTGTGCATGTTTGCGGGTGAGTGTTCATTTTTGCAAATCCATTTTATTTTAAAATAGAAAATTTCCCCTAGGGGGTGATAGTTTGAAAAAATTTAGGTTTTTTTTATTTAAAAGGGGAAAGTCGGGCCAGTGGTTTCTCAATCACCGGGCGATTCTTTTTAAAATTCTTTCAAAAATTTTTTTTTTATTACTATGTTATTTTTTGGATTAAAAATCAATGGTTTAAATTTTAAAGGGAAGGTTAAACTCTTTGGCCAAATTTAAAAACAGGTTTGATTAACTTTTTAATTTAAATTTGAGATTGGGGCCCTGTTTTCTTTTTGTGAAAAAGACTTGACAATAAAACCCTTTTTTCTTAAAGATTTTTTTTTTCGATGGAGCCTACTCTTTTTATTGGGGGGGGCCTCTTTTTTGCTTTTCTTTCTTTATTGCTGTTTTCCCTCCCTCTTATTCCCTCTTTCTTTTCTTCTTTTTTTTTGGTCTCGACCAACTGACCCTCCCCTCTGAAAATGCCCAAAACTGGAATCTTTTTCCCAGCATGGTACGGGCCCCCCCTTTAAAGGGCTTGTTTGTTTGCTTTTTTGGGGGTGTTTCTTGGTGGTTCGGGGTTGGGCTGATTCCTCTAAAATTCCCGGGGCCTTTCCCTCCCCCTTTGGGCTGCGGTGCTGGGGAGAGTGATGAGGCGACGGAGGGGGTTTTTGCGGGAAACCCCCCATGACGGCTGGAAGCCCCGATTTTCAAATCATTGGATTTGGGGACTTGGTTAAAACCCCAACAAGATGGGGTGTATGGTCGGAAGTGTCTGAGTGGGTGGTAGTGGTCAGGCCCTTGTCTCCTCTGCGTTTTTTTTTTGTTTTCCTTTATTTTTTTTTTTTTTCTAAAAATTCCCGGCCCCTGTGATGTGCCCAAATTTTTGATTGTCTCTTTTTCTTCTTTTTTTTTAAAGGGGAAAATAGAGGTGAAATTTTTGGGGCACCCCGGGCGGGGGATTAACTTTTTTTTCCTTTTTTTTTTTATTTTTGCCCCCTTTTAGTAGTTTATCCTCTGTATTCGCTTTTTTCCCTTCCTTTTCCTGTGTTTCTTTGCCCTTCTTTTCTCCCCCAGTGTTCCCACCCCCTTAGTGTGTGCAGTGTGGTGTGTTGTAATGTGCAATAAATATTGTCTTTGAGTGTATGCCCTGGGTTCTTTTGCTTTGGGGGTGAGTGTGGTATGGGTCCCGGACTCCCTTTTCCCTTTTGGTGGGGGCCCGTCGGGACCCCAGTATTTGCCCAATTTTGGTGGAAAATTCCCGGGGAGGGGGAGGGGGTTTTGTTTGGGTTATTTCTGCCACCTTGCTACGGGCGGGTCCCTTTGTCTCGTTTTGTGTTTGGGTTTTTTAAAGGGGGTTTTTGGGGTGGGGTAGGGTTTTAATTTGTAGGAACCCTTTTTTGGGGGGAGGAGTAGTGGGGAGGGGGGAGTGGGGTTCAAAGGGTCCTTCCCCCCTCTTACTCCCTTATTGCATACCGCTGCTCTCCTCCCGTTTTTGTGTAAATTTTAAAAAAAAAAAAAAAAAAAAAAAAAACCCATTTGTTTTTTCTGCGGGGAAAATACTTGCGTTTTTTTGGTGTGTTTGCAGGATTTTTGCGATTTTTTTTTTCCCCCCCTTGGGTGTTTAAAATCTTTTTAACCCTTTTCCTCGTTTAGGTGGAAAAATTTTACATGACCTTTGTGTTTGTTTTTTTTTTTTGTTGTTCCTTGTTTTTAGGGGTTTAAGCGTGAATACTCGTTGTTTTTTTCCGGGGGGTTTTGTTTTTGGGGCGACTTTTTGAAACCCTTTTTGTTCGTTTAAAAAATTTTCCCCGTTTGGGGAAAAACGGGTGTTATCCAGCTTTTGTTGGTTAGTTGGGGAGTAAACCAAGCAAGTTTTGGCCTTGTTGATCGAGGTAAGGGGATTTTGGAATTTTTTCCCTTTCTGTTTTTAATAATCTTAAGAGGGGGTGGTTCTCCAGGCGGGTGCATTTGGTTTTTTTCAGTAGAATTTCTTTTGGGAGTATAGGGGGAGAGCCTGTGTCAGGTTTTTGGGTTTCCCTTTAAAGGGGAAAGGAAAGACAACGTTTGTTGGGAAACATTTTGGGTTTAGACGGATTTTGCTACTTTGTTTTGGGAGAAAAATTTCCAAAAATGTTTTTTGGGTCGTTATTGAAAATTCCCTTTTTTTTTTTCCCGAGGAAACTTCCCCGGTGTTTTGGGGGACTTGGGTTGGGTATCTCTTTAAATTTTATTTTTGGAAATACCACCCGGATAGTTTCTGAGACTTTGTGGAAATTTTGGAAATGTTTAAGAGAATATTGTTGGATTGTTTTCCCACATTGCGCCCCTCCCATAGCAGGGTTTTGTTTCTTGGTTTACAAATATGTGATTTTTTCCAGCCTTGTGTTTGCCCGTGTGGGAGCATTGCATGTTAAATTTTCCCCCGGTTTTCTTTAAATTTGGTCACCCTTTGTGTGACAGTTTCCAAGCTGGGTTTTTGAATTTTTTGCACTTTCAGGGAAACCCGTATTTTTCCTCACGGCTCGTGGTTTTCCCCCCTTTCGGGCACCTTTTTCCCGTTGGTGGGTTTTATTCCCCCTCAAGGGACACCCAAAAAAATGGTTCCCTTTTGTTTCCGCCCTATACTCGTTATGTTTAAGGATTAATTTTCGTTCCGGGCTTAGACAGTCATGTTGTGCAGGGAATGAGTACTTTCCTCAAATGGTTTTTTTCCTCTGGTGCTTTCCACTCCCCCCTCACCGGGCACTGCGGGGAAATTTGGGTTGGGGGGGAAAGCTCCCCTAGGGATGCAATCTCCTGTAAGGGAAACCCGACTTCCCCTTTCCCGGACCCCCAAACCCACGTATGACCCAAGTGAAAAAAGAGGGCCTTTCCACCCCTCCTGGGAAATCCTTCCTCCCGTTACCCCATTTCTCCGGTTTTCCCCTTTGGGCCCCCTTTTCGCCTGGAAAATGGAAAGGAAGGAGAGAGGGGAAAAGGGAAAAGAGGGGGAGCGGGGGGGGGAAAAAGGAGCGAAGGGAAAAGGGGAGAGCGGGAGGAGAGAGAGGCAAAGAAGGAGACGATGGAAAAAGGGGTTTGGGGGAGAGGAGACGGAAAAGAGGGAAGGAAAAGAACGAAGGAAAAGAGGGGGGGCGGGAGGAAAAAAAAAGCCAAAGAGGGGGAGACGTGGAAAAAAGGGGATGGGGGAGAAAAAGAATAGAGAGAGAAAAAAGAAGAGAAAGGGAATCGGAAGAAGGATTTTAGAGTTTGAGGGGCCCCCTGGAAGAAAAAACGTCAAAGGCTGAAAGGGAAAAATCCTTAGTCCGTAGCCCTGTTGGGGAATCGGTTTTTCAAAACCCCCTCCGGGGGAAAAAAGTGACATCCTAGGGCCCGGGGGGGAGGGGTTCCCCTTTTGGGACCCCCCGAAACTCCGGTTTCATACCTTCAAACTCGGGTGACAACATCCCCATACGGACATCGAAACCCTTTGAAGTGATGGCCGCCGCATATTTAAAATTTTTAGGGCGAAAAGGAAAGGGACTGTACCTGTTTTCTAGCCTGAATGGGGAAAGGGAAAAGAAAATTTTTTGGACATTCCGCCGGGTTTCTTTTAACCCGGGGCCCGAACCTGCCCCCGGGTTTTGCCTACATTGACTCCAATCTTTCCCGGAAGAAATTTCCCCACCCTGAGGAAGGGGTTTCCCATGAGTTTTTTAAAAAAATTTGGCGAAAGCTTTGGGGGAAGCACCTGCGAAAATTTTTGGGTCGGGGTTCGGAAAAGGACAAAAAGGACTGCTTTTTCTCGGAGGGTGGGGGTTTTTAATTTCCGTATCACCCGGTTTGCAATTTTTAAACTGGGGGAGTCGCGCCCAAGAACCCCGCCCCGGCCTTTAGGATCGCCCAAGCCTTTTGCGGCGCCAAGGTCCTTTCGGTTTAGCCCCCTCTGGGCCCAAAAAAGGGAAGGAACGCAAACTGGGGTTTAAAAAGGGCTCCCCCGCCGGGCGGAAAACCCCCTTTCCGAGGATGTTGGTCCGGAAAACCGGGGTTGCTTCCCCTTTTGGGAAGGCGGGGCGGGCGGCCGTGGTTGTCCGCAGAGGAACAAGGGGGGGAAGTCGGTGGGGCTCAGGGGGTACTGTCCCTACGGGGGGGGGATGAGGTGGGAAAAACCCGAGTGCCCCCAAATTTCCCCTTCCCTCGTGGGCCAGAAGGTTGTCGAGGCAAAACCCCGTACAGGTGCGGCCGCCTCTTTGTGGATGAGGAACGTTGCCCAGGGAAAGCCATCCCAGGACCTTTGTGCCACGTAGCCCGGGGTTTGGAAAAGAATTCCAAGCTAAAGGAAAAGGTCTTGTTTAAAATCTCCACCCCCACTTTGAAAGGGAAGTTTGGGCCGTACTCAAAAAAACCCGCTTTTTCTCCCTCATTGGGGGTTTTTCGTTTTGGAGTGGAGAACCCCGAGGATCTCCCCGAAATCCCCCAGAGTGATTGCGGCCCGTTTATTACCGTTCTTTAGGAGGGAGAAAAAAGCTTTTAAAGGCCCCTTTCTAAAACCCCTTTTCAGAAGCAGACGGTCACCCCTTTAGAGGATACCTAAATGCTCCAAGCAAAAAGGGTCCCCCCCCTGAAAAAAGGGTTTGAATGCTTGGGGGAGAAGGGGCCCCAAAGGGGATGGGGGAACACCATGGAGTTTTTTTCCCACGGAAGGGGCTAGTACCCTCGCCGTTTCGTCCTCTACTCTGACAGCCCCGCAGTTATGGTGCCCCAAAGGACTGGTAAAAACCGGGTTTTTAGACTGGGGCACGACAGGGCCTGGCCCCGGACCTAGGAGCCCCTCCCTACTTTTGGGGGAGTCCAAACAAGAATTTTATGGCCTGGTATTGCCTTTTGAGTCAGGGGAAAATTTTTTGCCGGACATGCGACGCGTTTCCAAAGGACGACGCGAAAGGATGTAACCTCGTGTTTTCTTGGGAAAAAATTTCCCCTTTAAACGGTTTCCCTTCGCCAAAATTGGTTTTGGTTTGTCGGTCCCATGTTCCCCGCTTCAGTCGTGGTTTTCCCGATGTTTTGGTGATGGTTTTAATTTCGCTTCAGGTATCCCGGGGCAACACCCTTTTAAGAGAATTGACGCCGTGACTGTTGCAGAAGCATCTGGAAACAGGGGGCTAGGATGGAAATTTCCCGAAAAGTTTTGTTTTGGGCAGGGGGGGCCCCCTTTTTTTTCCGAGTCATGTAGAGGTTTTAAAAGCTTCCCGATCCACAAGGAGGTGACCACCCCCCCATTCTAGGCCCAAAGGGCTGTAGAGCGTTAAAGGTTTCAAGCAAATGTTTGCCGGCTTGGCAGGAACAGCCCCAAAGGAAATTTGGGGTCGAATTTTTTTCCCGGTGCTATTTGCGTATCGGGGTGTCAAGAGGCTTGGGGTTCTCGCCATTCGAGCTGTTATGGTTGCAGGTTTAAGGGCCAAAAGTTGGTCTCCGCAACAGTGGAACCCCCGAAAAGTGCCCAGAGGAAGTCAAAAACACAGGCGGAAAATGTGCTCGAAACCCCCCAAAGAGGGATTTGCATCCCCCCTGGGGAAAAGCCCCGAAATTTGGCCCAAGCGCAAAGGGAGGTACAAGATTTTACTATCAGGAAAGGGGTCGGGCCCGCGATGGTAGAGCCCGGAGCGAAATCCTGTGTGCTCCCCCTCCCCCATCAGTACAGCTTTCCTGGCAGGGTCCCCTTCCCCGTTCTAGGGGTGGGGGGTGGGGGTTTTTTGTTGTGTTTCGCGGGAAAGGGCAGTTTGGGCACGCCAAATATCAAAAAAATTTGAGCGCCGTGAGCAATGCCGGCTGGTTTTACCCTATGGGGATTGAGGAGACTGCCGATGTGAATTGGAGTTTGACATTCGTGTTGGCATTTAACAAGAAGGGGAAGGGGGGGACGTCAAGATCTCAACCACCCTTTTGGGGGTCAACGAAGTCAATGGGGGATCTGTGTAAGGAATACCAAAACATCCTTTTGGGCGTTCCGTGAAAATGCTCCGGGGAAAATTGTGCACTTGGGTCTAAAACCCCGGAAGATCCCCTTTAGGGTTTAAACAGTACCCTACCCCATTCTAAATGGTTTTGTTTTGAAAGAGGGTTTAAATCCTGTTGCAAGGGTGGAGTATAGAAAGGTGCAGTTTCCCCAATTTGTCCCCCTTACTTCTATACGCAAACCGGGCGGCAGGATGGGTTTGTGTAGAATTTAGGGGCTGAAAAAAGATCTTGGAAATTTGATGCAGAAAACCCTTGGGCCCCCCCAGTCGGGCAAGGGTCTTTGCCCAATTGTCAGGCGCGGTATTTTTCTAAGATTGTCTCGGGAAAAAGGGTATTGGCAAAATTTTTTTTGGACCCTTCAGGGCGCGGAAAAAAAAACCCTTTACCATCCGAGGGACGTACAGTTTTAAAATCATGCCTTTGGGGTCAAGGGCGGCGGGCTGTCTTCAGGGATCATGAGGATGATGCTGCAACCCTAAAATTTCTGAGGGTCAAAAACATCGATGACCTTCTGTGGCAACAGAACATTGGGGAACGAATGTGGAGGTTTCCAGTGTGTTTGCCCCTTCGACAGGGGTTTAACCTTAGCTGCAAGGCCCAAACCAAATGCCGTTTGGGGGGGGCCCACATCGAGTTCTTAGGGGCACGTTGTGGGGGGGTTACCCAACCCAAAAAAGACCAAAAATCGACGTGTAGAGAGTGCAAAAAACCCCCCAGAACGAAAAAAAGGGGCTTCGGTTTCCCTTTCCGGGTTGTCGGCCCATTTACAGGAAATTATTCCCCCATTTTGCGGATTTCGCCAAGCCCCGACCGGGCAAAACCCCAGCCCGAAAACCGGGACCCCTTTTTTGGGGTGACACGGCACTGAAGCCTTAACAGTCTGGAAAAAGGGGAGTTTTCCCGCCAGGAGTTGCAAATACAGACCGGGTTTAAACCTTTCGTTCCCCGCGGGGCTGATGTTCCAAAAGGGAGGACTTGGAGCTGTGCTGGTTTTCAAAACCCAAAGGGAACGGTCTTTCCCAGTGGCGGGATGCCCGCAGAAATTTATGGGCGTGGGGAAAATTTCCACATATTGGCAAGGGGGCCTTGCGGGGGCTGGGGCTACAAAACGGTTTTTTATCCATTTTTGTATGGGGAAAGGAAATTTATCCCGGGTTGGATCCCATTCCCCCCAATTTCCTCCCCAGAATCCCCCCTGTTAGCAAAAAGGTAAAGGGTTGGGCCGGGCTTCAGAGTTTTGCTTTTTTGTTGTCAAATTCCCGGGAAGGGGGCAAGGGGGAGGGGATTTCTTGGTCGGTTGAGTGATCAAACCCGAGTAGTTTTGATTGTGCTTTCACGTTATGGTTGAAAGGGTAACCCAATTTGTTGTTCGGAATTGGGGGTGCATTTTTTTCCCCTCGGGTTTGCTTTTAATTTTTTATAGTGTTCACTGTTTTGTATGGTGGGTTTGTCTTGCCCCAGTGGCCCCTAGACTTTTTGTGGGGGGGTTGTCACGAAAAGGTTTTTTTTCCCGGGGTAATATTAAAGGGGGGGGAGATTTTCCCCGTTCGTTTTTATTTCCCATTCCCACGACAGAAAACCCCAGCAATATGTTTTTTGGGTTTTTGTTTTCTTTTTTTTTGTTTCCCGTGTAGCTTTCCTCCCATCCCTTCCCCCCCTTTTTATCTGTTTTATATTCCCTCCCCCTGTAATGTCCCCGGGTTTCCAGAGGCCTCGTGGGTCAGGTTTGACCCCGCATGCCTCAGTTTTTCTCGAGATTCTCGTGTTTCTACCCTGAATTTGAGCGAGGGTTTTTGTGCGTGTGTTTTCTTGGCAATTTGGAAAGTCCAGGGTCGGTCGAAGTCATACCTTTCCCCGGGGGTTTTGGGGTTTTGCTTTTTTTGGCTGTTTGGGTTTCTTGTTTTAAAAAATTCATCACCCGGGGTGCAAACCCTTCCCTTGGATTGGGGCCTAGGGGTTTTTTGGGGGGTTGGCGAATTGGGGAGCCTCTTCCTGCTAACCCGGGCCGGGTGTGGTTCCGCCTTCTTTTCCTGTCGGGGGAGTTTTGGGGGCCGGTTTTGGAGCGCTGGTTCTTTAGTGAGCAGGGTGCTGGGCTAGCTTTTCACAAGCTGTTGGTAAGTTGCGTTTTTTTCCTTGAGATAGGGTTCTTTTGGGAATTTTCCCCGGTTATTTTTAAAGTAAATCCCCTTATTTTAAATTTTTAAGGTGGGGTCTTTAAATTTTTTCTATCGTTTTGTTTTTTCTCTAAAAGTTTTTCGTGTTTTTTCTGGTTTTCGTTGTTCTTGTTTCAGGGGTTTTTTTGTTGTCCTGTTAAAATCTCGGAGTGGAGATTTTTGCCGGGGCGGGGTATGGCTCACGCATAGAGCAAAAGAATTTAAATTTTCCAAAGAAATTTTAAAGGCCGTCGTACTTTCGTAATTTTCCAATATATTTTCTTTTGGTGGGGCTAAAAGTAAGTCTTATTTTTTTTGGAGAGTTTTTTTTTGCTCGGGGAGGTGAACCCCGGTGTGTTTGGTTTTAGGGCAAAAATTTTCGGGGGTGGGGGGTGGGCCCCTCGGCCCCCCTCTTTCCCGTCATCGTTTTCTCCTCCCCTGTTTTCGTTCCCCTTTTTTAATGCATAAGTTTTGTGTCTGTTTTCGGGTTTAGTGTTTTATTTAGCATAATCCATTTTTTTTTTAAAATAGCAAAATGCCTACGGGTGATTGTTTGAAAAATTTAGGTTTTTTTTTTTTTAAAAGGGAAGTTTTGCCGGGTTTTAATCACCTGTCGATTTTTAATTTTTATTTTTTTTAAATTTTTCTAAAAGGTTTCCCATACCTATGTTAGTTTTGGGGTTGGGAAAACAATGGAATGTTAAGGGAAAGGGGGACGTGGGAAAATTAAACAGGTTTTCATTAACATTTAAATTTAAATTTAGGGTTGGGGCCTGTTTATGTGTGACATGACTTGACCAAAACAAGCCCTCTTTTCCTTCGGGATTTTTTTTTTCGATGGACGCCCCCTCTTTTTATTGGACGGACCTCAAATTTTTTTGCTTTTCCTTCTTCTTCTGTGCTTTCCCCCCTTAATTTTCCCTGTACATTTTTCTTTTTTTTTGGTCTCGCCCCAAAAAACCCCAAAAAATCTGACACTTTACCAAACTGGGTTTGGTTCCCAGCATGGTACTGACCCCGCCTTTGGGTTGTTTTTTTGTTGTTTGGGGGTTTCTTGGTGGTTCCCGGGGGCTGATTCCTTTGAAATCCCGGGGTACCCCCCCTTGGCTGCGGTGGGGGGGAGAAATGTGAGGGTCGGGAGGAGGGGTGCTGTTGGGCCCCACGACGGGGTGAAGTTTCCCCACTTCCATCAAGACATCATTGGATTGGGGTTGGTTTTCAAAAAATGAGTGGGATGGTGGAAATGTCGGAGTGGAGTGGTATTGGTCCAGGCCCCCCTTTTCCCCCTCTGGGTTTTTGTTTTGTTTTTCCTTTTTTTTTTTTTTTTCTTTCCCGAAAATTTAGGCCCCGTGGGTGACCCCTATTTGATTGGGCTCTATTTTTCTTTTTTTCTAAAGGAAAATTGAGGTGTTTAAATTTTGGGGGTCCCCGGGGCGGGGGACTTAACTTTGTTTTCCCTTTTTTTTTTTATTTTTTACCCCCTTAGTAGGGTTAAACTTCTGTTCTCGCTCTTCTTTTCCCCCTTTCTCCTGTGTTCTTCTGGGCCTTCTCTTTACCAGTGTTCCCCCCCCACTTAGTGTGTGGAGTGTGAGTGTGTTGTTTAAAGTGCAATTTAAAAATTGTTTTTTGAGTGTATGTCCGGGGTTTTGTGCTTTTGGGGTTTTTTGGGGGTGGGGTATGGGTGTGACTCCCCTCTTCCCCGTGGTTCGGACCCTCGGGACCCCCCTACTTTAAATTTTTATATTATATATTTATTTTTTATATATATATTATATAATATATATAAAATTTTTTTATAATTTTAAAATTGTCATTCCTGCCCGGGGAACAAAAAAATTTCCCGGGAAAAAAATCAAATTTTTTTCCATGTGGGAAAAAATCGGTATTTCTATGTAAAGCCATATGGGTTATTTCCCAAAAGGTGTTTTGTGAGGAGGAGTTTAAAAAGTGGTGTGGGTTGTTTCGTGGTTCGTGCGTGCGTGCGGCGTGCGTGCGTGCGGTTTCGTGGGGTGCGGGGGGTGTGGGGTTTTGTGCCGGGGCGCGCCGGGGTGGGGGGTGCATTGGTGAGTTTGTGGTTCTGCGAGTGTGAGTTTTGTTTGGGTGTGTTTGCATGGTACGTGTGGTGTGGTGGTGTGTGTGGTGTGTGTGTGTGTGTGGTTTTGTTGTGTGTGTGTGAAAATGCGGTGCGCCAGGGGCGCTTGGGTTTGTTGGGGCGCATGTTTTTTAAAGGGGGTTTAGTTTAAAACCCCCTTTGAAGGACAAAAACGGATCCCGGGATACAAGTGAATTTGGTAGGCCCCATGACTCTGGAACGTTTAAAATTTAATGTTTTCTCTGCGCTCCGAAGAGGTTTTTTAA
>CM031612.1:79662223-79667223 GCA_018398815.1 Conus ventricosus
ATTATCATGAGGAAAAGGTTCAATGACCACATCATTATCATGAAGAAAAGGTTCAAGGACCACATCATTATCATGAAGAAAAGGTTCAAGGACCACATCATTATCATGAAGAAAAGGTTTCAATGACCACATCATTATCATGAGGAAATGGTTCAATGACCACATCATTATCATGAGGAAAAGGTTCAAGGACCACATCATTATCATGAGGAAAAGGTTCAATGACCACATCATTATCATGAGGAAAAGGTTCAAGGACCACATCATTATCATGAGGAAAAGATTCAAGGACCTCATCATTATCATGAGGAAATGGTTCAAGGACCACATCATTATCATGAGGAAAAGGTTCAAGGACCACATCATTATCATGAGGAAAAGGTTCAAGGACCTTATCATTATCATGAGGAAAAGGTTCAAGGACCACATTCATTATCATGAGGAAATGGTTCAGTGACCTCATCACTGCACCATGGGGAAAGGTTCAAGGACCACATCATTATCATGAGGAAAAGGTTCAGTGACCTCATCACTGCACCATGAGGAAATGGTTCAAGGACCACATCATTATCATGAGGAAAAGGTTCAAGGACCACATCATTATCATGAGGAAATGGTTCAAGGACCACATCATTATCATGAGGAAAAGGTTCAAGGACCACATCATTATCATGAGGAAAAGGTTCAATGACCTCATCATTATCATGAGGAAAAGGTTCAAGGACCTCATCATTATCATGAGGAAAGGGTTCAAGGACCACATCATTATCATGAGGAAAAGGTTCAATGACCTCATCATTATCATGAGGAAAAAGTCCAAGGACCACATCATTATCATGAGGAAAAGGTTCAGTGACCTCATCACTGCACCATGGGGAAAGGTTCAAGGACCTCATCACTCCACCACGGGGAAAGGTTCAAGGACCTGCTGCTGCAGGGGAGAATGTTCAATGTGCTGACAATAGTACTCAGACACAGTGGCTGTCTATGGTGTCATGAACGAAGGCTGTAGAAAGAAGTGGTCGAGGGACAATGGCCGAGTCATTCCCCAATATTGCCTGACAGACAGGTGGGACCAGACGGGATTAGCAGTGGACTTTGTGTGGCAGGCAAGAGCGATGGGAGGAACGAGGTTGAAGGGGGGAGGTGGGGGGGGGGGGGTATGCTGGAAGTGCCAAAGGAATATGACAGACCAGTAAATGGTTGGTCAGTTCCATGTTTGCTTACATTCAGGGACACAGGGTACAGGCTATACACCGCCACGTATCAGCCAGGTTGTGAGAAGAAAAGAGACTGTCCTATCAAAACACACGCATTGGGCAAGTCAGGACACACACAACCACAGTGATGAATTATGGATGAGGCTTACCAGGCATGTGACCTAAGCATTTTTCCAAAGGAACTGGTCAAACAGTTGTGAAAGTCTCAGGCAGGGCAGGACTACAAAACATCATTTTCATACAGAGCAGAACATATCATGCACGCGATTTTGAGATGTTTCAACGCTGCATTCGAGTGCTACGTTTAGAAGAACCCATGAGTCTATTTACATAAACCATTTGATAACAGATCCAAGCGCTGATAGATGTCAGACTCTGTGTACCATGTGATGCGTTCAATGCTTGGTATGTCTGTCGAAATCTTCTGCGGAATCCCTTGGCTGTGGGCATGTCCCAAGCACCGGCTTGGCAGTATTGTTTTGACCCGGTAGAATTAGATCCAAATATGGATAAACCCAGCGGTCCGTGGATTAACAGATTCATAGCGAAGGAAGGTAGCGACTGTGATGTTGTAGTCTGCAGTTCCTGTCGTTAACAACATGCTGAAAAATCACCAGCGTCAAAAAAAAAGAAGAAGAAACCGACGGTCTGCAGTATAGTTCATGAAATCTGATCAGCGCTCAGGTGCATCACCTTCTCTGTTTCTGACCCACTCTGCTGGAACAAACTTCCACTCTCAGTCTGTCCACTGCCTACTTTCTCTTCTACCCGTTCAGTGCCTCACAATAGTACAAACAAAGGTGTTCCCAGGTGCCGGGGAAATCTCATGATTTGGGGGTCATAATTAACAAAAAATTCTAGCTCAGAAACTACAAAAGATAGAAAAATGAAATCTATATCATTTTTGAAGGAAATTGAATGAAGATTTTGAATCTGGGCTTCTTTTGTTTAATTTTGATAATACAAAAGTATTTAGGCCGCTAGATTTGGATAGATTTTTTTGCACGATCAAAAACATATGTATTTACCACATCCAAACAAGAACACACAGCAAAAAAGTTGAAAATAAAGTTTGTATTGTCACACTACACCTGTAAATGAAAGTAAAACAGTTTGGAAGTCTATCAAGACGCTCACACTCGATGCAGACTGACCAGTCCACACGACCCACGCCCCCCCCCCCTCCCCACCACACCCCCTTGCTCAACTTCAACCCTCTCTTTCACTCCTCATCTTCCCCTACCTTTTCGTCTGCACCGTGTCACGCCGCGAGCAGGCCACGATCCCCTCTCACACTGATTTCACATCACTGGACACCAGCACGCAGTGCAGAGTACACACTTGGCTGGCTCGTTCGACTGACGCTGTCAGCTGAACACACACTGAGAGGTCACAGAGCCCTACTCAATAACTGACGAATATGGTCGGCAATTCCACCACTATCATCATCTCACCTTCATGCTCGAGTTAGTCGTTGAATAAAAGATTATTGTGTTTGTCAAAAATCATCAGCAGAGCCTGCTCAGCTGTGTAAATACGTTGACTTGGTCGCTGGGCTTGTCAGGTTGCGCCGCCATCTTTGCAAGCGAGACACGAAGTGCTGGCTGGTCACCCAGTCAGTGATAAGAATAAATGGGCTTTCCCCTCACGTGTGGTCATTTACATATTATTTTAAGACTACAGACATATAAGGCTTTCTACGCAAACTCTATTTGAGTCCGTTGATAGAAATAGTAACGAATGAAAACTCAAGAAAAATGCATGACGTCAGGGGACTGCCCATAGGCACATGGAAAGCACTTTTATTTTCCGCGTCAGCTGACTGACTAAAGGCGCTCAACGGGTTAAGACTTCTCCTAAAACTCACCTCTTTTCTTCTTCCTTATAGTCCTCGCTGCGACCCCTACTACTCCCACTGCAGCCTGTACCCACTCGGTGTGGAAACCTGAGGTGTAAATATTTGAACATAACTCTATTTTTTTTCTCTCTCTCTCTCCATTTTTCCTCTCTTTTGACAGTCTTGTTAAGCCATACAACACGTCTTGAAGTGTGTGTGCGTGTTTGTGTGTGTGTGTGTGTGTGTGTGTGTGTGTGTGTGTGTGTGTGTGTGTGTGTGTGTGTGTGCTTACATTCGTGCGCTTAGAGTTGATTTCATAAAAATTTTGCGCCTCATAAATACCATAATCATTATTAGATTATCAATTATAATTATTGCAGCACAAAAGTGGCGGGGGGGGGGGGGGGGTGAGGGAAGGATCGGTGTCCTGCCATCAGATCGAACAGCAGGGTCAGCTGTGGGCAGGAGCCGTCTCTTCAGTCTCCATGGAAAGGGTCAGCTGTGGGCAGGAGCCAATCTCTTCAGTCTGCATGGAAAGGGTCAGCTCTGGGCAGGAGCCATCTCTTCAGTCTGCATGGAAAGGGTCAGCTGTGGGCAGGAGCATCTCTTCAGTCTTCATGGAAAGGGTCAGCTGTGGGCAGGAGCCATCTCTTCAGTCTCATGGAAAGGGTCAGCTGTGGGCAGGAGCCATCTCTTCAGTCTTCATGGAAAGGGTCAGCTGTGGGCAGGAGCCATCTCTTCAGTCTGCATGGAAAGGGTCAGCTCTGGGCAGGAGCCATCTCTTCAGTCTGCATGGAAAGGGTCAGCTCTGGGCAGGAGCCATCTCTTCAGTCTGCATGGAAAGGGTCAGCTGTGGGCAGGAGCCATCTCTTCAGTCTTCATGGAAAGGGTCAGCTGTGGGCAGGAGCCATCCTTCAGTCTTCATGGAAAGGGTCAGCTGTGGCCAGGAGCGATCTCTTCAGTCTTCATGGAAAGGGTCAGCTGTGGGCAGGAGCCATCTCTTCAGTCTTCATGGAAAGGGTCAGCTGTGGGCAGGAACCATCTCTTCAGTCTTCATGGAAAGGGTCAGCTGTGGGCAGGAGCCATCACTTCAGTCTTCATGTAAGGGTCAGCTGTGGGCAGGAGCCATCACTTCAGTCTGCATGGAAAGGGTCAGCTGTGGGCAGGAGCCATCTCTTCAGTCTTCATGGAAAGGGTCAGCTGTGGGCAGGAGCCATCACTTCAGTCTGCATGGAAAGGGTCAGCTGTGGGCAGGAGCCATTCTCTTCAGTCTGCATGGAAAGGGCCAGCTGTGGTCAGGAGCCATACTTCAGTCTGCATGGAAAGGGTCAGCTGTGGGCAGGAGCCATCACTTCAGTCTGCATGGAAAGGGTCAGCTGTGGCAGGAGCCATCACTTCAGTCTTCATGGAAAGGGTCAGCTGTGGGCAGGAGCCATCTCTTCAGTCTGCATGGAAAGGGTCAGCTGTGGGCAGGAGCCTCACTTCAGTCTGCATGGAAAGGGTCAGCTGTGGGCAGGAGCCATCACTTCAGTCTTCATGGACAGGGTCAGCTGTGGGCAGGAGCCATCACTTCAGTCTTCATGGAAAGGGTCAGCTGTGGGCAGGAGCCATCACTTCAGTCTGCATGGAAAGGTCAGCTGTGGCCAGGAGCAGTCTCCATGGAAAGGGTCAGCTGTGGGCAGGAGCCATTTCTTCAGTCTGCATGGAAAGGGTCAGCTGTGGGCAGGAGCCATCTTCAGTCTGCATGGAAAGGGTCAGCTGTGGGCAGGAGCCATCTCTTCAGTCTTCATGGAAAGGGTCAGCTGTGGGCAGGAGGGTCAGCTGTGGCCAGGAGCCATCTCTTCAGTCTCCATGGAAAGGGTCAGCTGTGGCCAGGAGCATCTCTTCAGTCTCCATGGAAAGGGTCAGCTGTGGCCAGGAGCCATCTCTTCAGTCTTCATGGA
>CM031612.1:79672223-79674723 GCA_018398815.1 Conus ventricosus
GTGTGTGTGTGTGTGTGTGTGTGTGAGTGTGTGTGTGTGTGTGTGTGTGTGTGTGTGTGTGTGTGTGTGTGTGTGTGTGTGTGTGTGTGTGTGTGTGTGTGTGTGTGAGATTGTGTGTGTGTGTGTGTGTGTGTGTGTGTGTGTGCGTGTGTGTGTGTGTGTGTTTAAAGAAGTAGGGAGGACGCTTGACCACATTTCCTAGCACTCCTTATTGAAGGAGGAATGCCTGTTGTTCTGTGCTTGCTGTTATGTCTTAGACATTTGTTGCTTGACCTTCCCATGGAAGAGCGTACTTGCAACTTTTTTCGATGTCAAAAAGGCTTATGATCAAGTCTGGGATGAGCGACTTTTATATAAACTTAAAATGATAGGTCTCTCTGGTCACATTTATGATTACTTCAAAGAAATTCTGGCTAACAGAACAATTCAAACAAAAATAGGAAATACATATTCTAGCAAGAGATTTGTGGAGATGGGCATCCCTCAGGGTTCTGTAACTGCCCCTTTGCTTTTTAATATCCTAACGCACGATCTCACAACAAGTATTTCTAAAAATTCCAGTTTAGTTCAATATGCTGATGATGTATGTATATGGATGAATGTTACTTTAAAAAAGAACACACCTTTAAGGTCAATTACATACATGAAAAAATTATATCAAAGAGACTTAGACAGTATCGCTAGATTTATGTTTGAGAATGGTTATGTCTGTCTGCTGAGAAATCTCATATGATGCTTTTTGACGCTGGTGGTAATTTTCATGATCTCCCTACTTTTAAGATGGATGACACTGTACTTACCTACACATCTTGCATAAAGTTTTTAGGTGTACATCTTACTTCAAAATTATCATGGAACACACATATTGAATATATCATAACTCAAGCAAGGAAAGCTCTTAATCTTCTTAAAGTTGTGAGCTACCAGAGTTGGGGACAGGATACGTGCAGTTTAATTCATTTATCAAATTCTCTGGTCAGGACAAGGATTTCATATGCACAGGAAGTATATTTTTCAGCTCCTAAGTATCTATTAAAAAAGTTACAAAGCACAGATTGCAAGGCATACAGAATAGCCCTGGGAGTTCCCCTTTACGCCTCCATTTTAGTGACATATCATGAAGCTGGCGTTTTGCCCCTGGATGCTTATCGAAAATTAGCTTGTGCTAAATACATTCTAAGATGCCAGCCGCCGTGGTGAAGTGGTTAGCGTCGCGGACTCCCGGCTGGGAGGTCGTGGGTTCGAATCCCATCAGAAGTCATGTGGGTTTTTCTGCCCCGACCGGCTCCTACCCAGAGTTGAGTTTGCTGCGGACTCAGTTGGGAAGACTGGGACCACACAGTCGAGTTTCATCAACTTAATGGATGCGTTTCTGAGAGTGTTGCTCAAATTTCCTGACCAACACTGCAGGTGCCTGTATCTCTCGGGTCTGGTTGACGCCAGGATATATTATGAAAGGAAGCGTAGAGTACAGCCCTGTCATGTAGTCTCAGACCGAAATGGAAATCCGTAGCATCATCTTAATCATCCTCATTCTCATTGATCAGTATTAACAAAAATGTCTCAGATTCTGTGGCCCTTCATGCCCTGCTCTCATGGTGACCTCAATTTCGATGTCCTCTCCACGTCTGTGGCCTTGGTTTGGTTCCGTCGGGGTCACCGGTATCGGCGAGTCCATGGGGGCTGTCGTTGGACGGACGTGGTGGCGCCCTCCGAGGGAGAGCTCACTCGCGCCGGCTCCGCGACTAAGCAATTATTGTCGTCAGTAGGGGGCTTAGTAGGTGGTGTCCTGCGTATGTTAGATCAGAACAGGCACCACTGAACACCACCGAAGTGACTCGGCAGCAGTGCAGTGTCTCCTCCGGTGGGTTGCCTCTAACGACTTGACATTGACTGCTCCCTGTGAATTGCCGGTGCCGGGGGCTGCGGCGGGGTCGTCCGGGCTGTAGCTGTGGACGGGTGTCGGAATGAGGTGGTGCAGAGTTGGGACAGCAAAAAAAAAAAACAAAAAAAAAACATTCTAAGATGTTCTACTGTTCAGAACTCAAATGAGGATGAACTTGACATGCGATCTGATTTAGATTTTCCAAAACGCGCAAAAACAATACGATCATATAAAACCATCCTTACGTACTCCTCAAACCTGTTGAAATCTGCCAAAATTGATCACAAAACCATTGCCCCACGTTATCCCCTGAGTCCCATTCCGAATTGGGAACTCATCCCGGCTAGGTTTGATTATAAATACACTGATTTTCAAAAGAATGTTAATAATAACGTCTTAGGTGCTATGGCCAAGTCACATATTGACGATAGCTATCCTAATCACTTAAAAGGTTATACAGATGGATCCCTATTAAATGGCAATGCCGGTTCCGGCTTTGTTATTCCTGCCTTGAAAGCAGATAAATCTTTCATCTTGGAAAGGGTTTTTCAGTCTTTACGGCTGAACTGATAGCAATTCTAATGGCTCTGCATTATATTATTGACATCCACATGA
>CM031612.1:79679731-79699731 GCA_018398815.1 Conus ventricosus
AAGAAAAGAATGCTTTACATGAAAATATAAGATACTTTGAAAAAATGATTGAAGCGGCTCGTAAAGCAGAGAGAGAAGGCCCACAAAAACTGCCAAAACAGCCCAAAAAATCTCTTTTACAATTGTTTTAAGAAAAGGAAGGAAAAAGAAAAGCAGGAAAGAGATGACCAATCATGAGCTGCATAACTATCTTGCATCAAATCAAGCAGATATTAACTCAACGATTTCAGAGAAACGTTTTCTGAAAACCTTTTTGCAGAAACATTTGATGAAAACGAAATTGTGGCAAGGTTGCAAAAAGGATTAAAAATGTAAAGAAACAGGATGCCCAAACGATGATGATTTACATCCAGTTTGGGAACTTTTTAATCCTGTGCAAAAAATGGTTTGATGAGCAAAGGAAAGAAGGTAGGATTCCCTCAAAACTGGCACAATGGCTCAAAGAGAAATGTGATTATTCTGATGATCATGCGCGCAAATTGCGTGCTATTGCAAAGATCCTTTATGGATATCCACAGTTTTTCACTGTCGGTCTTCCCATGAGGTATATTTTTGGCAAGTTAAAACAATTACTTCCATGTTGCAAGTCCCTGAATTTAAGGAGTATTGGTCACGCCCTCTTACACTACCAAAAACAGATCAGCTCCAAGCTTCCCAATAAAGTAACGGTTAATGCTGACAAGTTTTCTGAACTACTGTGACGCGGTTCTAAAACAGAAACAGCTATATATTAACCCCCTGTCTGTCAAGTTTTCTGAACTACTGTGACGGGCTTCTAAAAATAGTAACGGTTACACGTAACCGCCTGACTAGCAGCGAAGGCTAGGCTCTTGAGGCCACAGGGACAACCTAACAGCGTGCAGGCCTGCGTGGTGGGGTTTGGACTACTGACGATAGTATGACGGGCTTCTAAAAATAGTAACGGTTACGCGTAACCGCTTGGCAAACATTTCTCCTGAAAACCTGCTTCAACGTCCCTGCACACCTCCTTTTTCGGGCTGCCTTCGGCGGCCCCCGATAGAACTGAAACAGATCCTGTGATTATTGATTCAGGTTTTCTGATAGGTGCTTTCGGTGGCTGTCTTGAATTTACGACGTTCAAGTGTGAACAACAAAAAGCCCCCTTCACTTTTCCCACAACACTGTCCTGTCTATTGTGTGTTTGTTTGTTGTTTGTTTGTTGTTTGTTTGTGTTTGTTGTTTGTTTGTGTGTGTGTGTTTTGTCCTACCCTACGCACGCACGTCCCCCCACCCCCACCCCCCACCCCACGCACGCACATCCCCCCACCCCACCCCACGCACGCACATCCCCCCACCCCACCCCCACCCCACGCACGCACACTCAAGTCATCCACAAGTTCTTAACTGAAGTTACCCCAAGTCACTTCTAAGTCATCCTCAAGTTCTTACTTAAGTCATTCTCAAGTTGTCCTCAAGTTATCCTTAAGTCATCCCCAAGTCACCCCAAGTCACTTTTAAGTTCTTAACTGAAGTCGTCCTCAAGTCATCCTCAAGTCATCCCCAAGTTAACCTAAGATCATAACTAAGTCATCCTCTAAGTACAACCAAGTTCTTATTCAAGTTATCTTGTCAAAAAAACAATACATTCTATGTTTTTGTCTTAAATAGTAGATGTCTAATATAGTACACACACGCCTCAAAAAACGCGTCATCGCTGAGAATATCTTGCTCAGCGTTCTCTGCGCGAGATCGGCTAGCATAGATCTTAATGAAGTTCTTACATCCTACGCAACCGCATTGATTACAATTCTGGTCTATGGAAATGTCTTTTATAGACTCCATGTCTTTATTTATTGACTTCATCATTTTATAATACGCCATGATCTATTTTTATCAAAAAAATTTAAAATTAAGTTCTTAAATATTATTCCATCTGAAATGGATCAAAATGATTTTTTGTTATTGGCGGTGCTGGCGTGCTGTTGTTTTCTGTATTTAGCGGTTCAGATTTTTTTGATTGCTTTTGTTTCGGTTGCCATTCTTTATATATTTTAAAAACCCGTAATAACTGCCCCCAGCAGCAGCAATGGCGCCAAAAATGGCAACAGTTTTAAGTTCAATATTCCATGAAGACTTTGGCGCTGTAGGTCTTGAATCACATGGAGTTTTTATAGCTGGCATTGAATCAACTTGTTCTGGTGTTGGCGGTGTTTGTTTTCATTATGAGTTATATTCTGTAACATTAATTTTTTTTGTCTGTTCCACTCTGCTAATTTTCTTCCTGCTTTAACACGCCCAGGATGAGGATGCTTTTCACTGGTTTCCACCTGATTCAGTGTTTTCTGCTGATTTTCTGGCTTGGTTACTTTCTCCACCTGATTCAGTGTTTTCTGATTCTGCTGATTTTCTGGCTCGGTCATTTTGAAGGAAATAAAATCTATATGATTAAAAGTTATTAATCCCATGATTAACGGCGATAACAATGTTCCAAATCTGTAATACAAATCACATCCTAGAGACTCTAATGACTTTGTTAAAACTGGATCCTGCGTTAAATCATATGTAAGATCTTGTTCAAATCAATGGGAGCAAATCTACTGACTAGTTTAGTGTACAAACTAAGAACCGTTTGCCCCACACTTTTCACCATTCTAGACCCCAGCTGCGCTTCATACCTGTTGTGATACTTTATAATGTCTTGTGGCGACATCTGTTGTATCTGTTCTATGCTGAATTCAGTTCCGAGGAACTGTTTTGTTTTTCCACATGCTGCCAAAGAATACAACCTCTCCTTTTCAGGCATAATAGCTTGGTCATTAACTTGGTCATTCATAAGTTCAGGAAGGTTTAGGCCGCTCTGTAGCTCTAGCAGATCATCGCTGTTCATGTTTTTTATTAATTATAATTATTTTATTTTTTAAAATGAGCACCGAAAAAACTGTCGCCAACCTTGTATACCATTCTGCTGTTATTGGGGGCCTAAGTGTAGGATACACGATGCTTGGTAAAAGCCTGTTAAAAATAAACCCAGCAGATCTTGGCAAACTAGACTTTGAAGACTCAGCAAAGCTAATCGCTGTTATTACAGCTTCGCTGGCTACGAAAGATTTTCTAGTTAAGCAAGGAATAATTCCAGACAATATAAATATGTAAGAAAAAATACATTTATAAAAATGGCTTCACTCGTAATGATGATTGGCGGCGCTGTGGTGAATGCGCTTGCTTTTAGCGGAAGTAATTACGCGTTTAGTAAACTACGGGATGACGGCGAGAGAAAAAGACATAACAAAGCTGTGGAGCAACTAGCTGCAGCACAAGATCGCTATGAAAAGCAGAGAATTGAGCAGTTAGATTTTATTAATAACACACTGAAAAAACAGGGCCATGCAGCTTACACATTTAAAGATGTTGATCAAGCAATAAAACAATATTATCTAGTAACAGGCAAACCAATCGAGACATTACCCCCACCAAAATTTAGCGACTTTTATCAGCCATCAGAAAAACAAAAGATGCAAGAAATCGGGTTTATTGTCTTTGGCATGACCGTTGTGTATTTTGTTGCGCATAATATTGGCTGAATAAAATGAACAAAATCTATTATTCGCCCAAAGGATATTGGAAGGGAATCACGGCAATTAAAAAGCTAAGCCAAGCAGCGGGAGTCAGTGAACAAACAGCAAAAATGGTTATCTAAACAAGCAATCTGGCAAATTTATTTACCTGCGCCTAGACGAATACAGAGACCACACTTTGTGAATACAACTCCAAACGACACCCATCAAATGGACCTTCTATATTTACCCTCTGATACGATTAGACGAAAAAGATTTAAGTACGCACTCACAGTCATTGACATAGCTTCAAGATACAAAGATGCAGAACCATTAACACAAAAGAGTGCTTCTGCTGTTGCTGTCGCTATACAACTGATATACCAACGAGGCCCGCTAACTTATCCTCGCATTATTCAAGTCGATGATGGAAAAGAATTTAAAGGCCAAGTGAATCAATTATTGTTAAAACACAGAGTTACCATTAAAAGAGGCATTCCAGGAGTTCACAGATCACAGGCTTTAGTTGAAAACTTTAACAAACAGTTATCTGAAAGGCTTTTCTCCTACCAGTATCACAGAGAGCTGATTGACAATTCTCGCAACACAGAATGGGTTAGAAGACTGCCCTCAGTTTTGCGCGCAATGAATAATGAAGAATTTAAAGGGTTAAAACCAGTACAAGCAATCAAAAGAAAAACAATAAATGTTGCTGAAGACTCCAGTACAACCAGCAAACTATTACCGTTTGGCTTGAAAGTAAGGTACCTTTATTTACCGGGGGAAGCAGAAGGGGACACTCGCATCAGGGCAACCGATCCAGTTTGGAGTGTTGACCCATATGAAATAAAAAGAATTGTAAAGATGAATCCGCCCGTGTATATTTACGAGAAACTGACACAACAAAACAACCAGCTCCTCAAAGATCTTTTGTGAAAGAAGAACTGCAGATAATCCCACCAGACACAGTTCCAGTTGCTTAGTTAATTTACGTAAATATATTTGAGTTTTAAAATGAAGCTCAGAAGGAAGCGCAGAACGAAACAAGAATGGTAAAGGAAGAGACCTTGAAAATGATACGGGAATCATTTCATGCGTGTAATGCTATTAAGGAAACATTTTCGGGGATTAATCAATGCATGCTAAATCATCCAGATCGCCTGCAACTCAAACCCCCAAATTGGGAAAAAGAATATCTTGAAATAATAAAAAAAAATCGAACGCATCAAGCAAACATGAGAAAAGATTTAAATGAATTGGATGAAGCTATGATTGATCTTATAATAAAAGTTGATGAAAACTATAAACCCCCTGTTTATGCGGTCCTCCAGTGCCCGATTGCATATGAAAACTCTGGATTAACAAACACACGTTTTGTGTTTGTTCTATCTAATGACTTCTTTGTTACAACCGTTGTGTTGATCTCATGTAGATTAGATCGTAGTTTTACGTTGTCATGATGAAAAGTCTTACTGCCAAACAATGCTTCTTTGTAGTTGTCATGTGATATGTTTGACTGCACAACACTGCGAGATATTCCCTTTGCTTTCTTAATGATTTTCTCCTGCTCGAAATACTGTACATTTTCGACCTTAAACCAATAAACTCCTTAATCACCCCTCCGGATAATTCATCCTTCATCTTTCCTAAAACCTTCTTGTTAGTAATTGAATGCAAAGGCGAATCTTTAGGGTAATCAGATGTATCATACCATCCTGCATGCCCTTTAGCCACTTCCATTTCCATGTCTTTATAGATGTCTTCAGTAGGGATATCTATAACAAAACTATCTGTATCTGTGTAAAGTACTCTGGACTTAGGATACGAGGGGTTAAAGTAGTCATAAAGAAATTCTAACATCAAAAGCTTTGATAATTCTAAAACGGTAAACCCAATAAATACAGGTTTGTCCAATTTGACTTTCTTTTTTTTCATCATTATGCCATAAAGCTGATCATGAAATCTTCTGAAGTCCTGATAATTAGGTTTTGAAGTCAGCTTAATTGCTTCGTTCTCTTTGGTGACCAATCTAACATCTTTACGCTTGTGCGGATTCTCCATAGTCTTTCCGAAACAGCTGTTGTTCATCAGCTTGAAAAAGTCTTTTTCTGAAGCATCTGTGGATTTAGTTCTAAGATCAGTGTTCTTCATGATGTATGGTTTCATGAACTTTTCTTGATCGAAAGCAATTATACGATGAACAGCTGTTAGCTTCAAACCATGTCTTAAATAAAATTGTAGAAGTCTGTAATGGCAGACATAATTTTTTTTGCCTCGAAGATTAGGCACAAGTTTAGGCAGCTCTCTTGGATTCATCTTTAGACTTTCTGCCGCTAATGGATAGTCATTATGCAGGTCATGGAGTTCATGAGGATATTCTAAGTCAACTTCTAGAATGTATCCACGCTGTTGATCAGGCGCCAAACTGCCCAACCACTTTAATGCTCCTTGAATATTATTTGTACCTGTGTACATTTTAAAGTTGCGTAATGGAAGTGATTGCGCCATTGCCCATCCATACAGATTGTTTGCATCTAAATAGATAAGATAGTTAGACCTTTTACTCGGATCATAGTCGTCCAAGTATTTGTTGTTTGCTTTACAGTAATGATGCGACGCCATACTAATTCCTCCACGCAATCCGTTTTCATCATCTGAATCATTGGTAAATCTGACAATAAATCAATCTGTACTCCAGTAAACTTTAAGAAAGCGTCCCAACTCACCCCGGGCGCAGAAATGTAATGCGCGGGATCCAGGCTATAATGTTTCATGCAGGTCTTTCTATAATTTTCAAAAATATCCGCCAACAAACATGTATCAGCCATCAAGTAGGAGTCATGATAGTCTCCCATCGTTTTACACTCTAACTTCTGCCACGCATCTTGAGCATGCTGGTAATCAGAATCACTGATGTCCTTTCCTCTAAGACTAGAAAAGAACGCGCCTTTAGGTGGAAGTGTATCTTCGTCAAACCTTTGCCAACTGTTCATGTATTCATAAGGGTAAACACCCTTTCTAACAAGCGTTGGTCAAAATATTCTTCCGTTATTGGGCAGGACTTTAAGGACATAGCCAGTGACTCTAATGAACCCATCATGTGCTGCATAGAGTCATAAAAAGACATGTTATTTAAAGTGAAACACATGTACTTTTCCGATGACTGTGCAATGCATGACACCCTGAAGGCATTGTTTACTGCTTGCATTATAAGATGAGAGTCGTAACCTCGCAAGTTATGAAAGAAGATGGGCAGCTTCCATGTCTTAGGATCAAACTTTAGTTAAAAGATTGCATTTACTGTGCGCTGCTCCTCTGAACTTTCCGCTAATGTGATCATGGTCTCTTACTTTTGGATTGGCTTCCTCACTGAGTTCTAAACCACAAATCCAACAATGTGTGGCTGAGTCATACTGTTGTTGGTCTTCAGGCGTCATTATGATTTCAGATAAATTCAGATTATTAGAACAGTCATTACGCACTTGCTGCATGCGTTCTAAGAAGTATTCTGCAGCATTAGGCCCTCTATATAATTCTGGCTTTGAATGAACGCCATCTGACCTGACAATAATGAAGGCAAATGAACAAATCTGATGATTACTCATTAAGACTGTTTTCGAAGTTTTTGTGGCGCTGGCCCTTCATAAGGAACAATAAGCGACTCGAAGTCTGCGTAAACAATGTATGGTGAATTTTGCAGCCGTTTCCAATTCTTAAAACTAACTTTAGATCCAGGCGGGGGCGTAGTTAGTTCTGTATTACAGTCAACTGGGTTGATACAATGTTTCTTATGTTCAAGCGCGGCTGGAACGGATGGCATTCTTGTTAAACATTTTCTACAGAATTCTTGTTTGCCATGATCTTTTGAAGTATGGGCCAATAATCTACTCATTGTGCGTATCAATGTGTAATGTGGTAGCCCCGCTGGTGAAACATTAGTAGTAAGTCAACATGATTTTTGTCTGGCTCGCCAATCGTTGGACTGTTCTTGGACACTTTAATCGGCTGTAGATTTGTTTCCTCATCCCATGTGTAGACATTAACAGTTATTGGTTTGTTTTGTTCTTCAAACTGATCAATTTGGTCTACACTAACAGGAAAGGACATCCCACTAAAGTTAAGATCATTGATGTAAGGGTGATAGTGAGACACTCTCTCTGCGTTTTTGCGGACGTAAAGCAGCCTTGCGAGAACACACCACATGAAACATTTGTTGTCTGTATTCTTTATGTTTAGAACTGCTTTTTTGCAACTAATGCTGGAGGTAGTGGAATGTAAGCCTTGCCTACAATCGGTGCATACTTAGCCTGTTTTAATCTGATCTCTAAGACTTCGCCCTCTGACCAACCAGAGCCCCTCATTTTGGCTTCTTCAGCAGCCACATCAAACTGTGTAAGCAGTTGGTCTGCCCAACCGGGTGTTAAGTCATTATGAGAAAGAATAGTCTGTTGTTTAGTTGAGACCCAGACTTCTAGATTTTCTTCATTTATTGTTACATAGTCGATTAAAACAGCTAACATTACTTTAACTGGCGGGTCTATTGTTAGTTTACCCGGAACTTGAGAAATAGCATGAGCAACACTTGCCTGTACGCTTGCTGGATCAATGACTTCTAAATCAATATCATTTAGTGCTCTTGACATACTCTCTCCCTTAAGCATTCCTTCAAACAATTCGTCCGGTCCTTCATATATCTTAGCCATGCTGAGTTTCTTTCTAATTCAAATATTTATTTAAATTAAAAAAAAAAACTTAATCAGAATCAATATCAACGGTCTTTTTACGCTTGGACTCATAAACTAAAGTATAAACACCTTTTGGCGTTGTTAATGTGAGCTGTTTAGAACAGAGTTTAATGTTTCGTTTACTTTTTTTTAAGCATTCCTTTTTTATCTGCTCGGCGTCTGGCTGTTGAGAAAACTTGCCCTCGCCTTTCTTTGAAGATCAAACTTTTGTCTTTTATAGTCATCAAAATCGACTTGTAAACGATTAAATTCTTCATCCGTGATGTTTGAGTCGGCTAGTGCTTTATTTATTATCAGCTTAAAGGAACTAAGTTTAGCTGTTATTAGTTGAACCATAGCTGTGTGCTTTTGGAGTTTAGTTTTTATTTTTTTGCTAGCAGCACCTACGGCTAATGAACACAGACCGAGAGCTAAAGACAAACCACCTAGAGGCAAAGCTGCCGGTGCGCCTATGCCCGTTGCTAAGAGTCCAACACTCGTTCCTGCTGATAGAGCACTTACAGTTGATGTTCCGGTAAATTTAAAATATGTAACAGCATTAAAGGCAGCAGAATACCTTCGTTTGGTTTTGCTGTATTTTGAAAGGTCCTGCTCTAGTTTTTGTTGCATTTGTGTAATGTTTGTTAATCTGAAGGTTTGGATTTCTACACCTCCCACCTCCGAACAGTTTTCTTATTTCATCAAAATGCTGATAAGGTTTAAGCCCGCTAGCGTAGATTTGGTTAGGACTACCCTCAATTGTACATTGCACTTTCGTTATTTTAGGATTAATAAAATTTTCAGTTTGTCTTTCGAATGGTCCTTCATCTTCACACAGCAATAAAATACCTTTAAGCGATCTTGCTGTGGCACTAAAACTGAAATTCCATATAGTGTCTGCCCTGCTTTTAGGATATTTAGAATGATGAATCACTCTTTCGTAATATATTGCTAATTTTGACTGATATTGTTGCTGATCATCCTCGCTAAGTTAGGGTTGCTAACGATGTCAAACTCTAACGAGATGTCAGAAATGCTGTACTTTGCTTCGGTGTCTGCAGATAGAATAACATGTTGTAGTCATTAAAAGTTAGTTCATATGACAATCTGTCTTTTAACGCTCCTTGAAAGTATGGGGCATGCGCTTTTAACAACTCAAAATCTAAGGGTATGGAAAAGCGATTTCCATACGCATAACTTACGGCTGCAAACCTTTTGCCGTCTTTAGCGTTTGCGGCGCCTATTCTATGTTTTAGTGCTTCTTCATTTTCGATTCCTTGAAACGCAAGATCAGCCCTTTCTTCGCGGGTTAGCCATAGATCAGAATAGGGTTAAAAATATGTCTGCATTATGTAAAGAAATATTTCTTGTCCCTCAAGTTTTATAGAAATTTTTCTTAACGATTGCCCGTCCCAGATTCTGTACAACTGTCTGTTTGGGTCTGTTGTTGAAGCGAGTTCTATTTGAAAGTAAGTTGCGCAGAGCCTGGCACAATCACTTCATCCGCTCCCAGGTCTGGAAATTTGACTGTAAGAATTTGATCCGCATCAATAGTAGACGGATTATTTGGAACAGTAATATTCCGCTTATTTCCCTTCACGCCAAAGGGCTCTTTCAATCTTCTATGCGGGTCAAGAATCGAGCCATATGTTTGTGACATTTTTTTATAAAACAAAATAAAAAAGTTAATTATTTAAAACCATGGCAGGCATTGAAGATGAAGATTATGATGTTCCTGATCCTGGAGACAACATGAGTGATTCCCCTTTGGTACAACATCGCTCAACGCTCTCAATGCGGCGTGAATTAACAGAAAGTCATGTTAGATCATTGTACCAAAATTTAGGCCTTGAACCTCCCGAAGTTTTAGACCCTAATGATTTGAACGAGATGATGATGGCCATTTGTTTTGTAAGAAACGACCAGGACAACGCGTTCAGCTTACAACTAAACGAGACCCATTAAAGTTTTTAGCCGTGGGTTCAATTAGACAAAGACTCCCTGCGAGCATACAAAATCGCCTTGGCATTGCTAAACCAAAATTAGATAGGGATGCAGTTGCTAAACTTCAAAACACACTGCAAGAACTTCCAACAGCTAACCAAATACAAAACATGGAACTTCAAATTTTAAATCAATCAGCAGATGAAATAATAAATGCAATAGAAGCAGAAGCCAGTTTTTCAGAAGAAACAGCGTTAAAAACAATTAATGATTCCCCATTGCCTATGCGGGAAATAGCGGCCCTTGATCATGCTTTGAGAAGCATCAGAGGCGAATTAACAAACAATTTAGCAAAACTAGGTGAACTAGATGAGCATATAAAAAGAGAAAAAGAAAAACTCGTTGAGGCTGATGACGCCAACTTAGGGCATGATATTAAAGAAAGAATAACCCAAGACTAAAAGATCTTGAACAAGAGAGATCAGCAAGACTAGAAGTGTTGTCTACTAACCGAGAACAATTGCGAACTCAAGTGAGCAGAATAAGAGAAACTATCCAAAGAATTTTATATGAAGACACAACGCTAGCAGAACGAATACAAACACTGTTTAGAGAGCAAGGAGTCACATTAGCAAGCGTTATAACGGCCTTAGGATTTGCAATAAGTACACTGGTGTTGGCTATTACAGGCGGCGGTGGTCAAAGCCCAGTGCCTCCACCGCCATCCCCTCCATCGCCGTCTGATAAATCATGGGTAAAAAAACAGCTTGATCATCTTGCGGATTTATTAAAAAAATTAGCCGGTAAAGCTATAGACTCTTTACCGGGTATATTAGGGGTGTTGTTAGCTGGCTTTTGTCTACTGCAGGCAAAGTAGTTGGCTTTATGGCTGAGCACTTATGGGCATTAGTTCTCTTAATAGTTGGGTTAATTTTTAGTAAGATAAAGACCAAGTAATCCTAGGCCAGTTAATCCAAGAACAAGTGCTGTCTTTTCATATTCATGGTCGTTATTTTTTTCGTAGTCTTCAACAGTCTTCGGGCTTTGGGGCCACAGGGATTGGATGACTTATTCTTGGGGGGTCATCTTGTTTTTTTACTGCTTGCAATATTACTGGCTCAGAATTTATTTTGTTTTTTCCGACCTTCTGTTCATTGCCTGCCACAAGGATTTCATTGTTGTAGTTTATTATTGTTCCTATCTGGAGTCTGAGGTCAGAAGGCAGCATGTATAAACCAGTGCCAACAGCAAAGTCTACTTTCGATCTTGCGTATTGTAAAACATTTTGATACCTTTTAATACTTGAAGGTAAATCAACTGTAGAATTAATGGCGTCCTCTAAATTTGCTAAGTATTGTTTTTGCGCATCAAAACCAGTAGAAGGATCAGTTATGCTCGATCTCGTTTGTGCTTGCGAACCTAGCAAACACCAAACGTAAGTACGAATAGAGTCATTTATTCGTTCTATTCCTGCTCTAGTTAAGCCCTTAGAAGTGTCTAAGATAAATGTTGTCCATGCTGTTTTATGCTCTTGCTCTATGGACCCGAGGTGAACAGCTGTGCCTGAAGAGAAAGATGTGTAAGGAGGATTCCAGTCATATTTACTTTCTGTGCACGCCCCAAAAATAAGGGTGCCTAGACCATGATTAAGATCCAACTTTTGTCTAAAGTCTGTCTTAACATTAATATTGAATTCGTTACAGATCCTTTCAAAAGCCTTCATGTCTATTCTGTTGCTGAATGGATTAAACGGTTTGTCGTTTGGTAATGGTGCTTGCAGTTCAGTTAAAATACGTCTGAAGGTGTAATAGAAATGAAATCTGTACACTGACCTCACCAAAGGATCAGGATGATTTAAATGATCAGCATACGACACTCCACACCCAGTTGATGCACAAAACACAGCAAAGTTTAACTGGTTCTGATAAAACTGCATCGGATGACTAAACCACACTTTCGCGATGTAGTCTTTTTTAATAGGGGGGTTAAGATATCTGCTTAATGGCGTACTCACCTTTACTTGAAAGGTGTCAGTCTGGGTCACAGAAATGTCAAGAGTATCAGTTGTTATATTTTTAAGATTGTAGTGCGGCCCAACAGAATATTTTGCGCCAGTATATTTGAATGCACTCATTTTTATTTCGTTTAAAAAATGTTTGTAACAATGACAACTCAAGACCGTCCTTCGTTTTTAGAACATGCTATTGATAACGAATGCGGAACCAGAACGGTCGCGCTCCATGAAATATTCTACAAAGTCGTATGGTTTAATATAAGCAAAGCCAAGGAGAATAATAAGGTTCTAAAGTTGACAAAACAGGGGCCAAAGTTAGCCAGTTAACAATCCCTGATGGTTATTACGGTTTGCTCACTAAAAGAAGCAATGAGTAACTTCGACATTACTCTCAAACTTAACAATGCAAATCTAAAAACAATGTTAACATTCAAGCCTGAAGAAGAAGGAGGTTACTATTTTGATAAAGAGCTAGCTAAAATGTTAGGCTTTGCAGCTGACAATTTTAGATTTAGAGTTACACAAAACAAAACTACTTATGAGGGAGAAAATCCGCTCGATCTTGCATTACATTCATTACTCTATGTTCATTTGGATGAGCTGAGCACTGATGAAAACTTATATGATGGAAGGCCCTCAACTGTTTTAAGAGCTCTTCCGTCAGGGAAAGCTGCATATTGCGATTATGAAATTATACAATTCCCTAATTTACAGTTTTAAAGATTAGTTTGTGGGAGGGTTGGATCATTTAATATAAAAATCGCAGACAAAGCGGGAAAGTTGTGAAATGTGATAACCTACACATTGTTTTGGAAATAAAATAATTAGCTGTTCTAAAACATGTCGCGTGGACCAGAAGAACCGGAGGTTACATTAGCGCCTGTGAGGTGTATAACCTTAGAATTAAAAGACCTTGCAGACGTTGCGGACTTTGAACAGAACGGTGAGATAGGCGCTTTGTATGGTTTGAGTACACTAAAGATGGTGATTATAAACGCAAAGAGGTTAGCGACAACAAAAAGTTTCCTAAACTAGAACAACTGCGCAATCTAGAAGCAAATAATGTTGGCCAGTATGAATATAAAATAGTTCGAAAACCTGACCTCAAATGGCACTTGGAACCATATTTAGAATGGGACATAAAATTTGAATTCATAAGCCCATTTACATTTTTTAGCCGTCAAAAAGTTTCAGAAAAGCATTCAACTCTGGCCCTTTACATGTAAGTCTTATGCCGGACGACAATAGTCGGAAAGAAATTGAAATAACGCCGTATGGGAAAAAAAAAGTACATCCTCCACAGAAAAGAAACAGTTTTTAAAAAAAGCTTCTACAAAATTACAGTTCTTTCCAAGCAGAAAATTAGGAGACACGTTCACAATAATATTTGAAATTTCTGTCTTTAAAGATGTGGAGAGGGATGGGGTTGTGGGCGTTAGTGACGACCTTATAAAAGGAATTAATATTAGCTGGCAAAACTTAGACGTTAAACGTCTTAAAGTTACCATCGTCGTTCTTCACAATGGTGAGGATATTAAGGTTATAACAACAAGCAACAAAATCACTGTTGACTTAAATAGAAACAATCTTACAGAACTGAATTGGATTAATCTTACACATTTAGGTCTTATAGGGTTTTATTATACTGAACAAGTTTTGACAGAGAGTATGATAAACATAATAACTAAATTAGATTAAATTCTGCTATAAAACCATGGAGCAGTTAAAACTTTATGACAAAAACTCCTCATTGCTCATTGATTTGTGGCAGACTGGTTGTGGAAAAACAAAATTTGTCCTAGACCTATTACAAACAGTTTATCGCTATAATTTTGATCATATTGTGATTTTCTGCCCAACACTTAAATGGAACAAAGCATATCATGATAGAAGGTTTATATGGACAGATGATGACATATATTTAGTTGATCCCAGCAATAAACTTAGTGAGTGTTTAGAACAGTTTTATAGACTGTTTGAAGGAACGCAGACACTATTTATTATAGATGACTGTTCGGCAGAAAGAGACATAGTTAAAAAAAGAAATACTTTGTCAAAACTGGCTTTCAGTGGAAGACATGCTGGAATAAGTGTGTGGATTTTATGTCAAAAATATAACTCAGTTTTAAAAGACTTTAGAGAACAGTTAAAGACTGTAGTTTTATTTCACATGAAAGACAGAGACTCATTTGATGAATGTTTGCGCGAAAATGATGTTATTGAAAATGATCAAGAAAAACATAGGATTAAGCAAAAACTGAAATATGAAAAGTTTAGTAAAATTAGTATTGAAAACGGATAATCCTACACAGTATGTTTGTTTGTAGGGTCGTTATTTTTTGGTTATTAAAGTCTTACTTGTCAGAGAACAGGAAAACCTTCATTCTGGGTCACTTTCGCCCGAAAACTGGTTGAGGGCGAAAGTGAGCCAGAATGAAGGTTTTCCTGTTCTCTCTCTCTCTCTCTCTCTCTCTCTCTCTCTCTCTCTCTCTCTCTCTCTCTCTCTCTCCTGTGTAATTAAATCAGTTGCGAAATTCATCGCAGAAGCATTGAAAATTAGACAGTTGAAGGACAGTGAGATTTAAGATAATGTATTATAAGAGATATCTGAATTAATATTATCATTCATCGCAAGTGGAAGAGATCAGTAAGATACAATGTCATCATTTGATCGAGTGGATGGTCGAGTCAGTCTTAAGGGCTTTAAAAATTTTTTTTTAAACCTTACTGCATTACTCCTGTGCGTGAGGACATAAGGAAATGTTATGAATTTATTTGTTTTTAATCTTTGATTTGGTGCAAACTAGAATGAATGTGTACTATTTGTTGCAGGAAAGGAAGAGGGAAATGTTATTGTTCTGTTACCTCTCCCCCCTTGTCAAAGGACCTCTTTGGTAATGACAATAAAATATCAAAGTGTCAAAGTGTGTCCTTTGTCTCTCTCTCTCTCTCTCTCTCTCTCTCTCTCTCTCTCTCCTCTCTCTCTCTCTGTCTCTCTCTCTCTCTAGTAGTTTTGTCCCTAAACCATTAAGTACTCAAATGTACACTTATGTCTACGTAAATACCACTGTTGTGAACATAGTGTCAATTGTAACTCACTCGCGTTATGCACGAGAGATCTAGCACTGAAATATTTGTGACCCACCCCCTCTTCTCTCTCTTATTTATCCGTGTGTGTGTGAGTGTGTGTGGTGTGTGTGTGTGTGTGTGTGTGTGTGTGTGCGTGCGTGCGTGCGTGCGTGCGTGCGTGCGTGTGAGTGCGGTGCGTGCGTGCGTGCGTGCGTGCGTGCGTGCGTGTGTGTGTGTGCATGTGTGTGCGTGTGTGTGTGTGTGTGTGTGTGTGTGTGTGTGTGTGGTGTGTGTGTGTGTGTGTGTGTGTGGTGCGTGCGTGCGCGTGCGCGCATGCGTGCGTTCGTTTGTGTAAAAGTGCATGTGTGTGTGTGTGTGTGTGTGTGTGTGTGTGTGTGTGTGTGTGTGTGTGTGTGTGAAAAAAATGCATGCGTCGTTTACCAGCATGTGAGCGTGGAGTTTCAAGAATGTGAAAATAACAATGTCCGCTCACATCCTCATTAATAATAATAATAATGAATACTTTTTATAGCGCCTATTCTCGGCTAGAGGCCAAGCTCTAAGCGCTTTACAATGAACACTCGTTTCACAACGTGCAGCATACAAAATCGCCTTGGCATTGCTAAACCAAAATTAGATAGGATGCAGTTGCTAACTTCAAACACACTGCAAGAACTTCCAACAGCTAACCAAATACAAACATGAACTTCAAGTTTTAAATCAATCAGCAGATGAAATAATAAATGCAATAGAAGCAGAAGCCAGTTTTTCAGAAGAAACAGCGTTAAAAACAATTAATGATTCCCCATTGCCTATGGGGGAAATAGCGGCCCTTGATCATGCTTTGAGAAGCATCAGAGGCGAATTAACAAACAATTTAGCAAAACTAGGTGAACTAGATGAGCATATAAAAAGAGAAAAAGAAAAACTCGTTGGGGCTGATGACGCCAACTTAGGGCATGATATTAAAGAAAGAATAACCCAAAACTAAAAATCTTGAACAAGAGAGATCAGCAAGACTAGAAGTGTTGTCTACTAACCGAGAACAATTGCGAACTCAAGTGAGCAGAATAAGAGAAACTATCCAAAGAATTTTATATGAAGACACAACGCTAGCAGAACGAATACAAACACTGTTTAGAGAGCAAGGAGTCACATTAGCAAGCGTTATAACGGCCTTAGGATTTGCAATAAGTACACTGGTGTTGGCTATTACAGGCGGCGGTGGTCAAAGCCCAGTGCCTCCACCGCCATCCCCTCCATCGCCGTCTGATAAATCATGGGTAAAAAAACAGCTTGATCATCTTGCGGATTTATTAAAAAAATTAGCCGTAAAGCTATAGACTCTTTACCGGGGTATATTAGGGGTGTTGTTAGCTGGCTTTTGTCTACTGCGGGCAAAGTAGTTGGCTTTATGGCTGAGCATTTTATGGGCATTAGTTCTCTTAATAGTTGGGTTAATTTTTAGTAAGATAAAGACCAAGTAATCCTAGGCCAGTTAATCCAAGAACAAGTGCTGTCTTTTCATATTCATGGTCGTTATTTTTTCGTAGTCTTCAACAGTCTTCGGGCTTTGGGCCACGGGGATTGGATGACTTATTCTTGGGGGGTCATCTTGTTTTTTTACTGCTTGCAATATTACTGGCTCAGAATTTATTTCGTTTTTCCGACCTTCTGTCATTGCCTGCCACAAGGTTTTCATTGTTGTAGTTTATTATTGTTCCTATCTGGAGTCTGAGGTCAGAAGCAGCATGTATAAACCAGTGCCAACAGCAAAGTCTACTTTCGATCTTGCGTATTGTAAAACATTTTGATACCTTTAATACTTGAAGGTAAATCAACTGTAGAATTAATGCGTCCTCTAAATTTGCTAAGTATTGTTTTTGCGCATCAAACCAGTAGAAGGATCATTATGCTCGATCTCGTTTGTGCTTGCGAACCTAGCAAACACCAAACGTAAGTACAATAGAGTCATTTATTCGTTCTATTCCTGCTCTAGTTAAGCCCTTAGAAGTGTCTAAGATAAATGTTGTCCATGCTGTTTTATGCTCTTGCTCTATGGACCCGAGGTGAACAGCTGTGCCTGAAGAGAAAGATGTGTAAGGAGGATTCCAGTCATATTTATACTTTCTGTGCACGCCCCAAAAATAAGGGTGCCTAGACCATGATTAAGATCCAACTTTTGTCTAAAGTCTGTCTTAACATTAATATTGAATTCGTTACAGATCCTTTCAAAAGCCTTCATGTCTATTCGGGTGCTGAATGGATTAAAGGGTTTGTCGTTTGGTAATGGTGCTTGCAGTTCATTTTAAAATACGTCTGAAGGTGTAATAGAAATGAAATCTGTACACTGACCTCACCAAAGGATCAGGATGATTTAAATGATCAGCATACGACACTCCACACCCAGTTGATGCAAAAAACACAGCAAAGTTTAACTGGTTCTGATAAAACTGCATCGGATGACTAAACCACACTTCGCGATGTAGTCTTTTTAATAGGGGGTTAAGATATCTGCTTAATGGCGTACTCACCTTTACTTGAAAGGTGTCAGTCTGGGTCACAGAAATGTCAAGAGTATCAGTTGTTATATTTTTAAGATTGTAGTGCGGCCCAACAGAATATTTTTGCGCCAGTATATTTGAATGCACTCATTTTTAATTTCGTTTAAAAATGTTTGTAACAATGACAACTCAAGACCGTCCTTCGTTTTTTAGAACATGCTATTGATAACGAATGCGGGAAACCCGAACGGTCCCCGCTCCATGAAATATTCTACAAAGTCGTATGGTTTAATATAAGCAAAGCCAAGAGAATAATAAGGTTCTAAAAGTTGACAAAACAGGGCCAAAGTTAGCCAGTTAACAATCCCTATGGTTATTACGGGTTTTTCTCACTAAAAGAAGCAATGAGTAACTTCGACATTACTCTCAAACTTAACAATGCAAATCTAAAAAACAATGTTAACATTCAAGCCTGAAGAAGAAGGAGTTACTATTTGATAAAGAGCTAGCTAAAATGTTAGGCTTTGCAGCTGACAATTTTAGATTTAGAGTTACACAAAACAAAACTACTTATGAGGGAGAAAATCCGCTCGATCTTGCATTACTTCATTACTCTATGTTCATTTGGATGAGCTGAGCACTGATGAAAACTTATATGATGGAAGGCCCTCAACTGTTTTAAGACTCTTCCGTCAGGAAAGCTGCATATTGCGATTATGAAATTATACAATTCCCTAATTTACAGTTTAAAAGATTAGTTGTGTGGAGGTTGGATCATTAAATAAAAATCGCAGACAAAGCGGGGAAAGTTGTGAAATGTGATAACCTACACATTGTTTTGGAAATAAAATAATTAGCTGTTCTAAAACATGTCCGCGTGACCAGAAGAACCGGAGTTACATTAGCGCCTGTGAGGTGTATAACCTTAGAATTAAAAGACCTTGCAGACGTTGCGGACTTTGAACAGAACGGTGAGATAGGCGCTTTGTATGGTTTTGAGTACACTAAAGATGGTGATTAAAACGCAAAGAGGTTAGCGACAACAAAAAGTTTCCTAAACTAGAACAACTGCGCAATCTAGAAGCAAATAAGTTGGCCAGTATGAATATAAAATAGTTCGAAAAACCCGACCTCAAATGGCACTTGGAACCATATTTAGAATGGGACATAAAATTTGAATTCATAAGCCCATTTACATTTTTTAGCCGTCAAAAAAGTTTCAGAAAAGCATTCAACTCTGGCCCTTTACATGTAAATCTTATGCCGACGACAATAGTCGGAAAGAAATTGAAATAACGCCGTATGGGAAAAAACAGTACATCCTCCACAGAAAAGAAACAGTTTTAAAAAAAGCTTCTACAAAATTACAGTTCTTTCCAAGCAGAAAATTAGGAGACACGTTCACAATAATATTTGAAATTTCTGTCTTTAAAGATGTGGAGAGGGATGGGGTTGTGGGCGTTAGTGACGACCTTATAAAAGGAATTAATATTAGCTGGCAAAACTTAGACGTTAAACGTCTTAAAGTTACCATCGTCGTTCTTCACAATGGTGAGGATATTAAGGTTATAACAACAAGCAACAAAATCACTGTTGACTTAAATAGAAACAATCTTACAGAACTGAATTGGATTAATCTTACACATTTAGGTCTTATAGGGTTTTATTATACTGAACAAGTTTTGACAGAGAGTATGATAAACATAATAACTAAATTAGATTAAATTCTGCTATAAAACCATGGAGCAGTTAAACTTTATGACAAAAACTCCTCATTGCTCATTGATTTGTGGGCAGACTGGTTGTGGAAAAACAATATTTGTCCTAGACCTATTACAAACAGTTTATCGCTATAATTTTGATCATATTGTGATTTTCTGCCCAACACTTAAATGGAACAAAGCATATCATGATAGAAGGTTTATATGGACAGATGATGACATATATTTAGTTGATCCCAGCAATAAACTTAGTGAGTGTTTAGAACAGTTTTATAGACTGTTTGAAGGAACGCAGACACTATTTATTATAGATGACTGTTCGGCAGAAAGAGACATAGTTAAAAAAAGAAATACTTTGTCAAAACTGGCTTTCAGTGGAAGACATGCTGGAATAAGTGTGTGGATTTTATGTCAAAAATATAACTCAGTTTTAAAAGACTTTAGAGAACAGTTAAAGACTGTAGTTTTATTTCACATGAAAGACAGAGACTCATTTGATGAATGTTTGC
>CM031612.1:79705860-79708360 GCA_018398815.1 Conus ventricosus
ATGTAGCATGACAGGTGTAAACAGAACAAAGGACATTACCACAAGAATGTAACAGGACAGGTGTAAATATAACAAAGGACATTACCACAAAATGTAGCTTGACAGGTGTAAACAGAACAAAGGACATTACCATGTAACAGGACAGGTGTAAACATAACAAAGGACATTACCACAAAAATGTAGCAGGACAGGTGTAAACAGAACAAAGGACATTACCACAAGAATGTAACAGGACAGGTGTAAACATAACAAAGGACATTACCACAAGAATGTAGCATGACAGGTGTAAACAGAACAAAGGACATTACCACAAGAATGTAGCAAGACAGGTGTACACAGAACGAAAGATGTAGCAAGACAGGTGTACACAGAACGAAGGATGTAGCAAGACAGGTGTACACAGAACAAAGGAATCTATGACAAGAATGTAGCACGACAGATGTGAACAGAAGAACATGCATCCAGCTGCAGTTGTAGTGAAGTGAAGCATGGCCTAACAATAGAAATGTGCCCCACTGGCCGTTGACAGCATTCTTGTCAAAGAGTGACCTTTTTCAAATTCCATTCTTACATCTTGCCTCTGTTCACTGCTTTTCTTTATGTGCTAACATATGTTGTCGGTCTGTCTGCATGCATGCGTGAATGTCTGAATGTCTGTATGAATGCGCATATATATATATTATATATATATATATATATATATATATATATATATATATATATATATATAATTGTTCAGCATTATATAATATATATATATATATATATATATATATAATATATATATAATATAGTAGAAAGAAACTCGTGGAGAGCGTGGCAGCAGAGAGTCCTCAGAAGAGAAGCCCCCTTCAAGCAAGTGTTTCGGCCCTTAAAAAAAAACAAAAAAACACTTGCTTGAAGGGGGCTTCTCTTCTGAGGACTCTCTGCTGAATAATATATATAATATAGAATGCTGAACAATTATATATACATATATATATATATATATATATATATATATATATATATAGAATGCTGAACAATTATATATATATATATATATATATATATAATATATTATATATAATATATATATATATATATATATATATATATATATATATAGAGAGAGAGAGAGAGAGAGAGAGAGAGAGAGAGAGAGAGAGAATTATAAACAAAGCTTGCTCTTATGTCTTAGACTGAAGAAATAGGGGGAGAGAGATAAGCATTCATATCTGCAGTGGTAGATGATTCTGCCTAACTAACAGTATTTGCTTAAGTGGGTGAATGGGAAAAATAAAATAAATGCTTCTCAAAATGAGCCTTCAGCAAGCTTATAGTCTCCTAGGGGGAGACATCCTCCAATAGGGAGGGAAACTCACTAACATATAACTCCTGGTCATATACCGATATTTCGAAACTACAAATTACAATATAATCCAGATAACAACATGAACAGCAACAGGAAAAACAGGAAAAGAAAAATTATATTGTATAACCCTCCATATGATGGAAGAACAAAAACTAACGTAGGAAAAGAATTCCTCAGAATGCTTAAAACATCATTCCCAAAAGAACATGTACTATCTAAAATATTCAACAAAAATACCGTCAAGCTATCATACTCGTGTATGCCCAACCTTAAAAATATAATTGATTCTTCCAATAAAACCAAAAACAACACAACCAAAGAGGGTGATGAAAGGATATCTTATAATTGCACAAAAAAAGACCAGTGCCCCCTGAATAATAAATGTCTCTACAACAATATTGTGTACCAAGCTACGGTAACAACAGACAGTAGTGATAAAGAAACATACATAGGGATCACGGCAAACCATTTTAAAACCAGATATGCAAACCATAAACAGTCTTTCAAAAATGAAAAATATAAAAACCAAACAGAATTAAGTAAATATATTTGGAAGCTTAAAAATAAGAAAATAGATCACAACATATCATGGAAAATTATAAAAAGAGCAACACCATACAACAACATTTCTAAAAAATGCAACTTATGTACTACAGAAAAGTGGCTGATATTACGTAAACCCCACCTAGCATCCCTTAACTCTAAAGTAGAAATGATAAACAATTGCAGGCATAAATGGAAATCTTTGTCAATGTACCATTCCGTAACACGTCCCCCCTGAACGCGCCCCCAAAAAGAAAAAACCGGCAGGCCACGTGCCACACGCACAGAACTCACACGCCCACACACCACAATATATAACACCCGGTGGCGTGCCCAAATTGTATATCCTGAGGAGAGCGTTTTAGCTGGAAACAAGCTTGTGTCTGTGCTCTTGGTGTCAAATAGAGACACACCACAGCCCATAATTCTGTGGTGTTCTCACTACCAAGGGTTCAAAAAAGAATCCAACAGCAGCCCCAAAGCAGCCAGCGAAGGGTAGTAAATGAAACAAAACGAAAATGCAGAGAGGAAAAAAGTTGCTGAAAAACTAAAAGCATTTTGCAAACAGTATAAAATGTAGGGGACAATCTTTGAGCTTATGCT
>CM031612.1:79718322-79725822 GCA_018398815.1 Conus ventricosus
CCCGATTTGTTTTCTTTGTGTCGTCCTGGCCACATAGGAAAGATTGCCCTAAGCCGCTGGTAGTCATGGGGCTAGTCCTTTCCACATCCTCGTGCCTCGGCTAACGTGGGTCCATCCAGCTTCTGGTGTACAGAGTGTCCAGTGTTTCTTTCTGTTGTTGGTTCTCCTTGGTCGACACCATCAGGGATTCGGGAGCATCAACACTCTTTGTGGATAAGGATTTAGTTTCCCCTAAGGCCCGGCGGGGCGCCAGTTACGATGTGTGCGGGTTGGAGGCTGGTTTTACCTCCACCCGTCCTTCTGTACTTATTCCTATCTCCACCCCCTACTTCTGTGGCGAAGTATGGGCCATCGCGGTGGAGCGACCTCTGTATTCCCTTATCATAGGGAATACTATCACCTTCGCGACGGACGCAGTCAGTCCGTGTCTACGGATCTTGCCCGTACAGGCGTGTGTGGGAGTCACCACACGCGCCAAAGCTAAGAAGCAGGAACAGGAATTGCGTCCCGTTCTTCAGCCGATCTCTGACGAGGTTCTGGCAAGGGCCGATCCTGCTAGCATTATCCGTCTTCAGGCCAGGGACTTGGATGTCCAACGCCTACGACAACTTGGTGGATCGTCCCGCTCAGTCTGCCCGACACGCCAAGGTGAGCTTCAAGCTCCACAAGGGGATCCTCTTTAGGGTTTTCACTCAGGCAGATCGTGTGGCCAAGCAGCTTGTGTTCCCCAAAGCTTGAGAGAGTCTGTCTCCGGCAGGCCCACGATTCCCCCATGGCAGGTCATATGGGCTCCAAGCGGACTCTCGAGCGAGTTAGGCAGGATTTCTTCTGGCCAGGGATGAACTCACAGGTTAGGCAGTACTGCCGCAGTTGCGATGTCTGCCAACGGACAACGCCTAAGGGTCGCTTGAAGCGTGTTCCCCTAGGGTCAGTGCCACTGGTTGGGGAGCCATTCAGCAAGGTTGGGGTCGACCTGGTGGGACCCATTAATCCTCCATCCGATCGCGGTCACCGCTACACTTCGGTAGTGGTAGAATCTGCGAGTCGATACCCAGAGGCTGTCCCGCTTAGGACTATCGATGCCCCTACTGTTGCTGAATCTCTCAGGCAGATTTGGACGCGCACTGGCGTGCCCAAGAAGAAGTACGGCCGGAAGTTTGTACTGGAGAGCGATCATCATCCTCTCCAGTGCCTTGGACCGGATCCGGCCAGTCAGTCATCGACTCATGAGTTAGGCAGTGGACTGCAGAGTCATGCGTTCACTTTCCGTCATATCAAGGGTTCCTGTAATACGGATGCTGACTATCTTAAGCCGAGCTCCTTAGTTAGCATATTGGAAAATCAGTCAGAGGGACACTTCCCCCTCATAACAGGTTATATACCCCTTTTGGTCTCTGATCAGTGTAGTGACAGTTGCGTCAATTCAGTGAGGTTAACGGTAGTGTAATCACCAATTTTCGGATTGTTACTTTCATGGTTGGAAGGTTTGCATAGTGGTTTGATAAATGTAGTATTGTGTATTTCCTCCCCGTGTGATTCTAATCGTGGAATGTTTGTATCGGATCTCGTACCTGTCTATCGCAGAGAGTTGGTTGAGTCCCATTGTTGTGAAGTTGCACATAGCGACAGGTTCAAGAGGAGCACTGTATCTCAGAGAAACAGATGCTTTAGAAGGGGGTTCATGTCACAGTTTAAGTCGCGATCCTACGACGTTCGAAACCCACCCAGGTGGCGGAATTACTATTGTTTTATTGTCGTGCTGTTGTCGTGGACCCGTCCCTTAGTGTGGCTTGTGGTGCGGTTGCACCTTGGTATAGTTCACTCATCTTCGGTTTGCTTTCTCTCTCTCTCTCTCTAATTCCAACGCACCGTGCTATTCATCCTGCAAGTTCACGTGGCCGTACCTTTCTACTCGAACTTTCTGTCTATTATCGCCTCTCGCCTGTCTTTTTTCTGTCGCACGTGCTTCGTTTTTTTTAGTTTGAAGTATGCTCATTCTGTGATCCAGCATGGCATGATGGCCCGCCATTGCTGAGGGAGGTTAAGCCTTCACTCGAGCGGAAGATGTCTCTGGGAGCGCCTGCTCCATTCCTGGTTCTTTTACCTTATCGTCGAGAGTACAGTCAGTACTTTTCAATTCCTGCAGTCGGCCTGTAGAGAAGGGACATCATTTCTTCTGTTTCCCGCATCTTCCGCCTCTGTCCTCTCGACTGACAGAGGGTAGAAGAAGTCCTTTGACCCGCCTCTTCGGGTCACCCACGGTAGCTGGTAAGCAATCAGTTTTCGGTGGCCTGTTTGTTTTGATGTTGTTGTTGTTAGCCGCTTAGTCTTCGCCTTGTGGCGCAATTTCTTTTGTTTCGAAATTGTAAGAGAAATAGTGTGTGAGCACCTTTTCTCTGTTAATTCCATCATTTAACCTGGCCCAGTCTAAATTAGTTTCCAAAATTCTTTCTCCTGTTATGTACTTGTGATGCGGTAGTCCGGTGGGAAGGGAGAGAACCTGGTGATTCATGGTTGGAACTGCTTGTCTCGGCTCGTTTCCGCCGCCTGTACATTCTCCTCCGGACTTTTATCCTTTCGCCACCGTTCTGTTTGTGTGTGCAAGGAGAGCGGTTTTTAATGTCACGAGCGTTGCGTGCGCATGATTTGTCGTTTCGGATGCGTGGTTGGAGATTGTGTTATTTTGGAAATGTGTATATAAATGTGACAGTTGTGCCATTGAATTTATTATTTGCAAATGTGGTGCAGTTATTAAGCGAATGGTCCTGTGTGATTTATTTCCTAAGGAAGGAAAAACGTTAACGTGGTGAGAAGAAGGGTGGAATAATTCATATTTGTTTTATAACCTGTTGATTTAATGCAGTCTTACACTGCATCGTGTGTGAAGCCTTAAATTCAAATGGATTTACTGTGTGCGTTGAATAACTTCCCCTCGCCTCATCATGCGATGGCTAAGACTTGACAGCACTGGTCAGACCGGTACTGACGGCAGGGTTCCAGTACCACCCTTCTCCTTCCTCCTTCCTTCTTCTTTTCCTCCTCTCCGACTCTCCACCCAGCTACTCCTCCCCCCCCCCCTCCCGGGGGCTTCACCTGGAGCAAAACTATCTGGATGGTGCCACTTACTGGTCTAGGGCCACGTTCCTGTTGAGACACGACGGGATGGTGCCACGAAAACACCTGATCGAGACCACTCCTTGGTCGGACCGAGGGCGTTAGAGAACGGCCCGCCGTCTGACAGCCGCCTGGACCCCCGTCGCCAGACCCTCCAGTAACAGCTACTCCCCCCCCCCCCCCTCCCCGGACACGCTCTTGCACTGCCCCTTGAAGTCAGGTGTCGGCTTTGAGGCGACTCCCTGCGAGAACCAACCCGGCTCGGAGCACCTAGTCGACAGGTGCTCCCACAGACTCAACAGGGCAGGTGTGTGCTCGCAACTCCATGGATTAGAAGGGTCCAATGCTGGAAATATTTCCTTTATAATTGTGTATTTGGATCATATGTGCTGGAATGCTGTAAGTGTGATCATGGCGTCGTATGGCGAAATACTTATTTATAATCGTGCATGTTGGTGGGTGCGGGAGTGCTTGATTGTGATTGTGCAGTTGGTGCGTTGGAGTCTGATTGAGAATGTGGCATGTTGTGTGCGGTGGATGCTTGAACCGTGATTGGTGCATGTTTGTGTGCGTTGGAGTGCTTTATGTGATCATGCAATGGTGCGTGTGTTGGAATGTTTATTTGCGTGGTGTGAATAAAAGGGGTTTGTAATCCGTAATCTTTATTGTGTGGTCTCTTTGCGGAGCCCCGTGTGAGGTCAGTCACTCCCTTCACTCCCACCTAGACCGATCCTGTCAGCAGAACCCTCCAGGGTCGGTCGTGACAACATATAACACATAACGCAGCACAGAAACAAAAGCAGATAACGGAACACATTCCAACAGATCTCGAAACACACAACCTAGAACGTGACATAGAACCGCCTAGAACACACCATGAACTCTACCATAGAACACACCATAGAACACACCATAGAAAACACCATAGAACACAAGAACGTAGAACACACCATAGAAGCGACACCTAAGAACACACCATAGGACAAACCATAGAACACAACGGAAAACACAACGTAGAACACACCATAGAAACACACCATAGAACACAACGTAGAACACAACGAAGAGACACACCATAGAACACACCTTAGAACACACATGAACCACACGTAGAACACACCAAGAACATACCATAGAACACACGTAGAACACACCATAGAACACACCATAGAACACAACCATAGAATAACACCACAGGATACACCAATAACACAACGTAAACACAACGGAGAACACAACGTAGAACACACCTTAGAACACACCCTAGAACACACCATAGAACACCCCAAGAACACACCTAGAAACACACCATAAACACAAAAAACAAGAACACAACATAGAACACAACATAGAGACACTCCATAGAACACAACATAGAACACAAGAATAAAACGCACCATAGAACACAACAATAGAACACAACATAAGGCACAAAGCTAAAACAACAACAACACACATAAAACGGATAATAGAACACATATTATACAAAACACAGAACGGATCATGGGACTCGAAAACAGAGAACAACTATACAAATAGAACACAGAACAGAACATGGGACACAGAACAGAGTATAAAACCACAGAACAGGAGCAACACGACATAGGAAAGACAGAAGACAGAGCCCAAACCAGATCGCTGACGTTGTAACGCTGATCGTATCGGCGAAGCTGGCAATTAAGGCACCACCAATTATTGTTCGATGAACAGACTCTGAACCGTTTTGTTAGAGGAAAAAATGAATGGTGGGTGTGCACACCCAACCCTTCTGTGATCATGATGATTTACGTTTTTCAGCTCTTTGGTGACGAGTGGACAACAATGCAGAAGGTTGAAGAGGAGGAGGACGACCAAGAAGAGAAAAATTGAATGCAGGAGGATAAGAAGGAGGAGGAGGAGGAAGTAAAGGAGGGAGGAGGAGGAGGAGGAGGAGGAGGAGGAGGAGGAGGAGGGGGAGGAGGAGGAGGAGAAGGAGGAGGAAAAGGAAGAAAAGAAGTCTAAAGGAGAAAAGATGAGATGAAAGAGAGGCGAGGATCACGCAAGAAGAAGAAAAGGAGGAGGAGGAGGGAAGGAGGAGGAGGAGGAAGGAGGAGGAGGAGGAGAAGAAGAAGAAGAAGAAGAAGAAGTAGTATAGTAGTAGTAGTAGTAGTAGTAGTAGAAAGAAGAAGAAAAGAAGAAGAAGAAGAAGAAGGGCAACAACAAAACAACGACGATGCAAAACAACAAGAACGACAAATGTCCAAATCATCTGTATACTTTCCTTTTTGTACGCTAAGACCAAAATAGTGTGGGGGGGGGTTACATTAATACCTAAAAAAACTAGGGTTTCTACTTTTGGACTGAAGCTAACTAAATGACTGACTGACTGACTGACTGACTGACTAAAAATTGAATTACAAATTACAAAAACCTACCCACCTACCTATCTACTTTTCCTACGTACGCATGTACGTACGTACGTACGTACCTCCCTACTACCCCCACCTACCTACCTACCTCCCCCCCTCCTCCCCCCCCTCCCCCCCCCTCCCTCCCTCCCTCCCTCCCTCCCTACCTACCTACCATCTACCTACCTACCTACCTACCTACCCGCCTACCTACTTACCCTACCTACCTACCTACCTACCCGCATACCTACCTACCTACCTACCTACCTACCTACCTACCTACCTACCTACCTAAGTAACTGAATAACTAAGAATCTGACGAACCAACCAACCAACCAAAAAAACAAACCAACCAACCAACCAACCAACTAAAGCAAGCCAGCAAGCAAGCCAGCAAGCAAGCCAGCCAGCCAGCCAGCAAGCCAGCAAGCAACGAATGAACCAACCAACCAACCAACAATCTATCTAAACTAACTAACAACTAACTAACTAACTAACTAACTAACAACAACTAACTAACTAACTAACTAAACTAACTAACTAACTAAGCAACCAAGCAACCAACTAACTAACTAACTAACTAACTAACTAACTAACTAACTAACTAATCAATTGACGGACTGATGACCTACCTACCTACCTGACTACCTTCCTAGCTAACCAAACAGACTGACTAACTGACTGACTGACTAAACTCAACTCCAGTAAACTACATAACATAACAACTGAACAAGAAAAAACGGCTTGGATACAAAAGTAAGGTTCATTCCTCCTTCTGAATGATTTATTACGAATCTACACTCCCTCAACCCCACCCTCACCCTCCACCCCAAGACTACTGCCTCCTCCTTTCCTAATCCCCCACCCCCCACCACATTACACTTTCGCCCCAACGAGCATCAACGCCACAACCATCATTGACAGAATGATGCCGTGTTTGTGCTGGTCGCAGCCCAAAGACAGTGGGGTGAGTTATGAAAGAGCAACAGTGCCACGTCACTTTCTCCCCTGTCGTCAGTCAACACACGTAGCTAGCTGTGCAAATGCCACAGGGAAGAGCGATGAGGGATAAAGCGACTGGTGGAGTAAATGGGGTGGTGGGGGTGGTGGTGGTGGTGGAGAGGGTGGGGGAGGGAAAGAAAGGGGAGGGGAGGAGAGGAGGAGGAGGATCTACTCGCCTGAAACAGACCTGAAACAGGTCACAATGTGATCGCTGTGAATATGAAGAAAGTAAAAAAAAAAAAAAAATTAAAAAACAAAAATAAAAAGAAAGACAAAAACAAAGAATGAACAACTTAAAAGCAGAAAGGCTTCTCTATACTCCTGTAATAGGAGAAACTTTATTGCGGGTGTCTTGGAACAAAGTGTCGGCATTATTTTGGGTATTGAGAATGTCGTTTATATCGGGCATAGGTATTCGTTGAGTTAAAAAAACAAAAAAAACACCAAAAATGAACTGTATTTCGTTTTAACGCTGTTCACGTCAAAATGAATTCAGAGAAACTTAGTATTAATTGATTGGGAGCCATGCCTTTTCATACTGTATTTTTTAATGTCGTCTACAATTAATGTTGTTATTGATTCAACACTCATCTTGCGCTGAAGTGAACGAAGATAAGTGATTGCTCGTTCATTTTCGTTGTCCTGAGTGTTTTGTATCTTGCCTGAAGAAGACCTAAGAGGTCGAAACGTGTCGTGTTTGTCTCGTGATTCGTTTGCCTACGTGTTCTTGGCGGTTTCGCTATTTATTACATTTAAGAAAAGAAAGTCGTCCTGCAAGTCAAAATGATGTACAGATTTTTTATATTGTTTTTGTACAAACGTCCAAGGTTCGGAGAAATCGTGACTTTACAATGTTGTACATTTATTCTTTTTTTTTCTGTCCTTTATTTATTTATTTATCTTGTAATAAATTTGAGTTTGTCCCATAGATTTGATAATTTGTATAGTCTTTGTTGACCTACTCCCTTCACGGGGCGGCGATGCTACAAAACGATCA
>CM031612.1:79734479-79741979 GCA_018398815.1 Conus ventricosus
CTCTGTCCACAATTCGTTGGTGTTGGCGGCGGTAATGGGAGATTTTGAGCTTGTTGGAAAGTTGTAGCTGATTCCATGTCTTCCACACCAAATAATTTAATCTATAAAGCTGTTGAAAAGGTATGCAAACACTTCTCTCGCAGAAAAAGCACCGTCTTCACACCACCACAGCACTGGGAGAAATGAACAACACAAGTGCTGGGCGGAAATGTCGTCACTACTAATCAGTGATTCTATCTAGTCTTGTGATTGGCGGCCGTGACATCAGCCCATCGCGTGATCCAAAAATTGTCATGTCCGGCCACGTAGTAAGTAATCGGATAGTGCAGAGTCTTAGGTAGGCCGGCAACTAGCAATTAAAGGCTTACCTGCCCCCACCGTTTGTATATGGGCGCGTTCAGCCACGGCTGCTTTTCCCTACGTTACTCTATGGGGCGTGTTCAGCCGCGGCTGCTTTTCCCCTACGTTACTACGCTACGTTTTTGGTTATTGAAGTCTTACTTGTCAGAGAACAGGAAAACCTTCATTCTGGGTCACTTTCGCCCGAAAACTGGTTGAGGGCGAAAGTGAGCCAGAATGAAGGTTTTCCTGTTCTCTGAGAGAGAGAGAGAGAGAGAAGAGAGAGAGAGAGAGAGAGAGAGAGAGAGAGAGAGAGAGATGGAGAGAAACAGACAGATAGACAGGCAGGTAGAGAGAGAGAGAGAGAGAGAGAGAGAGAGAGAGAGAGAGGAGAGAGAGGCAGACAGACAGACAGACAGGCAGACAGATAGGCAGAAACTTCAAGCAATACAGAAGCACTCGCAGCGAGTCTTATAATACAATTTATACACTCGATACCATTTATAACACTTGCAATGTGCACACAACGGTGAGGACCTAAAATCTGGAGGGGAAAGAAAAAGAAAGAAAAAAAAAACAACTGTGAAAAGAAAGACAGTCGCAAAATCCATCCCGGAACTTGCATTAAAAACGAATGACACCATGAGTCCGCATTGCTACAGTAAAACTCCCCGTGAGTATTTCGGAATTACAGATTAACCGGGGCACCAGACTCCAGAACTAGGTTGTGTGTATGCCATTGCGGCGAGTATTTGACTCATAGACAGGCAACCGACATCACGTCATTTAGTAAGCCACATCAATCATACAGGGCACCAGCCAACGAGGTCAACTGACATGCCAAATCAATCACGCATAACATCGTCAAACCAGTCCGGTCACATAGGACATCGTCAAACCCAATCAATCACACACGACTTCGACAAACCAACCACGCCGGAAATGATCCGATGCTCTTGAATAGGCCTATCTGAATACTGGAAATAATCCAAATCTGCTGTACGAGGTACCGAGCAAATATATACAAAGAAAAATGTTAAGCACCCCCCAATGTTTTTTAGTTTGGAGAAACTGAAATTCTTTTTTGCACTAAACTGTTTAATGTGGAACATTTTTTTCTTTTGTTTTCATTAAATAAAGATATTGACAACATGAAAACACAACAAATGATATACAAAATCATAAACAGAATGTGGTATTGCTAAAGAAACATCAATGACATTTTCCCATGAAAAAATACCCATGAAAAGTATGGTCATTACAAAATCATAGTGCTTAATCAAAATGGCAATTTCATTTGAAAACATTGCCATGAATCTCCATAAACCAAAGAAAAATGAAAATGTTCAGTAGCGCGTGAATCCGCCCTGAGCCTGGATGACCGCCTCAACCCTGCGTCGCATCCCTCCAGTCAGTCGCCGGATCTGTTGCATCGTCAGTTGCTGCCACTCCTGATGCAGTGCAGCTTCCAGTTGATGCAGATTTTGTGGAGGAGGGTTCAAGGTCTGCAAACGACGGCCAATCATGTCCCAGATGTGCTCCAGTGGATTGAGGTCTGGGCTCATGGCAGGCCATGGCAGGGTCTGCACTGCTTCTTGCTGGAGAAAGCCTGTTACTGCTTGAGCACGATGAGGCCTGGCGTTGTCATCCATGTACACTGGTCTGGTGGCAAGTGGGTGGTTGTCAAAATGGGGCACAACGACCGGCTCAAGGACATCTCGGATGTACCGTCCGTCTGTGAGGGTTCCTCGAATGGTAATCAAATCCAGCTTGCAGTCGTGTGAGAGGCACCCCCAGACCATTATGGAACCGCCACCGTGAGGAACAGTTGCCTGTATGTTCCTGGGCGCATAGGCTGTATTTGGGCGTCTCCAAACCCTTGATCTTCCATCAGTGAGGTGCAGCAGGAATCGGCTTTCGTCCGACCAGTGTATCTTTCTCCAGTTCCTCAGGTTCCACCCCCGCCGAGCGAGACACCAGTGCAAACGCCGTCTTTTGTGGTGGTCAGTCAACAGAGGGCGCTTGATAACCCTCCTCGCCTTATATCCGTGGGCTTTTAAGCGGTTCTGCACTGTTTTTGTGGCAAGTTGTCTGTTAGGCATCCACTGTCGTTTCAAGCTGGTGCTTGTGGCGAATGGCTCATGACGTATCATGCGAAGTAGAGCCCTGTCTTCGCGCTGTGACGTTGCATGTGGTCGGCCAGATCGTGGGCGGTCCTGCACATGGTTGGTTTGCTGGTGTTTCCTCACCAGCCGGCTGATGACAGTGTAGTGGAAGCCCAATTGACGCCCGATTGCTTTGAAGGACATTCCAGTGAAATGCATGCCAATAATTTACCATCGTTTGGCCTCTGCTATCCTCCTTCGCACCATATTTCTTTGCAAAGAATATCTTTTCTTAAAACCAACTGTGATTGCTAAACTGGATGACTCACCGAACCTCAATTTTAAAACTTTCAAAAACCGTAATGCACGTGCATCCCACACCATGACTATGCTTCACATACACGCCTGACTGGTTTTATCCTTTCAATGGCACACCATTCTCGACAAAATTGAAAATGTTGGGGTCATACATTGTTGCTGTCAATTCTGACAGCTGAAAATATAAGGGGTGCTTAACTTTTTTCTCTGTGTATATATATGCTCCCTGCATCCTCTGGCTTATTTTGAAAAAAAAAAAAGGAGGAATGTTAGAGATTTGTTCGTGAACCCAGGCAATTCGCTGGCGAAGAAACGCTGTGTGTGTCTGTCTGTCTGTCTGTGGTCAAAATGTGTTCCACTCGCTTCAGACAAAACTACTGGGCTGATCTTTCTGAAAATTTGTAGGTATGATTATTATTTAATTTACCAGAATAGCCGTTATAGCCGTTAGTAACGGCTACAATGGACCAAAACGGTTTTTCTTCTTTATGGAATATCTCAGGGACGAAATACATCATGACGCGTGTTTGATTGTGACGTCAAATACATTATGACGCATGTTTGATTGTAACGTTTTTCAGGAAGATATACTGGGAGTACGTTTATATGCTTTGCATCTTCTTTGTTGTTGTTTTTTCTGTGGAGGTGACAAAGCGTGTATCTCACACACAGGCAGACGGACGGAAACTCAAACAAACAGGCAGAGAAAACGAACACGGCTCGAACCAATTCAGAAAGAGATATGGATAAGTTTTTGATTTCAGAAAAGTGCCACCAATGTAAAAGTGTAAGCAGCTTGTTTACAAAATTCACACGCTTCTTATAACAGATTCTCACAGCGTACACATCACTAAAAGAGGAGTAGAACAGACTTTTTTTTTCGCTGGCTCAGAAGATTCAGTATGTCATTAGATTCATGTATCTGGCTGGTATGTAAACCTGATAGCACTGCTTCAGAATTTGCATGTCAAAGTTCACGGATTTGAATGTAGGTTCGATGGTCTACGTGAGTGTGCTGAGCAAAATCATGTTTCAGTAAAATCTTGTGTGTGAGTACACGTGTTTTGCCAGTTTCACATTCCTGTTATCTGTTGAGACTGGGCAGTAGCATTTTAAGAGAACCATATTACATAAAGAGATATAAATTGACACCTGTACGACGGTCTGTATGAGTACGCTAGAAAATAAAATTGTAAGGTTTCTAAAGAATCATGTGAATGGTAAACTTCTCATCAGAATAGCCCCCCCCCCCCTCCCCCCAACACACACTCATCCGCACCCTAAGCGAACGCTCTAGCTAGTTGACCTGGGCCCATCTTGACAAAGTGTGCTTGAACCGTAATGATGAATTTCTGTTTAAAACAACAACAACAACAACAACAACAGTATAGGCTGGGTTTTTCCAGTTAATACAGCTGTGCTATTCGCTATACTGATTGCTTTTTTCTGTTAATACAGCAGAACCATTTGCAATGCGGGTCGCTTTTTTCAGTTAATACAGCAGACCTGTTTGCAATACTTTCATCGCTTTTTCCCCAGTTAATACAGCAGAGCTGTTTGCAATACTGGTCACTTTTTTTTCCATTTATTACCGCAGAGCTATTTGCAATACGGATCGCTTTTTCCAAGTTAATACAGCAGAGCTATTCACTATACTGATCGCTTTTTACCAGTTAATACAGCAGAGCCATTTGCAATACTGATAGTTTGTTTTTTTCCAGGAAAATACAGCAGAGCTATTTGCAATACTAATAGCCTTTTTCAAGTTAATACAGCAGAGCTATTTGCAGTACTGATCGCTTTTTTTCCAGTTAAGACAGTAGAGACTTGCAATACTTATATCGCTTTTTCCAGTTAACACAGCAGACAGATTTGCAATACTTATATCGATTTTTCCCAGTTAATACACCAGATAGATTTAAAATACTTATATCGCTTTTTCCAGTTAATACAGCAGATAGATTTGCAATACTTCTGTCGCTTTTTCCCAGTTAATATAGCAGAGAGATTTGAAATACTTATATCGCTTTTTTCCCTGTTAATACAGCAGATAGATGTGCAATACTTATATCGCGTTTTCCAGTCAATACAGCAGAGAGATTTGAAATACCTATATCGCTTTTTTCACAGTTAATACCGCAGAGATTTGCAACACTTATATCGCTTTTTCCCAGTTAATACAGCAGAGAGATTTGCAATACTTATATCGCTTTTTCCAGTCAATACAGCAGATAGATTTGCAATACTTATATCGCTTTTTCCAGTCAATACAGCAGATAGATTTGCAATACGTATATCGCTTTTTTCCAGTTAATACAACAGAGAGATTTGCAATACTTATTTGCTTTTTCCAGTTAATACAACAGAGCTATTTGCAATACGGATTACTTTTTCCAGTCGATACAGCAGAGAGATTTGCAATACATCGCTTTTTCCAGTTAATACAGCAGATAGATTTGCAATACTTATATCGCTTTTTCCAGTTAATACAGCAGAGATTTGCAACACTTATATCGCTTTTTCCAGTTAATTCAGTAGAGAGATTTGCAATACTTGTATCGCTATTTCCCGTCAATACAGCAGATAGGTTTGCAATACTTACATCGCTTTTTTCCAGTCAATACAGCAGATAGATTTGCAATACTTATATCGCTTTTTCGAGTTAATACAACAGAGAGATTTGCAATACTTATATCGCTTTTTCCAGTTAATACAACAGAGAGATTTGCAATTTACTTACATCGCTTTTTCCAGTCAATACAGCAGAGAGATTTGCAATAGTTATATCGTTTTTTTCCAGTTAATACAGCAGAGAGATTTGAAATACATCGCTTCTTCCAGTTAATACAACGGATAGATGTGCGACACTTATATCGCTTTTTCCAGTTAATACAGCAGACAGATTTGCAATACTTATATCGCTTTTTCCTGTTAATACAGCAGAGAGGTTTGCAATACTTATATCGCTTTTTCCACTTAATACAGCAGATGGATTTGCAATACTTATATCGCTTTTTCCAGTTAATACAACAGAGAGATTTGCAATACTTATATCGCTTTTTCCTGTTAATACAACAGATAGATTTGCAATACTTATATCGCTTTTTCCAGTCAATACAGCAGATAGATTTGCAATACTTATATCGTTTTTTTCCCAGTTAATACAGCAGAGAGATTTGAAATACTTATATCGCTTTTTCCAGTTTAATACAACAGATAGATTTGCAATACTTATATCGCTTTTTCCAGTCAATACAGCAGATAGATTTGCAAGATAGATTTGCAATACTTATATCGCTTTTTCCAGTCAATACAGCAGATAGATTTGCAATACTTATATCGCTTTTTCCAGTTAATACAACAAAAGATTTGCAATAATACTTACATCGCTTTTTCCAGTCAATACAGCGGATAGATGTGCGACACTTATATCGCTTTTTTCCAGTTAATACAGCATAGAGATTTCCAATGCTTATATCGCTTTTTCCAGTTAATACAGCAGAGAGATTTGCAATACTTACATCGCTTTCCTCCATTTAATACAGCAGAGCTATTCCAAATACTGATCGCTTTTTTCCAGTTATTACCGCAGAGCTATTTGCAGCACGGATCGCTCTTTCCAATTAATACAGCAGATACATGTGCAATACTTATATCGCTTTTTCCAGTTAATACAGCAGAGAGATTTGCAATACTTATGCCGCTTTTTTTCCAGTTATCTCCACAGAGCTATTTGCAGTACTGATCGCTTTTTTTCCAGTTAACACAGCAGAGCTATTGCAATACGGACCGCTTTTTCCAGGTAAATACAGCAATAGATTTGCAATACTTATATGGCTTTTTACCAGTTAATGCAGCAAAGCTAATCGCAATACTGATCGCTTTTTTTCCAATTAATACAGCAGAGCTATTTGCGATACTGATCGCTTTTTTCCAATTAATACAGCAAAGCTAGTCGCAATACTGGTCGGTTTTTTTCAGTTAACACAGCATAGCTATTGCAGTACGGACCGCTTTTTCCAGGTAAATACAGCAGAGCTGTTTGCAATACTTATATGGCTTTTTACCAGTTAATGCAGCAGAGTTAATCGCAATACTGATCGCTATTTTCCAGTTAATACAGCAGATCGAGCTATTTAAAATGCTGATCGCTTTTTGTACTCCCAGTTCTTAATAGAACAGGGAGTATTTTAGGATAGGAACGAAGAAATGCTGTGTGTGTGTGTGTGTTGTGTGTGTGTGTGTGTGTGTGTGTGTGTGTGTGTGTGTGTGTGTCTGTCTGTCTGTCTGTCTGTCTGTCCGTCTGTCCGTCAGTGGTCAAAATGTGTTCCACACGCTCCAGACAAAACTACTGGTCCGATCTTTCTGAAAATTTGTAGGTATGTTCATTATGGGTCACGGATGATACCAAATGTTCTAGTGCACCGTTATAGCCGTTACTAGCGGCTGTAACGGCCTGTAACGCTTTTTCTTCTTTATTGAATATCTCAGAAAGTACTTGGCCGATCTTTGTGAAAATTAGCAGGTATGTTCATTATGGGTCACGGATGATGCCCGATGTTTTAGTTTACCCGTTATAGCCGTTGCTAACGGCTGTAACGGCCTGTAACGGTTTTTCTTCTTTATGGGATATCTCAGAAAGTACTTGGCCGATCTTTGTGAAAATTAGCAGGTATGTTCATTATGGGTCACGGATGATGCACGATGTTTAAGTTTACCCCGTTACAGCCGTTGCTAA
>CM031612.1:79751979-79756979 GCA_018398815.1 Conus ventricosus
CACACACACACACACGCGCGCGCGCGCGCGCGTGGAAAGAGAGAGAGAGAGAGAGAGAGAGAGAGAGAGAGAGAGAGAGAGATTACAGAGAAATAGCGTACAGACAGTGAAAGAAGAGAGAAAAGAAGCAACAAGAGATTCAGAGAGAGATGGAAATACACATTGAACACACCGAACATGAATAAGTGAACAAACGATTCATTCATTTACACGACAGTGATTTGTGAACAGCCTACAATGCTTTGTGACAAAGAACAAAAAGAGAAACATTAACTATACTAACAAACGATTTTTATGCCATGACATATTCATAACTGCATATGAAAAGTCTTTCACAAAAGTAGGAGATGAAAGAGTCTAGGAGAGAAGAAGACATTTTCTTTTGCACTAGCTGTTTCAAGCCCCAGTTTCACGGGGCACCATTGTACTGATAATGCAGATAACAAGAGTAAGGAAATATTTGTGTGTTTTTTCATTAAAAAAAGTTAATAACAAACAATAAGAGACTTAAAGCGGTGAAACGAACGCTATGGTATCCGTACTCATTCTATACATCTCATAAATAGTAATTGAACATGTTATTCAAGCTTCAACCAAATAAAACGAAAAGATGTAAGTCATTTGATTCAAGTGTTACCTTGAATGGATAGAGATTTTGCAGTGCGTTTATAAAAAATAATTTTTATGAGAGATTGACGTTATCAAGAAATAACAAATTTTTTTTTCAGTGTGTTTACAAAAATATTTCCATGAGCAGCTAACATTTTTGTGAACTGACACATTTTCAGTACGCATAAGAAAACGTTCTATGGGGCGGCTGACAGCCTAAACAGGGAACATTGTCTTTCCGCCATTGTTAGTATCCACAGAATATCAATACAGGGACATTGGGGTGCTTTATCTTAAACGAAAGAATACCTGTTCAATCACATCTTGTATAACGGAGAAGAGAACAATATACTCTCTTTTATCATTGAATCGTATTCAAAACGACAAAGAAGACCATGAATCTCATTGTCTGCCGACTGGCAACGCACTTGACTCAGATTGTAGGTCTTCAATAAACCATCGGTGTGTGTGTGTGTGTGTGTGTGTGTGTGTGTGTGTGTGTGTGTGTGTGTGTGTGTGTGTGTGTGTTTACAGTTGTACGCCTGGCACAAGCAGTTCCTTTCTCTGTCTGCTATAAGCCATTATATGTTTGCATTTAGTCTTTTGACGTTTTACCCTTAACAAAAGTTACACCTTGTATGTTTGCAATAAACCATCCTCTGCCCTCTGTTCTAAAGCCTTACATTTGATGTAGATTACTGTTTTCCCGTTCCGGCAATAATCCAGATTCAGTTTCCATATACTTCTATGGCTCTGAACGTAATACAATGTTTTTATGTCAGCTGTAGACGTTTTCTGTTTGTATTCAGTCCAAAAGTTGTACAATTGATACAGGTCACTCTTTTTCATCTGTAATAAGCCGTTTTCTTTCGTGTTTAGTCCTAAAGTTCTCTTTCTAAGTCTTTAAAGAAGGCTTTAGTGCCATTTATTTGGAACCGAAAGGAGCGAGAGAGAGAGAGAGAGAGAGAGAGAGAGAGAGAGAGAGAGAGGGGGAAGAAAGGGGGGGGGGGCGGGGAATCCAAAGAAAGAGACTGACACAGACTCACAGACAGGGAGAGACAGAGATAACCAGGCAGAGAGAGAGTGGGTGAATCGATGTGGTCCATTTTATAGGTCACCCCACCGAGCGCAAACAAACCGAAAGAAAAGCTCGCAGAGCACGTGAAACCCCGAGAGACGACCATGTCAACACAGGTTAACACTACAACAATCTGGTCACGTTCCTCTGATCTCTGCAGCAAAAACCCCGCGCATCAATATGACTTTCCCCCGTGAAACGAGCGAGAAGTCATATTCATCCACATGACCCTTCCCAAGGGAATTTAGGAGTGGTCACCAGCATCAGTGTCACCCTCCCCAGGGAACGAGTGAGACGACGCTTGTTTTCATGTTGTGCTGTAGCCAAGGGTAAGAGAATTCCAGAGATGTCATGTGGAACGTGTGTAGACGTAGATATACACTCTCCGCGGTTTCTAACTGACAGAAAGATTCACATTTTGTTTGACAACGTCTGCTCAACTTCTTCCTAGGAACACTCTTTATAGACTTTTAGCAACTGTAGACGCCACTGTGTCAAAACTGTAGACAGTAATTTCATAAACATGTCTTATCTCTGGCACCGTCTGTCGGGTCAAATTGCCTGACCCGATGGCAGAGAGTAGATAGTTTTAATACAAATGCGACACAAATACACCGTGTGTAAATTCAGCACGATTAATTAGAATGTAATACAATGTCGTGTAATTCTAAATAACATTATGCCAGTTGGTTTGTTTTCCCTGTCATATATTAGCGATTTCCAATATGAACTGTCGCTATTACGAGTTTATTTTGGACAGATTCTTTCACACACACACACACACGCACACGCACACACACACACACACACGCACACGCACACGCACACGCAAACACACACACACACACACACACACACACACACACACACACACACACACACACACACACACGACACCACACACACACAACACACACACACACACACACACACACGCGCGCGCGTGCGCGCACACACACGTTAACGATGATGTACACTCCTTCTTTGGGGGCTGTGGCTTTTGCATGAATGTACCTATATATACACTGGCAAACAATGACACTGCAAAGATGAACAAAGTAGTAAAGTGGGCTTGGGTGGGCTGTCCAAAGAAAATCGGATTCGTTGGGGGGGGGGGGGGGGGGGGGGTAAATAGACAGACGGACAGCAGACAGACCTATATGTGTGTAAAACAAATATCTAAGTACTAGGGCAACGCAAGTGCAAGCTAACTACCAATTCCGCTATCATTACAACATTGCATTCATGATTTGGCAACAAAAAACAAAAAAATAATGAAAAAGAACAAAAATGGAGAGTGGGGGTGGGGGAGGGTGTGTGTGTGTGGGGGGGGGGGGGGGGGGGGAGGGGGGGTTCGAACCTGTTCAAGGCAGAAGAGTAAAACGAGATGGAAAGCGCTGTCAGGAAATGACTTGCCGAAAAACTAAAGTCATTATGTGAAGGGTATTGAATGTAGGGAGAAACCTTTGAGTCTATGCTGGATTATCCAGTTAAGGATATAAGGGAGGTCCAAAGATATGTCAAACATCCGCTCTACTGTTGAACAATCCAAACATTGTCAATTACATGTTGTTCTTGTTTTGTTTTTTTTGTTGTTGTTTTTTTAAGAATCCGAGCATTGTCAATGACATAAGTTTTGACAGCAGCTGAGATTTGTGTAGGACGGCCTTTATAACAGTCTTCCAAGAGATGCAATCTCCCACTGATAGACCAAACAGTACTTGAAGACATTAATTAATAATGGGAAAAATCAAGTGCAGGCAAAGCATTCTTCCATCATTACAATAATAAGTTTGCAAGGATTAAACACAATTGGAGGGGGGGAGGGGGGGGGGGGCGGGAATATATAAAATGAAGTTGTTAGATTAATGAAATCCTGCACCAGCAGCATCATAGTCCTCAAAAACGGAGCCATTCATATCGCCTGCTTAGATGTGCGTGCGTGCGTGCGTGTATATGTGTGTGTGTATGCGTGTGTGTGTGTGTGTGTGTGTGTGTGTGTGTGTGTGTGTGTGTGTGTGTGTGTGTGTGTGTGTGCGTGCGTGCGCTAAAAATATATGCTGGGATACACGTATAAAAATAGACAGACCGATCGATGGATATGTAAATACTTGGATAGACGGACGGATGGAGAGACAAATATACATATAGGTAGGCTGGTAGTTAGACAGACAAACAGATAGGCATATAGGGTTGCGTGTCAGTTTATCGGTGTTTATCTCTCTGTGTATTTGGGATTTCTGGACCTCACGACCTATGCAGAACTAGTCTCGGGAACATGTCCACATACTTGAAAACTTCTCGTAGGCCGAAAGCGACTATAGCTCTCTATATCTCAGAACTGCGCATTGGATAAACGAAAAAGCATTTACAACTCTGCATGTCTCAGAACCACTTACAGGACAAAAGCGTGCATAGCTCAAAACACCTCAAAGCCCTGATAGGACAAAAGCGCGCACAGCACCACACGCTGCAAAACCCCACATAGGATTAAAGCGTGCAGAGCGTCGCATCCCTCAGACCACACCGAGGAGAAAAGCGTGCGAAGCTCCAAAGCGCTTCTGATCCTAGAGGATTCAGTTTGCTGGCACACACCAGCTGTTCGGCTTGCTTTTTAATTAAACCCTGACAGTATCAACGTTCTTAAAAACTTAAAAACGGGAAAAAGAATAGTGCAGGGGAGATAACAACAAAGTAACAAAGTATCGAAAAGAAAGGACAGCCTAGTTGTCCACGCGCTCTAAACCGGGCCCAGTGTTGAACTCTTAGGATAGGAATGTTTGCCGTGTGAGACCAAAGCCTGCTGGGTTGGATTTTTTTTTTTTTTTTTTTTTTTTTTTACTCTTCATGTGGATTTCCGTCATATTTCTAAGGTGTGGCATGGATTGAGGAACGAACCTGAGGGCCGAGGAGAACTACCACCACTAGTGTTGACCGATCGGCCAGGGCAGTTCGTGTCCACCACTCGATGTTGCCCCCGTGTTCAATCCAGCCATGAAGACTGACACCAAAGGACCGTGAAGTGTCGGATCTCACCTGAGAGTGAAGAGTAAACATCATCAGTCAGTACCAAGGCGTCACTTAGGCAAACAAACAAGCGCCTGACAAAAAGAACAGGGATTGGATGGTTAAAACTTTTGTTTATGGTAAACTTCTGACCATCTGTTGATCGTCAACCCGTGCATGTCTCTTAATCGTATAAAGTAATGATTGTTTTTTCATCAGCAGATCTCGTCACAGTTGAAAAGTCACCAGCAGAGAACAGACCCGTGTTATCAGACAGTAGCGATGGATAGCTTAATCCCTGGGCAAC
>CM031612.1:79766979-79784479 GCA_018398815.1 Conus ventricosus
GTATTGAGCATGATTGTACTGAAGATGAGTAGTTAGGAGAAAATCTCCAAAATCATCTTGCCGAACTTACAAACGACAGTTTTCCAAACACACTTGGAGACGACACGTACAAAGCACATGGAGGCCGGAAAGCGACTGGTCAGCTGCCCGGCACGTCAGATTCTGTCAGCTGAATCAGTAATCTGGCGCCATGTCCCGGCACACACCTACACCCTTCTCGCCGACCTGAAGGTTGTGGGCACACAGCAAGCCATCGCCCAGGAGGCGAGAGTAGCTGTCGCTGAGGTCGTGAATGAAATTCGTCCACGGGATGGTCCCAAGGAGAGAGTGAAATGTTGTACTGACTTTACTGCGTCACTGGGCCACGCTGTACAGGAAGTGTGTCTTCGCAGGCATTCAAACCTCGTGTAAGCACACTGACTGCCCGACAGTGGTTTGGGGATAACTTGGAAAGTGGTTTGGGGATAACTTGGAAAGTGGTTTGTGGTTTGGGGATAACTTGGAAAGTGGTTTGGGAGTAACTTGGAAAGTGGTTTGGGGATAACTTGGAAAGTGGTTTGTGGTTTGGGGATAACTTGGAAAGTGGTTTGGGGATAACTTGGAAAGTGGTTTGGGGATAACTTGGAAAGTGGTTTGTGGTTTGGGGATAACTTGGAAAGTGGTTTGGGGATAACTTGGAAAGTGGTTTGGGGATAACTTGGAAAGTGGTTTGGGGATAACTTGGAAAGTGGTTTGGGGATAACTTGGAAAGTGGTTTGTGGTTTGGGAATAACTTGGAAAGTGGTTTGGGGATAACTTGGAAAGTGGTTTGTGGTTTGGGGATAACTTGGAAAGTGGTTTGGGGATAACTTGGAAAGTGGTTTGGGGATAACTTGGAAAGTGGTTTGGGGATAACTTGGAAAGTGGTTTGTGGTTTGGGGATAACTTGGAAAGTGGTTTGTGGTTTGGGGATAACTTGGAAAGTGGTTTGTGGTTTGGGGATAACTTGGAAAGTGGTTTGGGGATAACTTGGAAAGTGGTTTGGGGATAACTTGGAAAGTGGTTTGGGGATAACTTGGAAAGTGGTTTGTGGTTTGGGGATAACTTGGAAAGTGGTTTGGGGATAACTTGGAAAGTGGTTTGGGGATAACTTGGAAAGTGGTTTGGGGATAACTTGGAAAGTGGTTTGTGGTTTGGGGATAACTTGGAAAGTGGTTTGTGGTTTGGGGATAACTTGGAAAGTGGTTTGGGGATAACTTGGAAAGTGGTTTGTGGTTTGGTGATAACTTGGAAAGTGGTTTGGGGATAACCTGGAAAGTGGTTTGTGGTTTGGGGATAACTTGGAAAGTGGTTTGTGGTTTGGGGATAACTTGGAAAGTGGTTTGGGGATAACTTGGAAAGTGGTTTGGGGATAACTTGGAAAGTGGTTTGGGGATAACTTGGAAAGTGGTTTGGGGATAACTTGGAAAGTGGTTTGGGGATAACTTGGCAGCCACTTTGAAAGACATGAGGGAACTGCACTGACTGCAGGCGACGCTGTCAGGTCATGACAGAAAGGCAGCAGGGGGTATTTTGGCAGGGTTAGCGCACCACTACCCTGTCACATGTAAGGGGCGAGAAGGGACAGACCAAAAGCCACTGTCAGCTTGGCAACAAAGGCCGCCAGAGCTGCACTGTCTCACACGGTGGATCAACAGGTGAGAGTGAATTCCTGTCGTCTCTGCCCTCTACCGTTCATGCACTAGAACACGGAGCGAGGAAGAGCCAAGGAAAGAACTGACTTGTGACCCTCAAATTCTTGAGATGGTCTTGGCAAATTAGAACGTAACTTAAACGTGGTGTCTATGATCCACCGTCTGTATCAGTGAGGCAGGCACACGTGAATAGGCGTGACAGTGATGTCACTGATTCAGAAGTAGCCCAGTTGCTTGCAAAGTTTATCTCTCCGTGTGATCACCCACAGGAGGTTTTGTTACCAGTTTTCACAAGATAAAAGAAAGCTAGAATAATTTGAATGATCCTGAAGTTGAACAGAGTGAATGAGAAGATAACTTACTGTATCAAAATGGATGCAATGAATACAGCTTTGAGTTTGGTGGATAAAAACTGGTTTCATGGCTTCGTTTGATCTCAAGGATTTTGTCATTATCATTGTGTCTGAATTCGTCACAGCACATAAATCTACTGAGAGTTAAATACAAAGAACAAACCCAAGAGTTCAGTGCGTTTTCACGAAGGGCCTAGCGCTTGAACTTCGAACATTTACAGAACTTTTCAAAAGTCTGTTCGTATTACTGGAAAAGGAAGGACATGGCCCCACGTCCTTTCTGGATGACTGGTCATAGGGCAATGGACTGGTCATAGGGCAATGGACACAAGGGCTGCATGGCCAGCGTCCAGACCACGTCCTTCCTGGATGACTGGTTATAGGGCAATGGACACAAGGGCTGCATGGCCAGCGTCCAGACCAAGTCCTTTCTGGATGACTGGTGATAGGGCAATGGACACAAGGGCTGCATGGCCAGCGTCCAGTGCTGGATGACTGGTTATAGGGCAATGGACACAAGGGCTGCATGGCCAGCGTCTAGACCACGTCCTTCCTGGATGACTGGTTATAGGGCAATGGACACAAGGGCTGCATGGCCAGCGTCCAGACCACGTCCTTTCTGGATGACTGGTTATAGGGCAATGGACACAAGGGCTGCATGGCCAGCGTCCAGACCACGTCCTTTCTGGATGACTGGTGATAGGGCAATGGACACAAGGGCTGAATGGCCAGCGTCCAGACCACGTCCTTTCTGGATGACTGGTGATAGGGCAATGGACACAAGGGCTGAATGGCCAGCGTCCAGACCACGTCCTTTCTGGATGACTGGTGATAGGGCAATGGACACAAGGGCTGAATGGCCAGCGTCCAGTGCACTTTAGCAGTGTTCAGCCCGCCTCTCAAAATCTGTGATGAAACCACCCAAGAAAACCCAGTATCATGGGGTTATCGTTGATTCTGATCTCATGACAGTCACTCTCACAAAAGACGTCTGTCGAATTTGCCACAGATCATAGAGGAAATGAACGCAGGTTTCTCAGCTGTAAAGTATGGGCTACGTCATTGCCATCGCCTGGAAGAGGACAAGAAGGAGACCTTGAAAAGAATACAAGGAGGTTTTGACACAACCTTTATTTCTTATCATCAGAAAGTAGGGCAGAAACAGATTGGTGGATACAGAATGTGCCGTTCACTTACCACGATGTTTTTGTAAAGATCATGATCTAGTCATGAAATGCCAAAGGGTGCATGTGAAGGAGTTACAGCAGAAGGTTAGTGGATGCCTACTGAACAGAAATTTCTTATAGTTTTTTTTTCTCCAACTAAAAGAAGCATTATCTGCTTTGAAAGGCTTTCTGCACAAAATAGAGAACGAACACAGCTGTTTGTTAATTGACAATAGAACATCGGTGGCTCGTATAAGTCACATGGGAACTGGTCTCTACTGTTTGGGTACAGTGTATGGCTCTCTCGGTGTGGTTCGGAGCAGCATATGTTCCAGACGGTGACAATCAGTTGCTGACTAGAAGTCACGACATATTGATCTGGATTCGTGGTGGGAAATGGATGCTGATTTGCTGCAATCAGCGCTTACAGAACAGAAGATCGCTCCAACGATTGACCTGTTTGCACCCAGACTGAACGTGCGAATGAAATGTTACATCTCTCACAGGCCTGACTAGTTATCCTATGCTGTGAGTAGATTTTTGTCTTCATGGAAAGATGACATCTTCTACGCAGTTCCTCCTTTCAGCATTTACGCACGGGTTCTCCAAAAGGTAAAGAGAGGTCCAACCAGTGGTGCAGTGGTACGGCTGGACTGACCCCCACAGACACGGCATCATGTCACGCGCCAGCTGTTGATGATGCCGCTAGTGAAACTGGCCGGCAAGAGCGATCTGTTGTATCTCCTAAGTCATCCAGCGGAGATACACCCATTCATCCAGAGAAAGCGACTTCACCTGCTTGTTAGCGTACTTTTCAGCCAGTCCGGAATTTGCAGAAAGGCAGTATATTCATTCATTGGCTTCTGAGACAGTAAGGGCATATGACACATACATATTCTGATGTACATGTTTCGTTTTATTTCTTTAGTAAATTTGTGCAACCTGGCATGCAATGGAGCTTCAGGCTGTCTAAAAAAAATGGACTGAACTCAGCCGCCCGACTGGTTGAAGACCAACGAGAAGAATATTTTAAGAGTAGACATTCTTTGCCACGATACACCGAACATGGAATGTGATGAATGGTGTAGTGAAGTGGCCAAACATGGAAAAGATAGATGAAAAAAAACAGAAAGAAAACACTTATCGTGTGTGACAGTTACGATCCTTTCATGGGTTACAGGACAAAGACGCCACACGATCTGCTTGTAGTTGACACAAAGTTGAAAGAGAACAATGTTCATTGTTGAAACAAACTACACTTGGAACGAATGTATTTCCCCTTTCACTTTAAATCGATGAAGTAGATTCTGTGTCATTTGAACTTAACCGTACAATCGTAGAACAGAACCAATGAAAAAAGGAAGAGAACTGTTCAGTTTCGATACCGCATGTCATAATGACATCTGCAGAGACACTATGAGGTGAAGGATTAAGAATTCTTTAAAAATGCTAGTTTTAGACACTGCTATATTCGCGACATCATATAGGCAGCTGCTTCAGTAGCAAATATTTCATTACAATCCTGTGGCCCAAGAAAGGCCAGGGAATAGTCTAGCACAGTTGGCAAAGTTTGAATTTGTCAATAAAGGCTTTAAACCAGTTAGGTATTGCACCCGTCACTGTCTGCTCACATGACTAAATGAATTTGTCAATAAAGGCTTTAAAACAGTTAGGTATTGCACCCGTCATTGTCTGCTCACATGACTAAATGAATTTGTCAATAAAGGCTTTAAAACAGTTAGGTATTGCACCCGTCACTGTCTGCTCACATGACTAAATGAATTTGTCAATAAAGGCTTTAAACCAGTTAGGTATTGCACCCGTCACTGTCTGCTCACATGACTAAATGAATTTGTCAATAAAGGCTTTAAACCAGTTAGGTATTGCACCCGTCACTGTCTGCTCACATGACTAAATGAATTTGTCAATAAAGGCTTTAAACCAGTTAGGTATTGCACCCGTCACTGTCTGCTCACATGACTAAATGAATTTGTCAATAAAGGCTTTAAACCAGTTAGGTATTGCACCCGTCACTGTCTGCTCACATGACTAAATGAATTTGTCAATAAAGGCTTTAAACCAGTTAGGTATTGCACCCGTCACTGTCTGCTCACATGACTAAATGAATTTGTCAATAAAGGCTTTAAAACAGTTAGGTATTGCACCCGTCATTGTCTGCTCACATGACTAAATGAATTTGTCAATAAAGGCTTTAAAACAGTTAGGTATTGCACCCGTCACTGTCTGCTCACATGACTAAATGAATTTGTCAATAAAGGCTTTAAACCAGTTAGGTATTGCACCCGTCACTGTCTGCTCACATGACTAAATGAATTTGTCAATAAAGGCTTTAAACCAGTTAGGTATTGCACCCGTCACTGTCTGCTCACATGACTAAATGAATTTGTCAATAAAGGCTTTAAACCAGTTAGGTATTGCACCCGTCACTGTCTGCTCACATGACTAAATGAATTTGTCAATAAAGGCTTTAAAACAGTTAGGTATTGCACCCGTCACTGTCTGCTCACATGACTAAATGAATTTGTCAATAAAGGCTTTGAAACAGTTAGGTATTGCACCCGTCACTGTCTGCTCACGTGACTAAAATTTGCTTATGTTCCTTTATGCCAAAATCTCGGGTAGTTATGGTCTGACCAATGACAGACGAGAGATAAGTATAGAATTCTTACGTCTTACCTGTAAGAGAAAAATTGATGGGGGGTAGTTATTTCAAGGATGTTATTTGAGACGGTAATTTCTTTGCCTCACCATCGTCCTTGAAGTTATATCGATTAACTTTTCAAGTTAGACTTGTCTTACTAAACAGTAACGAGAAACACTCGTGGCTAAGCATTGACGGGTTCCACGCGCACTGCACCTCTTGTAATCACCGTCTCCAATGCCATCTTCAAAATAATCCGAATTAACTTTCGTCTTTCAGGAATTACTGGCTTTAATTTAATTCTGTTATTAGCTGCAAACCTTTGCGTGCGCTAAATGATGTGTGTACTGTTAAAGACCGTCTACCGGCTGGGAATCATTTACATGATGCTTTCTTCTCTGTACCCGTCTGAGACAATGTGAGCTTTGTTCAAACTGATAAACAAACTCGCCGAGTCGTAAACAACAATGGCAGGCATGTTATCACATCCTCCACACCCCCAAAACATCAAACGACAATGGCAGGCATGTTATCACATCCTCCACACCCCCAAAACATCAAACGACAATGGCAGGCATGTTATCACAGCGTCCACACCCCCACAACATCAAACGACAATGGCAGGCATGTTATCACAGCGTCCATACCCCCACAACATCAAACGACAATGGCAGCCATGTTATCACAGCGTCCACACCCCCAAAACATCATGTTTTATGAATTTCTAAAAACATTATTCTTAACCTATTCTATTTTGTTGTTTTCAGAAATTGTGGATATCTGATTGAGACTGAAACATGGACAATGGCAACACGCTAACAGTGCATAAGTGTCTTGGCATCATGTTCACTATTGTTTTCATTTCACGCTCGTTTGAGCGTGATCAGGAAGCAGTGATAAGATCAGAGTGGTCCATTAGAATACCTCTCTGAGATATTGGTCAACATCATTTGACTGCCCGATACAGGCAGTTCCAACTATGGTGCATACTGAAGCGTGTGTCCATTTCCAATGACTGGCATAATTTTGCTCACTTGTATAACCGGGCTTTGACATATGTCAGCACACCGCTAGGCAGTGCACATTACTGCGTTGACGCCAACGATCAGGGAAAAACCAGCTCCACCATTCAGTCAGGAAGCGAGCTGGGAAATGGTGACTGTGATTGAGAATGCAGTGTTCTCAGCACCAAGAGCTTTGTCAGGTGACCTAAGCGCAGTTTTTATCGCGTATTGATTGCTCTGAAACTGGACTCTGCCTGTTCATCGAGGCGCTCTCCCCGCATTGTCTGAAAACAATCAGAGCCTTGGTAGTAAATAGGACAGGATCATTTGATTGGATGAGAGTAGGCAATATTGAAATAAAGTAGGCAGTATGAATGGAAGAAGAAAGAGTTAAATTAAACCAGACGTCATACATTTAACTAGAAAGAGATGATTTCAGTTCAACAGGATTAATCAACTGCAAACTACTGAATGAAACAAGACAAGCTGAAATGAACTGATAGGAAGTAAATTCGATGACAGGGAATGAGTTATATTACAGACAAGTAAATTAAATAATCCAGAATTAGCTTCACGCAGTGGAGACAAATTTGTGTAACATAAATGCTGTTTAGTACCAGAGATTCACACGAATGATGAATGTTGGTACAACACGTGCTTCGAATCAAAATTTGCTGTGAGATGAAAGATGTGAACAGGCGCCAACGGTCAGTGACGTCAACTTTTCCGACCAATCACAAAAAAGTTAACAGGAATTCGACAAATCAGTTATCTCGACATAGATATCAGTATCTGTCAATAAAAGAGACGAAGCCAAAACTTAAACGGTCCAGTTTGTAATCCAGATTCTGTCCGTTTAAAACTGTCTTCATCTTCAGTAGGAACAGGCGACACGTTGTCCTAGAGGTCTATAGCCTTCAAAAGGAACATCTTTTCGAATAACATTCAGCCAATGCTGTGTCTCCATACAGCACAAATAGTTGGTTATTTGGTTGCTTTATTCAGTCTTTTCATCGTGTCGATGATTTTAGACTCTAGCATCAAAAAACAGCAAAACTTTGTTAATTTTTAACATCATCAAAAACATTTGTAAAAACTGGAGAGAAAAAAAGAAGAGAGAGAAAGAGAAACAGAGAGAGAGGAGAGAGAGAGAGAGAGAGAGAGAGAGAGAGAGAGAGAGACTAAGAGAGAGAGAGAGAGAGAGAGAGAGAGAGAGACAGACAGACAGACAGACAGACAGACAGACAGACAGACAGACAGACAAAGAGAGAGAGGGAGAGAGAGAGAGAGAGAGAGAGACTAAGAGAGAGAGAGAGAGACTAAGAGAGAGAGAGAGAGAGAGAGAGAGAGAGAGAGAGAGAGAGAGAGAGAGAAGCAAAAATAGTAACATCGTCTGATCGGCAGGAAGCATCATCCGCATTGTCTGCCTCCAAGAGCAGTCCCAGGGAAATGACAGGTAGTTCCCTGCCGGTGAGGTGCAGGTATTTCACTGCCGGTGAGGTGAAGGTAGTTCACTGCCGGTGAGGTGCAGGCACCATCAGTAACACTGCCGGTGAGGTGCAGGCACCATCAGTTCACTGCCGGTGAGGTGCAGGCACCATCAGTAACATTGCCGGTGAGGTGCAGGCACCATCAGTTCACTGCCGGTGAGGTGCAGGCACCATCAGTTCACTGCCGGTGAGGTGCAGGCACCATCAGTTCACTGCCGGTGAGGTGCAGGCACCATCAGTTCGCTGCCGGTGAGGTGCCAGGCACCATCAGTAACACTGCCGGTGAGGTGCCAGGCACCATCAGCAACATTGCCGGTGAGGTGCCAGGCACCATCAGCAACATTGCCGGTGAGGTGCAGGCACCATCAGTTCACTGCCGGTGAGGTGCAGGCACCATCAGCAACATTGCCGGTGAGGTGCCAGGCACCATCAGCAACATTGCCATCAGTTCACTGCCGGTTCATCAGCCAACATTGCCATCAGTTCACTGCCGGTGAGGTGCCAGGCACCATCAGTAACACTGCCGGTGAGGTGCAGGCACCATCAGTTCACTGCCGGTGAGGTGCAGGCACCATCAGTAACACTGCCGGTGAGGTGCAGGCACCATCAGTTCACTGCCGGTGAGGTGCAGGCACCATCAGTTCACTGCCGGTGAGGTGCAGGCACCATCAGCAACATTGCCGGTGAGGTGCAGGCACCATCAGCAACATTGCCGGTGAGGTGCCAGGCACCATCAGCAACACTGCCGGTGAGGTGCCAGGCACCATCAGCAACATTGCCGCTGAGGTGCAGGCACCATCAGTAACATTGCCGGTGAGGTGCAGGCACCATCAGTTCACTGCCGGTGAGGTGCAGGCACCATCAGTAACATTGCCGGTGAGGTGCAGGCACCATCAGTAACATTGCCGGTGAGGTGCAGGCACCATCAGTTCACTGCCGGTGAGGTGCAGGCACCATCAGTTCACTGCCGGTGAGGTGCCTGGCACCATCAGTAACACTGCCGGTGAGGTGCAGGCACCATCAGTTCACTGCCGGTGAGGTGCAGGCACCATCAGCAACATTGCCGGTGAGGTGCCAGGCACCATCAGCAACATTGCCGGTGAGGTGCAGGCACCATCAGTTCACTGCCGGTGAGGTGCAGGCACCATCAGCAACATTGCCGGTGAGGTGCCAGACACCATCAGCAACATTGCCGGTGAGGTGCAGGCACCATCAGTTCACTGCCGGTGAGGTGCCTGGCACCATCAGTAACACTGCCGGTGAGGTGCAGGCACCATCAGTTCACTGCCGGTGACGTGCAGGCACCATCAGCAACATTGCCGGTGAGGTGCCAGGCACCATCAGCAACATTGCCGGTGAGGTGCAGGCACCATCAGTTCACTGCCGGTGAGGTGCAGGCACCATCAGCAACATTGCCGGTGAGGTGCCAGACACCATCAGCAACATTGCCGGTGAGGTGCAGGCACCATCAGTTCACTGCCGGTGAGGTGCCAGGCACCATCAGTAACACTGCCGGTGAGGTGCCAGGCACCATCAGTGTACTGCCGGTGAGGTACCAGGCACCATCAGCAACATTGCCGGTGAGGTGCAGGCACCATCAGTTCACTGCCGGTGAGGTGCCAGGCACCATCAGTAACACTGCCGGTGAGGTGCAGGCACCATCAGTTCACTGCCGGTGAGGTGCAGGCACCATCAGCAACATTGCCGGTGAGGTGCCAGGCACCATCAGCAACATTGCCGGTGAGGTGCAGGCACCATCAGCAACATTGCCGGTGAGGTGCAGGCACCATCAGCAACATTGCCGATGGGTGAGGTGCCAGGCACCATCAGTAACATTGCCGATGAGTGAGGTGCCAGGCACCATAAGTAACATTGCCGATGAGTGAGGTGCCAGGCACCATCAGTAACATTGCCGATGAGTGAGGTGCCAGGCACCATAAGTAACATTGCCGATGAGTGAGGTGCCAGGCACCATCAGTAACATTGCCGATGAGTGAGGTGCCAGGCACCATCAGTAACATTGCCGATGACAAAGCAGGCACCATCAGTAACATTGCCGGTGACAAAGCAGGCACCATCAGTAACATTGCCGGTGACAAAGCTGATGGTAAGAGCCAAAGCAGGGACTCGATCGCCAAACGAGCGCAACACAACACGTCACACAAAACAGACACTTTGCAAACGTCCTGCCTGAAGAAGCCTGATTGGTGAAACGCGTTGTGTCCTTTTTGTAACTTGTTTGTTCCGTTCCTGGAGTGACCCGGTAACTCTGCCTTTGCTGTCATGCTTTTGTTACCGCCTGCACTCACCCCAGTGTGAACCCACAGGTGAATGGAATGGGCTGTAGTGCGCAGTGTCAGGTGTGATGTCTTCTGTGCAATCCATTGAGGAGGGCCTCTCTAGAAAGGACGTTTAGAATCACAAGTTGCTATGACCGCTGTTCATGACATTGTATGTTGCCCGGCGTGATATTTAGAAATCCACTCCAAGCTTATGTGATTACCGGTACCCTTTTTAGACATTCTTAATCCAGATTATGTGATTACCGGTACCCTTTTTAGACATTCTTAATCCTCTTGAGCACAGCGAGACAATCGACGAGTATTTTTAACATTTTCCACACGTGCGGATGACCTTTACATGAATTTAAATACGGGTCATACAAAACAGAATCGCACAACACACAGCTGAAAACGGATACCTACCACCTAAGACTCCTATTCTCACCCCGACTGCGCTCGCACGCGGGCACGCGCGCGTGCGCACACACACACACACACACACACACACACACACACACACGCACGCGCGCGCGCGCGCGCGCGCGCGCGCGCGCGCCAAGCACGCGCACGCACGCACGCACGCACGCACGTACGCACGCACGCACGCACGCACGCACGCACGCACGCACGCACGCACGCACGCGCGCGCGCGCGCGCGCATACATAGATATATACATGCATACATACATACATACATACATACATACATACATATACACAAAGAAAAAGGTTAAGCACCCCCCCCCCCCCCCCCCAATGTTTTTTAGTTTGGAGAAACTGAAATTCTTTTTTGCACTAAACTGTTTAATGTGGAACATTTTTTTCTTTTGTTTTTATTAAATAAAGATATTGACAACATGAAAACACAACAAATGATATACAAAATCATAAACAGAATGTGGTATTGCTAAAGAAAGATCAATGACATTTTCCCATGAAAAAATACCCATGAAAAGTATGGTCATTACAAAATCATAGTGCTTAATCAAAGTGGCAATTTCATTTGAAAACATTGCCATGAATCTCCATAAACCAAAGAAAAATGAAAATGTTCAGTAGCGCGTGAATCCGCCCTGAGCCTGGATGACCGCCTCAACCCTGCGTCGCATCCCTCCAGTCAGTCGCCGGTTCTGTTGCATCGTCAGTTGCTGCCACTCCTGATGCAGTGCAGCTTCCAGTTGATGCAGATTTTGTGGAGGAGGGTTCAAGGTCTGCAAACGACGGCCAATCATGTCCCAGATGTGCTCCAGTGGATTGAGGTCTGGGCTCATGGCAGGCCATGGCAGGGTCTGCACTGCTTCTTGCTGGAGAAAGCCTGTTACTGCTTGAGCACGATGAGGCTTGGCGTTGTCATCCATGTACACTGGTCTGGTGGCAAGTGGGTGGTTGTCAAAATGGGGCACAACGACCGGCTCAAGGACATCTCGGATGTACCGTCCGCCTGTGAGGGTTCCTCGAATGGTAATCAAATCCAGCTTGCAGTCGTACGTGTGAGAGGCATCCCCAGACCATTATGGAACCGCCACCGTGAGGAACAGTTGCCTGTATGTTCCTGGGCGCATAGGCTGTATTTGGGCGTCTCCAAACCCTTGATCTTCCATCAGTGACGTGCAGCAGGAATCGGCTTTCGTCCGACCAGTGTATCTTTCTCCAGTTCCTCAGGTTCCACCCCCGCCGAGCGAGACACCAGTGCAAACGCTGTCTTTTGTGGTGGTCAGTCAACAGAGGGCGCTTGATAACCCTCCTCGCCTTATATCCGTGGGCTTTTAAGCGGTTCTGCACTGTTTTTGTGGCAAGTTGTCTGTTAGGCATCCACTGTCGTTTCAAGCTGGTGCTTGTGGCGAATGGCTCATGGCGTATCATGCGAAGTAGAGCCCTGTCTTCGCGCTGTGACGTTGCATGTGGTCGGGCAGATCGTGGGCGGTCCTGCACATGGTTGGTTTGCTGGTGTTTCCTCACCAGCCGGCTGATGACAGTGTAGTGGAAGCCCAATTGACGCCCGATTGCTTTGAAGGACATTCCAGTGAAATGCATGCCAATAATTTGCCATCGTTTGGCCTCTGCTATCCTCCTTCGCACCATATTTCTTTGCAAAGAATATCTTTTCTTAAAACCAACTGTGATTGCTAAACTGGCTGACTCACCAAACCTCAATTTTAAAAATTTCAAAAACCGTAATGCACGTGCATGCCACACCATGACTATGCTTCACATACACCCCTGACTGGTTTTATCCTTTCAATGACACACCATTCTTGACAAAATTGAAAATGTTGGGGTCATACATTGTTGTTGTCAGTTCTGACAGTTGAAAATATAAGGGGGTGCTTAACTTTTTTCTTTGTGTATACATACATACATACGTACATACGTACATACGTACATACATACATACATACATACATACATACATACATACATACATACACATATGCGTGCATACACGCGCATATGCGCGCTCGCCAGTCTGCAGGAAAATGAGGAAGATTACGTGGTGGAGTAGGTGGAGGGAAAGGTGTCATTGATATTGATAGTGATGATTATAATGATAACGATAAGAACAATAGTGATGATAATAATGACAACAATAATGATAACAATAATAATGATAATGATACTAATGATAATCATAGTAATGATAATAATAATGGTAATAATAATAACAGCGACGATCAGATTAATCAATGATGACAATGAAGATAGTGATGGTGGAAATGATGATGATGATGATGATGATGATGATGATGATGATGATAAAAGAAAAGTGAGCGTGATACAGCTGATGCGCAGGAAGAAGAAGTAGAAGAAGAAGAAGAAAAGAAGAAGAAGAAGAAGAAGAAGACCACGAAGACGAAGAAGAAGGAGACGAAGAAGAAGGAGACGAAGAAACAAAAGATAGATGAGGAATAGTAGAGCCAAGACCCAGCATCAACTACACCAAATAAGCTGACCCCATGCAGGTATTTCTACACGCCGCATGCACACCCCGACAGAATACTGTCCTTCACACAGTATAATAGTCACAACATCGTGTCCGCTGAACATCCTTCCATTCAAGTAGTGCCGACACCCTTTGTTCACTGACCCCCCAAAATACCACCACTGACCAAAACAGTGTAGAAAATCCCTTTCCTTCTGCTTCAAGAGAACTCTTTGATAGAGTCACCTCCCCTTTCCTACTTGTCAGTCTGGAGAGATTTCCTGGAGAATCTCTCTCTCTCTCCCTCTCCGCCATCATGCCACGTCCCTCAGCTCAGTGTCCGCCGCGGTGGTCATCAATTGATTGTTGACGGGACGGGGGAGGGGGGCGGGGGGGGGGGGGGGGGAATGGGTCCGGAATGTAGAGATCGTAGAGACAATGCTTCATTACTGCAGAACGGGCAATGGCAAGCTTGAGCACAAGGCCGGTACGTAACGAGGATGATGACAATTATCATCCCACTCGCAACAATTACCATTATCGTTATCAATCTACTGTGAGCCTCCTGTTTCTCTGTTTCTGTCTCTGTCTCTGTCTCTGTCTCTCTCTCTCTCTCTCTCTCTCTCTCTCTCTCTCTCTCTCTCTCTCTCTCTCTCTCTCTCTCACACACACACACACACACACACACACACACACTCTCTCTCTCTCTCTCTCTCTCTCTCTCTCTCTCTCTCTCTCTCTCTCTCTCTCTCCTCTCTCTCTCTCTCTCCTCTCGCACCCCACTCATGTTTCTCTCTTCAACCCCCATCTCTCAAGAACTGGGTGGCAAGAACCAGCTTAAAACTGTCAAGTTGAGCTGCCATATCCATTGTGTAAAGACGTTGTCGATCAGTTATGTTCTACCTCGAAGTGTCCTGTTCTAAGGACCCCCCACCGCCCCACCCCCACCCCCACCCCCGTGTAAAACTAACCCTAGTGACATTATGTTTATTTTTGCTTTTGCCTATTCGTGGTGATGGTTTCGAACGATGAACGAACATCTTGTAATCTGGCCCTGCACTTGCTGAGAGGCTTCTGGCCCTGCACTTGCTGAGAGGCTTCTGGCCTACAGGAGACAAACTTACCTTGGGTTTGTTACATGGTCTGAGGAAGATTCCTAAACACGTGAACTGCTGCAGTCGTGCGCATTATCAGCTATCGCTATCACCTCTAGCTCTGTGGCCTTTGTGTAAAGAAATCATCTAAATCTGAGTCTGAATCAGTTTCTCTCTGTCTCTCATTCTGTCTGTCTCTCTGTCTGTGTCTGTCTGTCTGTCTGTCTGTCTGTCTGTCTGTCTGTCTCTCTCTCTCTCTCTCTCTCTCTCTCTCTCTCTCTCTCTCTCTCCAATTATTACTGTTATTCATCTGATCGCTCTCTCTCTCTCTCTCTCTCTCTCTCTCTCTCTCTCTCTCTCTCTCTCTCCCCTCCCCTCCCCCCGGGAGGGGGGGGGGAGGTGGCAGTGGAGGAGGTGGGAATTAACGCACACACACAAAAAAATATATCCAGCGGAATACAACGAACACGTCTATTGATTACAGATTTTTTTTCCCTTTTAGACTCATTGTTGTAGGACTGGCAAGCCACACAGAGCTGGGTTTGGTGAAGTGGATTCAAAGAGGCCTTCGTGAATATTTCACCGTCTGTCAATGCATCGGTCAGCCCCACACTCCGAGATGTGCGTTGTGATTTAGTTTGATCTGTGCTAGCAGCTGATTTTCACTCCTGCGCATAGCTGCCAACTGCTACGAGATCGCCGTAGTTTGCTACGCCAAGAGAATGCTTGCTACGACGCTACTACGATCATTAAATTGCTACGGCGAAACAAAAAAATTCGAAGATACTTTCGTTTTGTTTGGACAGCGCTAAGTAACGTCTCTATCGGTCTGTCGGAACTGCATTTCCGCTTTCGGTTTTACTGTAGCACGTAGATTTTTTTTTACAATTTGCCCTCTTCCTCTGCTTCATCTCTGTATAATAACATTTATAGATATACTAAGAGTACTGTAGCTTTAATGTGGTCCGTAAAACTGGTTATAGGCCTGATTTTTTTTTAGAACGCGCGCAAAATTAAGTTGCTACTGTCAAATTGGAAATGCTACTGTGAAAATTGTGAAATGCTACTGTAAGCCGCATCAGCAGGTTGGCAGCTCTGCCTGCGTATCTGCCTAGTCATCTGTCTGTCTATACCGTCTATCCAAGTATCTCTGTCTTTCAAGCTAGCTAGCTAGCTCACTGCCCGTCTGTTTGTATGTCTGTTTGTCTGTATATCTGTTTGTCTGTATGTCTGTTTGTCTGTATGTCTGTTTGTCTGTATGTCTGTTTGTCTGTATGTCTGTTTGTCTGTTTGTCTGTCTGTCTGTCTGTCTGTCTGTTTGTCTGCGCAGTCATCTCAGCCCTCGTATTAACCCCAGGTGACGGCTGGGCCATAACCAGTATGAAATGAATCTGTACCTCAATATTATCGTGTGTCTGTACACACACACATACACGCACGCACGCACGCACACACACACACACACACACACACACACACACACACACACACACACACACACACACACACATACACACACACACACACACATACACACACACGCGCGCGCGCACGCATGCACACACGCACAGAGAGAGAGAGAGATGATGATGATGATGATGTCTATGTGTGTGTCTGTGTGTCTACGTTGTAAGTGTGTGTGTGTGTGTGTGTGTGTGTGTGTGTGTGTGTGTGAGTGTGTGTGTGTGTGTGTGTGTGTGTGTGTGTGTGTCTGTCTGTCTGTCTGTCTGTCGGTGTATATCTGTATGTATACTGACTTCCATAAAAAACGCGAAAATTTGAAAGGCTATTTTTCGGGTGAAAAGGGGTGAATATACAATATTGAACCATTGTGGCAAGTTGTTTGGGTCCAAGACTCACGTGCAGTGAAAAAAGTGTGTGAGCAACACATCATTCCCGGCATTGGAGGGTCAACAAAAATGGCAAACTGGTTGCTGCATGTGAGGCACGTGCACACCATGCAGAGCAAAGTTAACCAGCGACAAGTACGCAGGCATGCAGCCTTTATAAAGCCGCGCTACAAGGTTCAGGTAACGACTTGCCGTCTGAGCGGTACAGAGATGCCAAGACTACGAGCAGAGGAACGCAATCGTGCCCAAGGCCATCTGGAGGCTGGTGTGGATGCCAGGCAGGTCGCCAACATCCTTAACGTCCACATCTCAACCATCTATCGTCTGCAGCACCGCATGCGAGTCACTGGTACCACTGATGATCGTCCCCGGCCAGGCCGTCCTTGGGTCACCACACAAAGAGAGGATCGCCATCTTGTTCGAACCTATCTGTGGGACAGGCGGCAAACAGCCACTAACACTGCTCGACAGGTGCCTGGGAATCTCCAGCAACGAATCCGCCTCAACACTATGCGGCGGCATCTTCAGGAGAACAGGCTGGCATGTAGGCGTCTTCACAGAGGTCCGGTACTGACACCAAGACACCGGCAGGACAGGCTGCAGTGGGCACAAGCCCGAATCAACTAGTGCAGGCAGCAGTGGGGACGCATACTGTTCTCAGATGAGAGCCGTTTTCGTATTGACATGGCTGACGGTCGTGTCAGAATATGGCGTCGACCTGGTGAACGCTATGCTGACTCCTGTGTGGTAGAGCGGAACCCCTGGGGAGGCCCGAACGTTATGATATGGGGTGCAATTGGCATTAACCACGCCATAGGACCAGTCATCTTTCAGAACATTGGTCCTGGTCACGGACAGGGTGTCAATGCACAGCGCTACATCAACCAGGTGCTCAGACCCCATGTCGATCCTTTTTTTGCGCAACACCCAAACTGGACATTCCAACAGGACAATGCAAGACCACACACCGCCAGGGCCACCCAGCAATTTCTTCAGCATAACAACG
>CM031612.1:79789479-79791979 GCA_018398815.1 Conus ventricosus
TTTAGCTATGTATGGCGCAGAATTGTGGGGACTAGATAATGCTGTAACGCATGTCGAGAAGATTCACTTGTATGCAATTAAGAAATTCCTTGCTGTTAATGCCAAAACCCCAAATGAGTTAGTTTATGGAGAGACGGGACGCCATCCTATATATATTGAGGCAAATATTCGTTGCATTAGGTACTGGTTAAAGATATTGCGTACGGATGAAAGTAGGTTGCCACTGAAAGCTTACAGGATGTTGCTAGATCTAGATTCCAACGGCAAACAAACATGGGTTATGAATGTTCGCAAAATTTTGTATCAAAATGGATTTGGGTGGGTATGGTTAAATCAGGGAGTGGAAGATGTAAAGGGTTTTTTGATTGAATTTCGTCAAAGGTTGGTTGACTGCAGATGGCAAAACTGGGAAGATCACATTCAGCAAAGTGAAAGATTCTCTTGGTATAGTACGTTTAAATCTTGTAGAAACTGTGAAAGCTATCTTCTGCTAGATTTAGACAGACACATCAAACGGTGTTTGACGAAGTTTAGACTAGGTATTACCGATATGCCAATACATCGCAGTCGATATGAAAAATACTCAGACAGCGGTTTAAGATGTCTAATGTGTGAAAGTGCAAAGGAAGACGAATTACATATTTTACTTTGTTGTCCTGCTATCAGTGATCTTAGAAAAGAGTGTATTCCTCGTAGGTTTTATTCACACCCATGTCTATTCCGTGCATCTCTGCTCATTTCCAGTCAGAATGAACATGTTATGAAGAACCTGAGTTTATATCTTTTAAAGTTTTCCAGCGACGTGCAAATTTTTCATTGGATTCTGAAAAACCTTAATCATCTGTATAACTGCTTAGCTGACCTAGTGAGAAAATGTCAACATGTTGGTGTCTGTTGTAGCTTTGATTTTTAGTTGTGCTTTATATATTATCGTACACTATTTGTTATTTCACCCCCTTCAAATGGGGCTAAGGCCTTTATTGAATAAAATTCCGTTTCCGTTTCTCTCTCTGTCTCTGTCTCTCTGTCTCTGTCCTCTCTCTCTCTCTCTCTCTCTCTCTCTCTCTCTCTCTCTCTCTCTCTCTCTCTCTCTCTCTCTCTCTCTCTATCTGCCTTTCGCTGATGGTGTCTCAGATAGAGGTGTTCACGAACAATGAAATGATATATCACTCAAAGGTCTTCTTCTGCCTGACGGTATCCGGGAGACTGGTGGTCAAACCCAGTAAAACCATTTGTGTCTTTGAGGTCGAGGGTTCGATTCCCGTCAGAGCCATTTAAATATCTCTTGGATTTGTCGGCCTTGACTGGCTCCTGCGCAAGAACGATTTTGTTGTATATTTCATTATGGAAGACTGGAATTGCACAATCGAATAGCTCAGTGGTAGAGCGCCGGACTCGTAATCTTGGTGATCCTGGGGTTGCGGGTTCGAATCTCCGCCAAGCCGTTTAGGTACAGGGGGATTTTTTTTTCCCCTCGGAGTTAACATTGGTTCTGACTCCATTTCCCTTACAGTCCGAATGAGACTGTAAACCGAGGTTCCGTGTGTGAACGCACGTATAACATCTTGCACACACATAAAATCCCATCGCCAACTTTCGGAAGAGGTCAGTTTGGCCATTGGTATGGATGACAGGTTACACATAGCATGCACGCTGCGTGGGAAATGGAAAGAATGAAGGAAGTAAGGAAATTGAGGGAAGGATATTGGAACGATATTGACTGGATGACACGAGAAACGACTGAATGAAGCGCCAGCTGGCATCTCTTCAGTCGATACTGCCCAGGTAGGAAGCCCGTTGTGTAAACGAGTGTGGATTGTAAAGCGCTTAGAGCGTGGTCTCTAGCCATTATAAGTATTCATAACAATGATAAAAATCATAATAATTCCATCCTCCTAATGGCTATGACTGTGAGAGAGTTGCTCAAACTTCGTGGCCAACACTATCGCAGTCCATCTCTCTCGGACCTGGTCGATGGCCGTGATATTGTACGAAAGAAAGCGTAGAACACAGCGCTGTCATGTAGTCTCATATCAAGATGGAATTCCGTAGCACCATCTGTATGACTTCACCGTCGTCATCGATACGGCATGAAAAGAGAGTCTGAAAGTCTGCGGCCCTTCATGCCCTGTTCTGATGATGACCTCAGGTTCCACTCTGTGTCCGTGCCCTGTTCTCATGATGACCTCAGGTTCCACTCTGTGTCCGTGCCCTGTTCTCATGATGACCTCAGGTTCCACTCTGTGTCCGTGCCCTGTTCTCATGATGATCTCAGGTTCCACTCTGTGTCCGTGCCCTGTTCTCATGATGATCTCAGGTTCCACTCTGTGTCCGTGCCCTGTTCTCATGATGACCTCAGGTTCCACTCTGTGTCCGTGCCCTGTTCTCATGATGATCTCAGGTTCCACTCTGTGTCCATGCCTGTGTCTTGATGAGGTCGAGCCGAGGTCGCCGGGGTCGGTGACTTCACGGAGACTGTCGCTGGACGGAGGTGGGTGGC
>CM031612.1:79801979-79824479 GCA_018398815.1 Conus ventricosus
AAAAAGCGAGGTTCATACAGAGGCAACCCGTCTCCACCCTAGACCCTTCCTTTTGCTTGTCACACCAACAGAGGGGAAAAAGTAGATACATGAATAAAATAAGAGCAAGACAAGAAGAGTAAGGGAAGAGAAAGGGCGGTAATGTAGCGTTGTTTGGATGCCGTCTTTTGGGCGGGTCAAAAACAGCAATTATGGATTTTGAAGCAGTAAGTATGGATTTTGAAGCAGTGATTCTGGATTTTTGAAGCAGTGATTCTGGATTTTTGAAGCAGCAGTGATTCTGGATTTTGAAGCAGTGATTCTGGATTTTTGAAGCAGTGATTTTTGAAGCAGTGATTCTGGATTTTTGAAGCAGCAGTGATTCTGGATTTTTGAAGCAGTGATTCTGGATTTTTGAAGCAGTGATTCTGGATTTTTGTAGCAGTGATTCTGGATTTTTGAAGCAGTGATTATGATTTTTGTAGCAGTGATTCTGGATTTTTGTAGCAGTAGTTGTGACTTTTGAAGCCCAGCGGACTCCCGTACATGCGGCCACTGTTTGTTTGTTTTTCACGGCCCTCTCTGTTTATTCCGCTGACCGGTCCCCGCTGCCTCTGGCCTTTTGTGGACACAGGAAGGGGACTCGGGAAACAGGAACTGCAGGAAGGGGGGGGGAGGGGGGGAGGGAGGGGCCAGGGAGAGGGGGCGTGCAGATAACGGGTATGGCGAGAGCCACCGGGCGGTGGAGGAGAGCACGTGGTTAAAGTACGCGCCTGCCCGAAAGCATTCTGGTTATGTCATAAGACGATCGCATTTTTGTCATGCCGGAAAGCCCGCATGTGAGTGATACATCTGTGCGTGCTTTCTTTGTCTCTGTCCGTCTGTCTGTCTGTCTGTCTGTCTCTCTCTCTCTCTCCTCTCTCTCTCTCCTCTCTCCTTCTCTCTCTCTCTCTCTCTCTCTCTCTCCCCTTTTGTAAGTCTTAATCGCTAGTCATACTTAGTCCCTTAGCGGGGCAAGGGCTGAATGAAAAAAAGCATGTGTTTTGCTTATCTGTTACCCTTGGAAATAAGGATTATCCTCATCATCATCATCATCATCATCTCTCTCTCTCTCTCTCTCTCCCCTCTCTCTCTCTCTCTCTCTCTCTCTTTTCTTTTCTTTTCTTTTTTAAACGCGCGCGTGCACACACACACGCACGCACACACACACACACACACACACACACACACACACACACACACACACAACCTGTGCCACTGTGTGTGCGTGCGTGCGTGCGTGCGTGCGTGCGTGCGTGCGTGTGTGTGTGTGTGTGTGTGTCTGTCTGTCTGTCTGTCTGTCTGTGTCTGTGTGTGTCTGTGTATCTGTGTCTGTCTTGTGTGTGTGTGCGCGCGCGTTAATCAAACAGAATGTGTGGCCTATGTGCTCGCTTTGGTTCCTAGTTCGCGTGCGCGCCTGCTCGCCAGCATGCGTAGGCCAACGTCCAGAATGAATGATGGCATTTTGAGTCCTGCATGCCATGGATGGGAGAGTGAAAAGTACCTAGCCCTTTATACGTTTTGCTTCCCCTGGCTGGCCGGCCGCCATACTTCATTGGATAATGTCGGTCTCTTACTGTGCACTCATAATTCATTAACACGCTACCACGATCGATAGTGTAGTGTTAGGTCCCCCCCCCCTCTCTCTCTCTCCTCTCTCTCTCTCTCTCTCTCTCTCTCTCTCTCTCTGTGTCACCCTCTCTGTCTGCCTCTCTCTCTCTCTCTTTCCTCTCTCTCTCTCTCTCTCTCTCTCTCTCTCTCTCTCTCCACACTCTCTCTCTCTCTCGCTCCTCTCTCTCTCTCTCTCTCTCTCTCTCTCTCTGTCTCTCTCTCTCTCCTTCTCTCGCAATTCATTCTCTCTCTCTCTTCCCCCCTTTCTCTCTCTCTCTCTCTCTCTCTCTCTCTCTCTCTTTTCTCTCTCTCTCTCTCTCTCTCTCTCTCTCTCTCTCTCTCTCTCTCTCTCTCTCTCCTCTCTCTCTCTTTCTCTCTCTCTTTCTCTCTCTTTCGCTTAACTTATCTTCCGCACAAATGGAATGCTTACAAACATAAGCTGTAGAATGTTGCGAAGTAAGCGAAAGTTAGCTAATTCAACAAAGTATATACATACTTTTGCCGTAGAACATTTTCTGTCAATCCATTTACTTAATACGGTTTTTGTTTGGCGAAACAGGCCGACACCCTTCATACACAAGAGCATTTGTGAAGTATGTCCAGCACTTGTTCAAATTGTTAAGGCTTTCACGGTCACGGTTTGTGTAGACAAGCGTGTGACAGGATGCTTTTGTAGCTTGAATTCAAAAAAAGAAAAAGAAAAAGGGCCTACTTCTTCTGCGTACGCAGACTGATACTCCTGCGGACACTCCCTGTATAGACAGGCAAGGATAAATCCCATCTGCCCAACAAAGGGAATGAAGTTTTGTGTGTATGACCGTTTTTGTTGTGTTTTTTTTATCCCGCCATTAAGGCAGCCATACTCCAGCTTAGGGGAAAGTGCGCGCTATGTGTAACGTGTCATCCATACCAACGGCTAAACTGGCCTTCTCTTCCGAAAGCTGGTGATGGATTTGACGTGTGTGCAAGATGTTATGCGTGCGTTCACACACTCGGTTTAGTCTCATTCGAAGGACTGTATGGGAAATGAAGTCCGAACCAATGTTAACTCCGAGGGGAAAATCTCCCTGTACCGATACAGCCCGGCGAAGATTCGAACCCGCAACCCCAGGATCACCAAGATTACGAGCCCGGCGCTCTACCACTGGGCTATCCCGGCCCCCAAAGGACTTACAAAATACAGACAGTTCTGTCGGGACGCGGCTTTGGCATTGTGTGGATGTCTAAAGAAGCAGGGCACGAGCAGTAGTTTATTGCAGAATGCAGAGATGAGATTTACTTTTTTCCTTCAGACCAATTTTTTTACATTCAGAAACCAGAAATCGGTGAAAATATTTGATTTTTCTCAATTGAAAGCGTATTTAATCACGAAAAGATTGTACAGTCATTTACAAATGAATAATATAGGTTTAGTTAAGTAAGATTTGTGGTACTTGCAATGGTATTTGATGCTAATAAGAGAGGATACTAAGGCGGAATGTTCACATAACCTCCACACATTTTATACAAACCCAGTGTCGATGATAGGAAACACTGTTCAGTTCAGTGTTCAACATACAATGCGGTGCGGCCAAAGTGCTTGTTTTCTAGTATAGACGTGGCCAAAGAAAAATGGCGCTCCCTTCCTGTGTGATGACGAAGTTGTACTGAAATCACTCGCTAAGTTTGAAGCTGACGCTCAAAAATGTGACAGTCAAAATAACGCAGCAAACACACACTCACACACATACACACACGCATACACGCACGCACCCACGCACGCACGCACGTACCCCCCGCCCCACATAAACACACACACAGACACTCGCGGACACACACACAGGCACACACACACACACACACGCACACACACACACACACACACACACACACACACACACACACACACACGCGCGCGCACACACACACACACACACACACACACACACACACACACACACACACACACACACACACACACACTGTTCGGGCCGTTTTAAATTTGAAGCAGTAATGTAATATTCATTCCTTAAAATACTTCGAACCAACAATGTAACAAGATTTTCAGAATTCTGTGTTTCTGGTCCGACCTAAGAGACGTAGAAACCCAAACAACAGCTTACAAGGACAGACAGGTGACAAAATGTTTACACATTACAAAATCAACAATGCACAAACTTACCTCACTAATAAAAACAAGAAAAGAACAAACAAAAAAGAAACAGCTGAAAAAATACAGCAATTACCTTACACTGTAAAATCACGAGTGAGACATGACAACGTGTTACAATCAAGTAGGGTAACTCTTGCTCCCATGATGAAACAAGTACACGCCCATAACCCCAAGAGAATGCTGCTTACGACACCGAAACGCCTAGCAGATATGACAGCACAGAGCATACAGAACAGACAAGTAAACGTCCCTGAAAAATACGAATATAGGTTTCTGGATTCTACATTCAATATTAGAAAAGTAGTTAAAGACTCAGAATCAAAACTTACTTGGACAATATTTCGACAGGGTCGCCCTGTCTTCATCAGCTCACTGTTGCTGTTGTGGCAGCGAGGCCTGGTGGGACGACTGTTGTGTGGGGTGAACGGTTGTCAGGATCTGATTGTAGATAGGGAGAAGTTCAAAGCCTCGATCTCTGTTCAGGCTGGGGCGTCTGGTCTTGACTTCTTTTTTCTTTTTTTTTTCTTTTGCTGTCCTAACCTCTGCGCCACCTCAGAGGTAATGCACCCACGCCGCTCATTCCGACACCCCGTCCACAGCCACAGCCCGGTCGGCCCCGCCGCAGCCCAGGCACCGGCAATCCACAGGGAGCAGTCAATGTCAAGTCGTCAAGAGGCAACCCACCGGAGGAGACACTGCACTGCTGCCGAGTCACTTTGGTGGTGTTCAGTGGCGCCTGTTCTGATCTAACATACGCAGGACACCACCTACTAAGCCCCTACTGACGACAATAATTGCTTAGTCGCGGAGCCAGCATGAGTGAGCTGTCCCTCCGGAGGGCGCCACCACGTCCGTCCAACGACAGCCCCCATGGACTCGCCGAAACCGATGACCCGACGGAACCAAACCAAGGCCACAGACGTGGAGAGGACATCGAAACTGAGGTCACCATGAGAGCAGGGCATGAAGGGCCACAGAATTTGAGACTTTTTTATGCTGATCAATGAGAATGCGGAGGATTAAGATGATGCTACGGATTTCCATTTCGGTCTGAGACTACATGACAGGGCTGTACTCTACGCTTCCTTTCATAATATATCCCGGCTTCAACCAGGCCCGAGAGATACAGTCACCTACAGTGTTGGTCAGGAAATTTGAGCAACACTCTCAGAAACGCATCCATTAAGTGGATGAAACTCGACTGTGTGGTCCCAGTCTTCCCAATTGAGTCCGCAGCAAACTCAACTCTGGGTAGGAGCCGGTCGGGGCAGAAAAACCCACGTGACTCGGATGGGATTCGAACCCTCGACCTCCCAGCTGGGAGTCCGAGACGCTAACCACTTCGCCACGGCGGCTGGTCATGGTCTTGATTTCGATGGCTTCTTTAACTTTTCTTCTTGTGAGAAAGGGCTTTGTAGATAAGATCTTGGTTTCTTGGGGGCTGAAACTGTGGCCTGTGGCTTGTAGGTGTTCGTGAATGGCAGAAGTAGATCGGTTTTGGTGTTCCTGTAGACGGGTGGTGAGTGATCTTGCTGTCTCGCCAATGTAGGTATGGGCACAGTCTTGACAACCTACCTGGTACACTACACCACACTGCTTGAGGGGGTCCGTTTTGTCTTTGACATGAGTCGTTGCCCCTGCCTGAACAGAGATCAAGGCTTTGAACTTCCTCCATCTACAATCAGATCCTGACAACCATTCACCCCACACAACAGTCGCCCCACCAGGCCTCGCTGCCACAACAGCAACAGCGAGCTGATGAAGACAGGGCGACCCTGTCGAAATATTCTCCAAGTAAGTTTTGATTCTAAGTCTTTAACTACTTTTCTAATCCCTGAAAAAAAGGATGTTCCAAGCTTGCCTAATAGCCGGAATAGCTCGTTGGTAGAGCGCCGGACTCGTAATCTTGGTGATCCTGGGGTTGCGGTTCGAACCTCCGCCGGGGCGTTTCGGTACAGGGGGATTTTTCCCTCGGAGTTAACATTGGTTCTGTCTCCATTTCCCATACAGTCCTTCGAATGAGACTATAAACCGAGGTTCCGTGTGTGGAACGCACGCATAACATCTTGCACACACGTAAAATCCCATCACCAACGTTCGGACGAGTAGGCCAGTTTGGCCGTTGGTATGGATGACACGTTACACATAGCATGCACCCTGCGTGAGAAATGGAAAGAATGAAGGAAGTAAGGAAAATGAGTGATCGATATTGAACGATACTGACTGGATGACACGGGAAACGACTGAATGAAGCGCCAGCTGGCAGCTCTTCAGTCGGCACTACTCAGGTAGGCAGCCCGTTGTGTATACGAGTGTTGATTGTAAAGCGCTTAGAGCTTGGCCTCTAGCCCAGAATAGGCGCTATAATAAGTATTCATTATTATTATTATTATTATATTATTATCATATACCCTGTACCGGACACATCTACACAGCAACAACAACAACCGGAGAAATGAAGAAATACAAATTAACATTTATTCAAGACTGGCACAGCTAGCCGTTTCCAACTTGAATAGGGTCGGACAAGTATGTTGACGAACAGAAACAAAATTAATGCAGGTAACCTCGATACAACCCACCAAATGCGGTGCCCGTAAAGCGAGATCATTTCAATCATGTCATTCTGACCAGCTCATTGACCAAGTTATCCCCCTTGACGGCACTCTGGGGTATCAGTTTTATTGAAAAGGTCATAAATGTTGAAGGCATTCGAGTGCAAACACTTCAGTAATCAAATAGTGGCAATGGAGATTCTGGAAAGGCCCGAAGGAAGGGACATAATTTGTTTCGTTTCAGACGCTCGATATTCTTGTACATCATTATTTCCCTTCCCTTACATATTCAACTTTTTTTTTTTTAAACACTGGTGGGGGAGGGGGGGGGGGGGGGCGGGATTGCTTGTAAGTTAGTAGTGTGTTTACCTGTCGTGTTCTTTTCTTTTGAGTGTTTGATGATAATAACGATTGAGTAAATCTTTTTTTATCTGTATCCATTTATAATTGTGCCATTACACGGAGTAAAGATGTTAGGGAGGATTAGGAGAGGGGAGGCGGGGGTGGGGTTGAGGAACAAATGTGACGTCAAATTACAACTGATTTCCAAGGGAGAACTGACTAGGGAGTGCGCAGCATGACCCTTAGATATGGACGAGCCTGAGGTTTGTGTGTGTGTGTGTGTGTGTGTGTGTGTGTGTGTGTGTGTGTGTGTGTGGTGTGTGTATGTGTCTGTCTGTTGTGTGTTATGTGTGTGTGTGTTGTTTTCCTTTCTGTGGTTTGTCTTGTCTTATGTTTTGTTTGTTTGTTTTCCCCTCCTACCGCCCTGCAGTTACTTCCTTTCCGCTCAGTCTATCTTCGTCTCCATCTGTCTGTTGGTCTGTCTGTCTGTCTGTCTGTCTATCTGTCTGTCTCTCTCTCTCTCTCTGTCTGTCTCTCTCTCTCTCTCTCTCTCTCTCTCTCTCTCTCTCTCTCTCTCTCTCTCTCTGTCTCTCGTGCATTCACATTCTTCTCGGAAAGGGGAAGTAGTGCCATAGATTTCTATGTATGCTCCATAGAATTAATCGATAATGTTGACAGCTGTTTAGTGGATGAAAGAATTGAGTCTCATCATATGCCAATTAGAATGGAGCTTCTGAGTACAGTGCAGGATATTCAGAAAGACAAACAAAAGAGAACATTCACAAAGAAAATAAAATGGGACCCAGCCAAAGCACAAGTCTACATAAATTGCATGGAATCTGAAAAAGCACAAGCAACATTAGAACAAATTAAGGAGGAAATTGATCAAGACATAGATACAAGTATAGATAAATTTAATCAATTACTAAAGAATGCTGGAGAATGTATGAGCAAAATACCCAGTTCAGGAGGGGACTATAAACCCACAAATGGGTGTATGATAAAGTATGTAAGATGGAAAAGAAAGAAACAAGACAAGCACTGTGTAGACTTAATTTAATAGATAAAAAGAAAAACCCTATTAAATATAAAGAAAGAAAGGTAATATATAATAACAAACGAAATTTTTATCAAAAAATGATTAGAGGAAAGAAAAAACAATACAGGGAACAGATATTTGATACACTTATGCAAAATCAGAAGGATAGCCAGAAATTCTGGAGTACGATAAAAAATATTAGAAGAAAGAAAAATAAATTACCAGTTATTACATCGGAACAATGGAAAGAACATTTTGAAAGCATATTGAACCCCCAAATAGGAGCTACTGTAAGAGAAGAGCAAGTGAATATGGAAGAGATTATAGTACATGAGTTAGATGGGGAAATAACAGAACAAGAAGTAGGTTTAGCAATAAACAAACTGAAAACAGGAAAATCCCCAGGAATAGATGAAATCCCCCCAGAATTTCTAAAAACAATAGTTAGCAAAATAATACCATATTTAACTAAGTTATACAACAAACTGTTCCAAGAAAGTTACTTCCCCTTAGAATGGTCACGTGCAGTAATTGTACACTCCACAAGAAAGGCGATAAGCAAAATCCAGGAAATTATAGAGGGATTTCACTGTTATGCATTATAAGTAAAGTTTTTACAGCAATAATCAACAAAAGACTTTACAACTGGGCAGAAAACGAGAACAAAATTAGTAAGGAACAAGCAGATTTAGAAGGGGATATTCAACATTAGACCACATTTTCACATTAACAACTATGATAAACAAATTGCCTCTATGGCAGACGTAGAAGTAAATTTTATGTAGCATTCATAGATTATCAGAAAGCATTTGATACTGTAAATAGAGACAAACTATGGAAGATACTACAGAAACATAAAGTATCTACAAAAATGCTCAACATGTTAAAAGGTATTTACAAAACAGTACAAGCTTGTGTTAGATATGGAACTGAACTAACAGAATTATTCGAATGCCCAGCAGGAGTGAAACAAGTTGTTTGTTGTCCCCCTTGATCTTTTCTCTATTAATAACAGAAGTGGCGGACAATGTCACAAGAAAAGGCAGACATGGTTATCAATTTCTACCTGGTGCAGAAGAAATTTACACACTGCTATTTGCAGATGACATAGCCCTGGTATCATTAAACACCAGCAGGTTTACAAAATCAATTAAAGAACCTACAACAAGCCTCGGATTCCATAGGTTTAACAGTAAATTTACAAAAAACAAAAATAATGGTTTTTAGAAAGGGGCTATTTAGGCAAAAAGGAGAAATGGTACTACAAAGACCAAGAACTAGAAGTAGTAAACAGTTATAAGTACCTAGGTTTTACTTTGACAACTAAACTTTCAATAGACATTTCACTTTCTGAATATGCAGGTAGAGCGAAAGGCAAAATTATGGAAATAATGAAAACTATGTATAGTTTAGGACATATAGATATGGCTATTTATTTTAAACTGTTTGACACTCAAGTTAAACCCTTACTCTTATATGCAGCAGAAGCATGGGGTCTAACTAGATACAAAGCAATAGAAAATATACACTTGTTCGCCTGTAAAAAATATATGGGGGTGGGCAAGAAAACCCCAAATAATTTAATATATGGAGAGTTGGGTAGATACCCTATATGTGTAGATAGCACAATAAGGGCAATTAGGTATTGGTTTAAGATTATAAAAATGGAACCAAACAGACTCCCCAAACAAGCATATGAAAGAGAAAAGACCGAAATAAATAAAACTCAAAATTGGGCATTAGAAATAAAACACTGTTTAGACATACATGGCTTTTCAGAAGTATGGCTAAATGAAGGGTAGGAGATGAGAACAGATTTACTTCATTATTAAAACAAAGAATGATTGATTGTCATAAGCAGAACTGGCATGATAAAATAGAAAATAGCGAACGTTTTAATACTTACCGCTCTTTCAAATCCGTACACCATACTGAAAAATATTTTTACGACATTACGATAGCGAAATTTAGAAAAGCACTAACCAACTACGTTTAGGGGTAAACGAATTACACATAAACAAAAAGTTCACAGACAAGGATGCAATTACAACATGTCCTTTTTGTCCAACAGAAGAAACTGAATTACACTTTTTTAAGATATGCCCATGTTATAGACAATTAAGGGAGAAATATATTTATAAGCATTATAGAAATAAGGATACATTACACTAAGAAACCTATTACAAAATGAAAATATGGAAATGACACGTGACCTAGCAATGTATACTTTTTATGCTTTAAAATACAGAGAAACACAAATATAAAGACAAGATAAGAGACTTGGTTTTGCTTCTGTGGATTTATAGTTGAATTTAAACTGTTTGTATATGTGTATCTATATGTATGATTATGTGAATGTTTATGTATAAAACATAAGAATATATGAATCTTCGTGCATAACACATGAACATGGATGTGTGGTGACAACATAATATCTTTAGAGAAGGTTGAATCATGGATTTAACTCTGAAGGTGTTTTTCAATATATGGAAAGTAATATGACTACCTGAATGAGTACGACATTATGATTGGTGTGATGATATGAACAGATTCACGAAAGAGATGTCATATTCATGAACAAATGCAATTGTATACTATACTCAGAAGTGAAGCAAGACAGGGACTATGTACATATGCACGATGAAAGATAAATATATAAAATTGAATACAAGGTTGTGATATGAGGGAATGTGAATGTAATATAATATGAAGGAATGGAATTATGGAAATGAATATGTCTGTGGAAAATATGTGTAATGAATGAATATGAATATGAATGGAAATGCACAACTATGAATGAAGATGAGGGAGAATGAAGCTATTATAATTGGATGATGGACTGGAGTATGAATACTTACAAGAACATGAACAAGACTGTAAAATGTGCATGTGTGCATGAATATGTGTATGTATGTATGTGTGTGTATATATAACAATAAGACAAAGAAAAGAGACCTGGTTTTTGCTTCTGTGGATTTATAGCTGAATTCAAAATGTGTTTACGTGTATACGTGTGTGTGTATATATGTATGTGTGTGTGTATGCATATGTATGTGTATATGTGTGTGTGTATAGTATAAATATGTGTGTATGTGTGTACAACAGCCCTGATGTGACCCTTTGCGGTCGGCTGGGCTATAAGCAACATTATCTTATCTTATCTTTTGTGTGTACATCTATGCATGTGTGTACGTGTGTGGTATGTATGTATATACATATAGGTATGTGTGTATGTGTGTATATATATGTGTGAGTAGGTGAATGTCTATGTATAAAACATACGAACATGATAAGTTATGTGTATAATAAATGAAAATGGACGTGTGGTGATAATATAATACTATAGAGAAGGTTGAATCATGAATTTAGCTCGGAAGGTGTTTCTGGGTATAGATAGTAACATGAATACCTGAATGAGCATGAAATTGTGATTGGGGTGTCGATATAAACAGATTTACGAAAGAGATGTTATATGAACACAAATAAGATTATGCAAATGTATCCTCAGGTGTGAGCGTGACAAGGTCCATGAACATATTATATGCATGATGGAAAGATAATTATATAAAAGTGGATACCAGGGTGTAATAAGAGGGAACGTGAATGTAATATAATATGAAGGAATGGAATTATGGAAATGAATATGTTTTGAGGAAAAATATGTGAAATGAATGAATATGAATGGTATTGTACAAATGTGAATGTAAATAAGGGAGAATGAGGCCGTTATAAATGGATGATGGAGTAGGAATCCTCATATGAACATGATCAAGGTTGTAAATGTACACATATACATATATATGTATGTATTTGTGTGCATGTGGGTGTGTACATGTATGGCTAACACCATATGGGAATAATAATGTATACATGTATATATATGTGTGTGTGTATGAGAGATTGAGAGGGACTGAGCCTGATTGGATTAAGAGGTGTAGTAGAATTGAATGTAAAACTAATAATATGCAGTTATGCAAGAGTATAGACAATTAAGGTAAACAAGAGGAATAAGTGTAATTATAACCTAAATTGATATGAATCAAGAATGCACAACCAAGTAAATAGGAATAGGGAGGGAGGGTCATGGAGGAAGCAACTGCAGAGACTGGCTAACACCATATGGGAATAAATGTGGTCATGGGGGGTTAGGTTAGGAATTATGAATGGTCTTTAGAAGTCAAATGAGTATGTTAAATGTGTATATAATTTTGCAAAAAAAAATAAATAAATAAATAAAAAAAATTCAAGTATAATATAAGGAAAACATGTTTGGAAGTGGAAGGTCTGAATAAGTAATGAATCCGGTATTTACATACACATGTAAAACTACGAAATGATTACAAAAGGAAACACAGACAAATAATTGACCACATAGTGATGAAGTATACAAATAAGGTAAACCAGAAATAAAGGTAGGAAAAGGATTTAGTTCAGTAGGTCAACATGTAAATCAGCTGACAGCATGAAGTCGCGTGACCCACACGGCAGCACACACACAGTCCCTCTCGCGAACTCGCACGTTCCTTCGTTCTCTCTCTCGCTCTCTGCCTCGAGAAGGGAGGGGGGGGGGGGGGGGCGGAGCGGAGCGTGAGGTGGACTGGATCGTCTGCTAAGAAATGGCTGCCGCCGTAGATCATAAGTGTGGTTTTGGACTTTTTGTTCAATGACAGTTATTATATGCATTTTGGTTTTTTACCGACGGCTGCTTTGAATTATTTAATTTTTAATTCTAGGGATTTGACCACTAGGAGACTCCTCTGGCCAACAGGCAATTTAGGCACATGTGTACGAGGCAAGTGTCGACAAGTCCTACAGAACATGATATAACTGGCTGAAGAAATAGGGAAAACTACAATTAAAGTAAAATAATCGAAGGAAAGTACTAACCTGATGCATGGAAAGCGGTAAGGCTTTAGTAATTTATCCATGGGATGCTAAACCCAACGAACACGAACAACACAGTCCAACACCACATGAACAGGACCACAGAAGTACACACACTGAGTGTCAAAGGTTATCATGGCAGACCCAAGATTCGAGGTTTTTCCTTCTTTTCCACGGTAGATGGCGCATGCGTAAACATAGTAAACATAAGATGCTTAAAAATAGCACGGCCTTCCGGAGAGTTATATACCTATATTATGTTTAAAAGGAAGAACGTACAAAGAAGCATTTGTGTACAATTAAGATGAATTTTGCATGTACATACTGTCATGGAAGGATGTTTTGTTGCAGTCATGGTACATTTTGTTCTTATTGTATAAAATTGTTTTTTGTTGTTGTTGTTTTTTTTTTTTTTTTTTCTTGTTGCGTACTCATGTGAATAGGCTGATGGCCTCACATTAAAGTCACGAGTCACGAGTCACGAGTCTCTCTGTCTCTCTCTCTCTCTCTGTCTCTCTATCTCTTCTCTCTCTGTCTCTCTCTATCTCTTCTCTCTTCAGGCTCTCTCTCTCTCTCTCTCTCTCTCTCTCTCTCTCTCTCTCTCTCTCTCTCTCTCTCTGAGTGCTTTTTTTCCTCAGAATATTTGGTTTGCTGTTCAGCTGTCTCAGATTAAGTGCCCCCCGTGCAGGTCGTTCTTTCCGGTCACGTCATACATAACCACGTCCAGCTTTGTCTGCTCTCAGACCCACCCCCCTCCCTCCCTATCCCCCGCCCAGCTTTCCTCCCCCCACCCCGCCGCCCCCAGCTTCATCCGCAGCACCCCACACGGAACAGTCAACGTCAGGTCCTTATGAGACAACCGCTGGAGGAGACACTGCCTTGCTGGTAGGTCACTGTGCTGGCGTTATGAGACAACCCGCTGGAGGAGACACTGCCTTGCTGGTAGGTCACTGTGCTGGCGTTATGAGACAACCCGCTGGAGGAGACACTGCCTTGCTGTCAGGTCACTGTGCTGGCGTTATAGACAACCCGCTGGAGGAGACACTGCCTTGCTGTCAGGTCACTGTGCTGGCGTTATGAGACAACCCGCTGGAGGAGACACTGCCTTGCTGGCAGGTCACTTTGCTGGCAGGTCACTTTGCTGGCAGGTCACTTTGCTGGCGGTCAGTGGTGCCGTTCCGCCCCCCAACAAATGCAGGGCAGCACACGCTAACCCACCTACTGACGACCCATGTGGCATGGTTGTGGAGCCGGCATAGGGTGATGGTACCCCCCCGGGAAGGCTTCACCACGGCCAGCCAGCCGCCCCACATTCTCCATGAAAGCGCTGACACCCGACGACTTGACGTGAATTCAACGTGTGTGAAAGGAGAAAAACAACACACGCCACTGACAGCAGGGCATAAAGAAAACGCACAGTCTGAAGCTTTTTACTCATTTTTTTCTCTATCATGTTGATCAATGAACATGATCAACTATGATGCACGTGAAGCTCCATATTGGCGGAGGTTACATCACAGAGCGATACTCTGCGTCTTCTTTCGCGACATATCCCGGCGTCCGCCAAGCCCGGAGATACACACACATGCGGTGTTTGTCAGGAAAATAAGAAACGTTTTCGTGAATGCATCCATCAAGCGATGAAAGATCCAAGATGTGTCACCAAGGGTGAGACTTGGGTTCATCACTCTCGCCCCGAACCGGGGGGATAATCTAAGCAGTGGGAAGACTCTAAATCCCATCCGCAAAAAACAAAAAGAAAAAAAGAAAAATTAAGAAGAAACAAACAAAAAAAAGGCCAGCCTCGTCCATTGAGCTGGTATTGTGACGGCTTCCGTCTTTGGGATGCTTGAAGAATCCTATTGGTGGACTTTCTTCAGAACGGTCACGCCGTACCTGGGGGGAGGGGAGGGGGAGGGGATATCAGGCGACATTGCTGGAGCGCCTTTGGGAAAACCGTGTTGCTCCACGCCATGGAAAGCCGAGCAAAGCTATGTTCTTTCATCAACAAGACAAAGCACCAGCTCACACACACGTCATTGTCGCCATGGCAACGCTGCGCGATTGTGGCTTCCAGGTCTTCGATTACTCACGCACGTGATCCCCTGACCTGGCACCGTTTGACTTTCACCTGTTTCCAGAGCTAAAAAAAAAAAAAAAAAAAAAATCTGACCGAAAATCATTTCCGGGCGGAAATGACGTCATGGCTGCTGTGGGGCATTCCATGAGAAACGCCCTTTTTTATTTTCGGGGGCTGGAAACAAAACCTCCTAATCTCTGCTTGTCTTCTTTCGTGGCTAGATTTACTGCCAGTCGCTTCATGCTAGCTCTCTGAAACATCTGATTCATCAGTTACAGAAAAGAACACACTACAGCAGCCAGGCAGATTTTTTTTTTTTTTTTTTTTTGGGGGGGGGGGGGGGGGGGCAGGGGGGGGCGTTTGCGTTTGAAATCCACCCGCGCTGTACTTTTTCCTTCACTCTCTTCGCTGGCTTTTCTGTTCCTAACCAAAACTGATGACAACGTAGGCTTTGCTCAGGTTCAAGTCGCTGAATGGTCAGAGTTCTTTTAGATCGTGCTGATCTTCTCCACTGTCTTCTGCTGCCCGTCCAGTCCACGCTTTCGTCTGTTGAGACCCACCTCCTTCACACCCCTCGTCTCCCTAATACCAAGACCTCCGAGAGCGGTTCTTTGTCGTTTCAAATGTTTTCTGCTTTGCAACGAATTTCCTCTCTCTCTCTCTCTCTCTCTCTCTCTCTCTCTCTCTCCCCTCCGTACTTATATAATTGGCAAAGGAAGGAGGACAGCAGCCCCAACTGGAGCAGGAAGTCTCCTTTGAAGAAATCAAAAGCATTATCGAGGAGAAACAAAAACAAAGATGGCTTGAGCAGCACCCAGACTTCAACAAGAAGGATGCATGCTACCTGCTGCCCAGATCAGACCAAGTGAACATTGTGAGACTGAGGACAGGACACACCAGACTGAGACATCACATGTTCACAAAATTCCACATTCCGCGAGTCTTCAGGTGCCCATGCGGTACAGCCCCAAATGAGAGTGGAACACTTCGTGCAGGACTGTCCCACACATGAAAAGCTGAGGGCAGAGAGACCTGGCCTGCCGACACACCGATGAGGGAAAAGCTTGATGGATCTCTGGAGGGCCTCCGCCGTACAGCAGCCTTCGTCAGTGCCTGTGGGGTTCCTGTCTGAGTGAACGAAGAAGAAGAAGATATAATCATCACTCTTCCTTCCAAGTCATCTCCCATTACTACACTTTTCACCAAGTCATCTCTCATCACTACACTTTTCACCAAGTCGTCTCATCACAACACTTTTCACCAAGTCATCTCTCATCACTACACTTTTCACCGAGTCATCTCTCATCACTACACTTTTCACCGAGTCATCTCTCATCACTACACTTTTCACCGAGTCATCTCTCATCACTACACTATTCACCAAGTCATCTCCCATCACTACACTTTTCACCGACGCGTAGCCTCTCTTTTTTTGCCTTATGTTCGTGTCCTGCGTGTCTGTGTGTGCGTACGCGCATGCGCCCGCACGAGAGAGAGAGAGAGAGAGAGAGAGAGAGAGAGAGAGAGAGAGAGAGAGAGAGAGAGAGAGAGAGAGAGAGTGAGTGGTTGTGTGTGTGTGTGTGTGCGCGCGCGCGCGCGCGAGCGTGCATGAGACAGAGAGAGAGAGAGAGGAGGGGGGGCGATATTAAGAACTTAGTAAGCGCCGAGGGCTATTCATAGATTAAGTGCCATAAACATTCATCATTAGTTATATTATGATTAATTTATCATCCACTCCTCGAATGGAAAGCTTCCTACAATCTACAAGAATGTCATTAACAAGATAGACATTTACGTCAAACTACCTACAATCAATAGACATTTACACCAAACTACTTACAATCATATAGACATTTACACCAAACTACTTACAATCAATAGACATTTATACCAAACTATCTACAATCAGCATACATTTACACCAAACTACCTACACTCAACAGACATTTGCACCAAACTACCTACAATCAACAGACATTTTCACCAAACTACCTACACTCAACAGACATTTATACCAAACTACCTACAATCAACAGGCATTTACACCAAATTCTACACTCACTAGACATTTACATCAACCTACCTACACTCAATAGACGTTTACACCAAACTATCTACAATCAACAGACATTTACACCAAACTACCTAAAATCAATAGACATTTACACCAAACTATCTACAATCAATAGATATTTACACCAAGCTACCTAAAATAAACATTTATGCCAAACTACCTACACTTAATAGATATTTACACCAAACTACCTACAATCAACAGACATTTACACCAAACTACCTGCAATCAACAGACATTTACACCAAACTGCCTACAATCAACAGACATTTTCACCAAGCTACCTAAAATAAACATTTATACCAAACTACCTACACTCAATAGACATTTACACCAAACTACCTACAATCAGCAGACATTTACACCAAACTACACTCAACAGACATTTACACCAAACTACCTGCAATCAACACAAACGTCCTCAGCAATGTGCACATGTATACCAATCCACTTAGACTATGCATGATAGGGATATAATCAGCAACAACCCATTGACATCAAGCTGCCTGCCACCAATAAACATCATCAACGTAGGCACTTTTACACCCAGCTAACTTCAACCTTTGAAGTCTTTACCAACAATATACGCATTGACATCAACCTACTTTTACAATCGAAAGAAAAAATATTGTCAACAATCCAGACATCTACACTGAGCTGTTCATAACAAATGATAGAAGGTGAAGTCGTACATGCCTTGCGCGTGAACTGGATTATAGTGAGGGAGAGTTGCGCAAGGTCGTCAGCCTCTCTCTCTCTCTCTCTCTCTCTCTCTCACTCTCTCTCTCATCTCTCTCTCTCTCTCTCTCTCTCTCTCTCTCTCTCTCTCTCTCTCCTCCCTCCCTCCCTCTCTCTCCCTCTCTCTCTCTCTCTCTCTCTCTCTCCTCTCTCTCTCCTCTCTCTCTCTCCTCTCTCATCCCTGCCCATCTGAATCCAGTGGCAGGACAACGTCAAGACTTCTGGAGATGAGCCGAGATGCAATGTCCTTTGTGTCTCACTGAGCTCTGTTCACGCTCCACGACGCTTTGCTGGATCCGCCTTCTTGCCCCTTGAACCATCTAGAGGTTTCTTCCGCGCAGTCTGCCGAAACCAGTCTTCAGAGACGTATTATGCAAGTCCTAACTCACCGAGGGTTGGAGACCCGTCGGCTACCCTCACCACGTTCTGCCAGACGGTCGAAGCCGATGTCCGGGATGTGACCGCTGTTGCGTGCTAACAGCTGCGAGGAGCCCTAGGTGAAAGCTGAGCGCCAGGTGAGGACCAAACCGGACGAACCACCCTGACAGGGCGCGGCATGTTCCCCCTGTCAGAGGTACTTCCCCTCCCTGGCACCCCATACACCCCATGTCATTTTCTTTTAAATGCAAGTTAGCAACATAAATTTTTACGACGTGGTATTAAGAACCAGCGCAAGCCGTGTAAAGCCAACAGTATCCTCAAAAATATAGACATATACACCAAGCTACCTTGAACCAGCCGAAATTCAATCTACGTTTTAGACATCTGCACTAAGGTACTTACAGCCGATTAAAAAAAAAAGGTCTTCAACAAAATAGACATCTGAACCGAGTTGCTCAGAACCTATGTAAATGTAATCGATAATAATACATTGACATAAAGCTACATAAAACCAGAAGAAATGTAATTTAACTGAAATATATTGACGCTAAGCGACCTAATACCAGACGAAATGCAATCAAACATAAGACATTTACACTTAGCTATCTAGAACCAGTAGAAATTGTATCAACTGTATTACATATACAATAAAGCTGCCAAGAACCAGTAGACATGAATTCGATAATGTAGATATATACACCGAGCGACTTACAACCAGTGGAAACGTTATCAACATTTGAGATTCATAGATCAAGGTGCCCAGGACTGATGGAACTATGATCAACGACACCAACAGTCTTGAAGCCACACATACCGACCGTCGTGATGCGGTGGTTAGAGTTACGGATTCCCTGCCAGTGGCTGTCAGCTCGATTCCCCTCGGAGCCGTTGATATGCGGGATTCTTCTCCCCAAGACCGGCCCCTACGCAGAGATGAGTTAGCTAGGACTCAGCTTGGATGATGTTTAACCACACAGTCAAATTTCTAGACAAGTACTGCAGGTGTCTGCATGTCTCGGGCCTGGTTCACTAGGCCGCAATGTGTTATCAAACAAGCGCAGAATACAGCTCTGCCATGCTGTCTCAGGCCCTGGAGTGGGACTTAACTTCGCTGCGTCATCTTCAACATCCTCATCCTCATCTACAAGCGTGGGAGTGGGTTAGGGGGAGGGGGAGGGGGGGTGTCTCAAATTCTGTGGCCCTTCGTGCCCTGCTCTCCCGCTAATCCCATGTTCGATTTTCTGTCCACGTCTTTGCCCTTGGTAACCCGTGTCCAGGTCACCGGTATCGGCGTGTTCGCGGGGACTGTCGTTGGACGGACGTGGTGGCGCCCTCCGGAGAGCGACGCTCGCTCACGCTGGTTATCGTCGTCAGTAGGACGCGTCGTGGGTGGTGCCCTGCGTATGTTGGATCAGAACAGGCCGCACTGAACACCAACGAAGTGTTGCGGCGGCAGTGCAGCGTCTCCCTCTGGTGGGGTTGCCTGACGACGGCTTGACGGTGACTGCTCCCTGTGGACTGCCGGTGGCGGGATGCAGCGTGACGACCGGGGTGTGGCTGTGGACGGGGAGCCGGAAGGAGCGGCGTGGGGGTAGTGCCGCTACGATGGTGCAGAAGACAAGCTAAGGTCATGTTGCTTAAAGCCCGGCCGACCGCCAAGGCCATGTCAGGGCTGTCACCGCGTTAAGTCAACTCGCAAGTCGTTCATTCACACAACTCTTTGAAATACGTCTTCTAAAACCCCACCCGAAATTCTGTTTAAAAAAATTTCTCCTCTATAAGATGTCAGATCCGATGAAAAATGTTCATCTCTTTCAAGAATTTAAAGATCGCATCATAAGACAATACAGTAGAGGACAAGATAGACACAAAACAACGTAGAAAAGTCCCTAACAATGAAAACAAAGTTAATCAGCTACACATAGATTTAAACAGTGCTGCTTAGAACCGTGCGAAACAGACGTTTATGCAACGATATCAGGAATGTATGAAAATCTAATCTGCAATTCAGACTTTAACACCAGGCTGCCTGTAAGCACGCCGGAGACTTTAACACCAGGCTGCCTGTAAGCACGCCGGAGAGGAGAAGTGGATTGAAGGGGGGGGGGGGGGGGAGGGGGGCAGAGGGGAGGGGATACAGTAGCATGGGATTCCGACACCACCACCAACCCTCGTTCCTCCGTTCCCTCCTACCCCTCACTCCTCACATCCCAAGCCCCCAACCTCCCTCCCCCTCTCTCTCTCTCTCTCTCCTCTCCTCTCTCCTCTCTCTCTCATCTCTCTCTCTCTCTCTCTCTCTCTCTCTCAATCACACACACTTCACTCTCTCTGAATCACACACACACACGCGCGCGTACGCGGGAGGGGGGGGGGGACAACAGAGACAGACGGAAGGAAGCTAGATCACCTTTCTCAGTCTTGCTGGAAGAAGAAGAAGAAGAACTCTGTCTTGCAGCGTGACATTTACGGCAAGGTATGAACAAAATCAATCACTACTACTTTCCCGTCACTTCGGTACGCGTTGGGAGGTAGGCCTAGTCCCGATGAACAACTCCTTTGACACATACACGCGTGACTCGTAGAAAATAATCTCTCCTCTCTCCCCCTTTTCTCTCTCTCCTCTCTCTTCTCTCTCTCTCCCCTCTCTCTCTCTTCTCTCTCTCCTCTCTCTGCGTGCGTGCATCTTTCTCTGTCTGCTTCTGTTGTCTGTCTGTCTCTTCTTCTTTCTCTCTCTCTCTCCTCTCTCTCTCTCTCCTCTCTCTCTCTCTCTCTCTCTCTCTCTCTCTCTCTTCTGCGTGCGTCTCTCTCTCTCTCTCTCTCTCTCTCTCTCTCTCTCTCTCTCTCTCTCTCTCTCTCTCTCTCTCTCTCTCCCCCTCTCTCTCTTTTCTCTGGTGGGGTGCGTCTCTCTCTCTCTCTCTCTCTTCTCTCCTCTCTCCTCTCTCTCTCTCTCTCTCACCCCTCTCTCTCTCTCTCCTCTCCTCTCTCTCTCTCTCTTCTCTCTCTCCCCTCCTCTCTCTCTCTCTCTCCCCTCTCTCTCTCTCTCTGTGTGTGTGTGGGGTGTGTGTGTGTGTGGGGGTATGATCGTCTTCGTGTTATCGGGTTTCTTCTAGTTCCCTTGGCAGGAGTTGAGGTGTGACTGGTCCCCAATGTGTGTGTGTAGATGAGCGGAATCTGCAGTTTAGTGCGCTGTGTCCACGCGTTTTCTCGTGTCTTTTTTTTGGAAAGTGGTTTTGGCTGTGTTTCCCAAACGGTGCATTTTTTTTACCTCTGTGTCTGTCGAGGTCTGAGTATGTGTGTGTGTGTGTGTGTGTTCTTGCTGCGCTGTTCATCCTCCATGATTTGTTTTATTTGATTTTTTTTTGTTTGTTTGTTTTCCTTCGGTAACGACTGGGGTTTTTTCGGTGGATCGTTATCATCGTCGTCATCATTAGCATCATCATCATCATCATAAATCTCTAAATCATCATCATCAGTAGTGGCAGTAGAGTAGTAGTAATAGTACAAGCAGCGGCAGTGGTAATAGTAGTAGTAGTAGTAATAGAAAGTAGTACCAGCAGTAGTATAGTAGTAATAATAGTCGTAGTAGTGATGGTGCTAGTAGTTGTGTTCGTAGTTATAAAGACAGTATTGTTTTACAACATTTAACTTTTCTGTTTTAATTCTGCAATTATGATTAGCTTCATACTAACTGGATTAACTTACTACAACAACGTATATATGCATGCTCTCTCTCTCTCTCTCTCTCTCTCTCCCCTCTCCCCCTCTCTCTCTCTTTTTTCCCTCTTTTCTCTCTCTCTCTCTCTCTTCTCTCTCTCTCACACCACACACACTCACCACACACACACACACACACACACAAACACACACACACACACACACACACACACACACACACACACAGCCACAATACTAACATTGGACCGACCTTCATTGACTGGAAGGCACTAATGCTGTTGTAGTTGTTTTCCTTTCACAAGTTTGTTTCACCATATTTTTTGCTCCGTTTATTACCTTTGTGTTCGTCACCTCCCCTTGTATTACGTCTCTCCTTTAACCCCCCCCCCCCCCATCCCATTAATTATCTCTCTCCTAATCCCCATCCATCTTTGATTACCTGTCTCCTTATTACCCTCTTCTTAGTGCGTCTCCGCAGGGCCGTCTGCCGGCGGCCCAGCCTTTTTCGGGGAGTAGAACGTTAGTCCTGACTGGTTCCAAGAGTTATCGTCTTTCATCATCTCCTGTGTGGGTTTGGACTGTGGTTGTTTTAGCTGATGCTTCCGTTCACGAATTCCACATTTCTATTAGAACTATCAGCACAGGCAAGCATTCTCTCTCTCTCTCTCCCCTCTCTCTCTCTCTCTCTCTCTTTTCTCTCTCTCTCTCTCCCTTTTCTCTCTCTCTCTCTCCCCTTAGCAAAGACAGATTGGAGAATAGCTTCTGCTTAAAATCTCAATCCTTGATTTAAATTTAAAAGTTTTCTGCGTTCCGATGTTCTCTCTCTCTCTCTCTCTCTCTCTCTTCTCTCTCTTCTCTCTCTCTCCTCTTTTCTCTCTCTTTTCTCTCTCTCCTCTCTCTCTCTCTCTCTCTCTTAGCAAAGACAGATTGGAAGAATAGCTTCTGCTTAAA
>CM031612.1:79826979-79831979 GCA_018398815.1 Conus ventricosus
TTTTGGGGTGTTTCACTAACAACGATTTCCATTTATGCCTGCAGTTGTTTACTATTTCTGTTTTGGTGTTTAAAGTTGCTAAGTGTGGTTTGCATAGTATTAACCATTTTTCAGTTAAACATAGGTTGCACCTTTTTGAAACATTGCTGTATGGTGATGCTCTTTTTATGATTTTCCAGGATATATTGTAGCTTGTTTTTGCATCTTTGAGTTTCCAGATATATTTGCTCAGTTCTGTTTGGTTTTTATATTTTCTTTATTGAATGACTGTTTGTGGTTTGCATATCTGGTTTTGAAGTGGTTTTGAGTGATCCCTATATATGTTTCTTTTTCATTTTCTGATGTTACAGTACCTGGTATACAATGTTTTTGTGGAGACATTTATTGTTTAGTGGGCACTGCTCCTTTCTCGTGCAATTGCAGGATTTCCTTTCTTCACCCTTTTGCTGTGTTGATTTTCATTTTTTGGGATGCGTCAATCAGGTTTTTGAGGTTGGGCATACATGAGTACGATAGTTTGACAGTGTTTTTATTAAATATTTTGGACAGTTTGTGCTCTTTGGAAATGAAGTTGCTAGGATTTTGAAGAATTCTTTCCCTATGTTTGTTTTGAGTTTCCCGTCATATGGGGGGTTATGCCATATGATTTTTCTTTTCCTATTTTTCTTGCTTTTATTTGTTTGTTGTCCGGGTTGTATTGTAGTTTGTAATTGTATCCACTTGTTTGTAGTGCCTCCTGGTATTCCACTGCTGCATTGTTGAACACTCTCTCATTGCGTGACAGGTTTGATAGTCTCTTGTTTATGCCATGGGTATGGTCTTTAATACAGATGGTGGATGGTTACTTTTGGTGTTACATAAAGAGGTGTATCGTTGGGTTTCTTGTATGGTTTATATATATGGTTGTTGAGATCCAGTGTTATGTCTAAGTAGTTCACTACCTTTTTGTTTGCTTCAATGGTGATCTTTAAGTTGTGGTTTTGGAAGATTTTGCATAGTTCTTTCTTCTTGTTTCGATGGTTCTTGGTTGTTTGTTAGTGCAGCAAGGCCATCGTCTCTGTACAGTCCGACTTGTTTTCCGAGTTTTTTCTTGATGTTGGACAGCATGAATAGTCCGACCAGTTCACATGTTTCTGCACCATCATATGAACCCATGGTTACGTCAAATGTTGAGTTTCTGTTGGTTTCTCCTGATCCAGGTTTCATTTCTGCTGTGTAGTAATGTTTTCTTGGTGTGGAGAATGATTTCCATTTCTGACCCTGTTATGTCTGTGTGGTTACTGGCAAACTTCAGGCTTTGGAGAGTAGTTTCCTCGTCTATGGATGGGTAAAAGTCTACTATGTCAAATGTGATAAATACTGTATTACTTGTTTATTGAGTTTTTTGAACCATTGGATAACTTCGTATGTGTTCTTCCAGAGGTTGTAATCAGAGTTTGATTTTATGTCCTTTGTTATTTTTTCCAGAATTTTCTTGCTTATTTTGCCTAATTCAGATTTGGATGGGTTTATTAGTCTGCATGTTGGATTGTTATGAAAGTTGGGTTTGTGGTCTTTGAGTGTTATGAAAGCTTCTTTTGTTGCTGTCGCTTCTATCCTGTCACTTAGGTCTATGCCTCTGCAAGTTCTTTTTCTTTAGTGCGGATACTGTCATGTATATTTTGTCAGTTTTTTTGTAGTTTTTCTGGATGTTTTGTCAAGGAGTTGAGAATATTCCTTTGGTTCCATTTTGTAGTAATTGCTAGTTTTGTCAGCCTTCACAAATATTTTTTTGTCATTTTGTACTTGTTTTATTTGGTTTTTTAATGTTGTTTGGAAATCGTTGTTAGATTTTTTGAATTCAATATTGGTTATCATTCTTTTCATTTGATCTTCAAAGGGTTTCATATCGTCTATGACTGGTGGTGATCGCCATGATTTGAAATCGTAGGTGTTTTTGTCCTCTTTTTTTGCATTCGGGTTCAGGAAAAAGAATGCTTCCATCTCATATTGCGTACGAACTTTTCGGTTTGTTCTATTAATCTTTTTAAGTAGAATTGTGGGTTAGAGAACGGTATGTTTTTTGTTGACTGCCTAAAGTTGATTTCCTCCATTTTAAAATCTTTCGGGCCACAGTTCGTACGCAATATGAGATGGAAAGCATTCTTTTTCCTGAACCCAATGCAAAAAAAGAGGACAAAAACACCTACGATTTCAAAACATGGCGATCACCACCATCATAGACGATATGAAACCCTTTGAAGATCAAATGAAAAGAATGATAACCAATATTGAATTCAAAAAATCTAACAACGATTTCCAAACAACATTAAAAAACCAAATAAAACAAGTACAAATGACAAAAAAATATTTGTGAAGGCTGACAAAACTAGCAATTACTACAAAATGGAACCAAAGGAATATTCTCAACTCCTTGACAAAACATCCAGAAAAACTACAAAAAAGCTGACAAAAATATACATGACAGTATCCGCACTAAAGAAAAAGAACTTGCAGAGCGCATAGACCTAAGTGACAGGATAGAAGCGACAGCAACAAAAGAAGCTTTCATAACACTCAAAGACCACAAACCCCAACTTTCATAACAATCCAACATGCAGACTAATAAACCCATCCAAATCTGAATTAGGCAAAATAAGCAAGAAAATTCTGGAAAAAATAACAAAGGACATAAAATCAAACTCTGATACAACCTCTGGAAGAACACATACGAAGTTATCCAATGGTTCAAAAAACTCAATAAACAAAGTAATACAGTATTTATCACATTTGACATAGTAGACTTTTACCCATCCATAGACGAGGAACTACTCTCCAAAGCCCTGAAGTTTGCCAGTAACCACACAGACATAACAGGTCAGAAATGGAAATCATTCTCCACACCAAGAAAACATTACTACACAGCAGAAATGAAACCTGGATCAGGAAAACCAACAGAAACTCAACATTGACGTAACCATGGGTTCATATGATGGTGCAGAAACATGTCAAAATGGTCGGACTATTCATGCTGTCCAACATCAAGAAAAAAATCGGAAACAAGTCGGACTGTACAGAGACGATGGCCTTGCTGCACTAACAAACAACCCAAGAACCATCGAAAACAAGAAGAAAGAACTATGCAAAATCTTCCAAAACCACAACTTAAAGATCACCATTGAAGCAAACAAAAGGTAGTGAACTCTTAGACATAACACTGGATCTCAACAACCATATATATAAACCATACAAGAAACCCAACGATACACCTCTTTATGTACACACCAAAAGTAACCATCCACCATCTGTATTAAAGACCATACCCCATGGCATAAACAAGAGACTATCAAACCTGTCATGCAATGAGAGAGTGTTCAACAATGCAGCAGTGGAAATACCAGGAGGCACTACAAACAAGTGGATACAATTACAAACTACAATACAACCCGGACAACAACACAAATAAAAGCAAGAAAAATAGGAAAAGAAAAATCATATGGTATAACCCCCCATATGACGGGAAACTCAAAACAAACATAGGGAAAGAATTCTTCAAAATCCTAGCAACTTCATTTCCCAAAAGAGCACAAACTGTCCAAAATATTTAATAAAACACTGTCAAACTATCGTACTCATGTATGCCCAACCTCAAAAACCTGATTGACGCATCCAACAAAATGAAAATCAACACAGCAAAGAAGGGTGAAGAAAGGAAATCCTGCAATTGCACGAGAAAGGAGCAGTGCCCACTAAACAATAAATGTCTCCACAAAAACATTGTATACCAGGCTACTGTAACATCAGAAAATGAAAAAGAAACATACATAGGGATCACTGAAAACCACTTCAAAACCAGATATGCAAACCACAAACAGTCATTCAATAAAGAAAAATATAAAAACCAAACAGAACTGAGCAAATATATCTGGAAACTCAAAGATGCAAAAACAAGCTACAATATATCCTGGAAAATCATAAAAAGAGCATCACCATACAGCAATGTTTCAAAAAGGTGCAACCTATGTTTAACTGAAAAATGGTTAATACTAAAGCAAACCACACTTAGCAACTTTAAACACCAAAACAGAAATAGTAAACAACTGCAGGCATAAATGGAAATCGTTGTTAGTGAACACAACCCAAAACAAAAACCTAAAAGCCCCCCAAAAAAACGTGCAGCCAACCCGCACGTGCAAACAACCGCAAACGGGAACCCACACGCTATATAACATCGGCGGTGGGCAAACCAAAAACATCCTGATGACAGCACAGCAAGCTCGAAACAAATTTGTAGAGTTTTAACCTCGAGTTTTAACCTCCCTTTTAACATCATTGACATATATTATATATATATATATATATATATATATATATGTGTGTATATATTATATGTGTGTGTGTATATATATTATTATATATATATATTATATATTTATATATGTGTGTATATATATAAATATATATATATATATATTATATATATAATATATTTATATATAATGTAGTTTGTAAGTACATACGTCGCTTTTTTTCATTTACATATTCATTTACATGGTTGTTTGTGTATGTATTCATCCATTCATTTGTTGGTGGATGTGTTCCATCAAACCAACGACCGATTCGTCCATCCATAACATCACCGTCCACTCACCGTGCACACCCCAGCCTCACGTGACCAGGAATCGGAAGTGTTACCCCGCCCCCATAGCCCCCTACCCCATCATCTCTTCCCCAGCCACCCACCACCCCTCCCCCCCCCCCCCCCCCCCCCCCACCCCCCCCCCCCCCCCCCCCCCCCTCAAACCCTCCTCCTCCCTCACACTCCGAGAATGGAACGGAAAAGACTCCGAACGCCAAGTCAAAGACCTGTACAGAAAGTCCTACCCCATCATCTCCCTCACGAACTCAGGCAAAGACATGACGGTTCCGAAACACAGCAAACGATTGGTGACCGCTGGTACCTCCTTGGCGTCCTCCTCCTCCTCTTCTTCTCTTCTTCTTCCTCCTCCTCTGTTAGCGGC
>CM031612.1:79836979-79846999 GCA_018398815.1 Conus ventricosus
GGAATAGTCAGTCCCCAGATCCCCCTTGGGGGTAGAAAATTCCCGAGAGAAAGGGGGAGGGGGAAAAGGGGGGGGGAAAAAGGGGTTTAAAGAGTAGAGGGGTGAGTTTTTAAATATACAAAGTTTTTCCCTTTAAAAACGTAAATTTGGTGATTTTTTAAGATGCCCCCCCACAAAGATTTTTATTTAAACCCCTTTTCTTGACAATGCCACGTACCGCTGCATCAAAAACTCAGAATTGACGCTGGGGGCCCTGCCCCTTCCTCACCCCGTCCCTCTGTAAGACGGGATCATTCTTGGTTGGGGAAAACAAAGAGAAAGTACCCCATGCGTTTTACTTTAAAATACATCTATTTTTGTAATCTTGATTGATTGATTTTTTTTTTTTTAATTTCGGAAAAAAAACAAACCACTGCTTCAGAAAAGATTTAAAGGGGCGAGAAAAAAAAAAAAATAAAATAAAAATAATAATTAGCTGCGCTGTGAATGCCCGGGGTTTTCCCCAAAAGGGCGGGTTCCCAAAGGGTTAACAGCGCAATCCTTCGTGGTGGGAGTAGCGCCCTGTCCCCCAATGGCGGGTTCTTTTAAAAAGGGGGAACAAACTCGTCACGTGGGAAAAATTTTGGGAGAGCATTGGGGGCTGTTTTCCCCTGTGGTTTGGGGGAAGGTAAAGGGTTAACAGTGGCCTTTTCCCTCCCCCCCGGGGGGGGGTTTGTGGTAGAGAAGGGGCCCCCCTCCCCCCTCTGGGGGGGGAAAAAGATCAACGCCTCATTTGGGTGGGGAAGTTTAAAAAGGGGTTTAAAAGCCCCCCCCATTTTAATTGTGGTAAAACGGGGAAACCCTTTTTCACCCCGTGGAATGGGGGAGGTCAAAGGGTGAAAGGTTTTTTTTTCGGGGATTGTGGTTTAAACGTTTCCCCTTTCCCGTTCGATGGAAAATAAACTTATTTGGGTTTTAAAGGGTTCCCCAGGCCCATTGTGTTTTGGCAATCCCCCTTTTCCCCCATGGCGGAGCCCAAATTTTAAAAGGGTTAAATTTTTTGTAGGTTGGTTTTTTTTTGAACAAAGGGCTCATTCCCCTTTTGGCGGAAAGGGGGGTTAAAGGGTTAACAGCCCCCCCAGGCTGATTGGGGTTTAAAAACGCGCGCTCCTCTAGTGGGACGGGGGAGGTTTTTAAAGGGTTTAAAAGTTTGCAGTTTGATTTGTTGGGAGGAACCCCGCTCTCTCCCCGTTTGGCGGGTAAGTTAAAGGGTTAACACCCGTCAGGTGTTTTTGTTTTAAAAAAGCGCGCCCCCTCTAGTGGCCGGGGTAGGTTTTTAAAAAATTAAAAGTTCTGCAGTTGGGTTGTTTTAGGAAAAAAACGCCTCTGGTATGGCGGAAATAAGTTAAAGGGGTTAAAACCTTTATAAAGGGAGATTGCGTTTTTTAAAACAGCGCCCCTCCTCTAGTGGCCCGGGGGGGGGGTTTTTGGGGGTTTAACAGTTTGCAGTCTGATTGTGTAGGAACGGCCCCCTCCCCGTTTGGCGGAGTGGTTAAAGGGTTAAAAACCTCGTAAAGGGTGATTGTGGTTAAAACTGCGCGCTCCCCTAGTTTGGGCCCGGGGGAGGTTTAAAAAAGGGTTTAAAAGGTTTTGCATCTGTTTTTTGTTGGAACAGCGCCCTCTCCCCGTATGGCGGGGGTAGGTTTTGGGTTAACACCCCGTCTGGCTGATTTTTTTTGTTAAAACGGCGCGCCCTTAGTGGCCGGGGTTGGTTTAAAGGGTTTAAAAAGTTCTGCAGTTGATTGGGGGGGGAACGCGCCCCCTCCCCGTTATGGCGGAGTAGGGGTTAAAGGGGGGTTAAAACACCTGTCAGGCAGTTGTGTTAAAGCCGCGCGCTCCTTAGTGGCACGGGGTTTGGTTTTTTGGGGTTAAAAAGTTCTTTCAGGGTTTTTTGTGTTTTTAAAAGGGGGGTCCCCCTTTTTTGGGTTTTGGGGGTTTTTGGGTTTGGTTTTTAAAAGCCTCCGGGGGTTTGGGGGGAGTGCCCGCGCTTGGGGGGGGGTGGTGGGTGGGGGGGTTTTTTTGGGCGCGGTCCTTGAGGGTCTTGGGGTTTCGCGGCGTTCGTGGGGGTTTGGGGGGTTTGGGGCCCTTGAGTGGTGGGGGGGCGCGGGGTTGGGGTTTAGGAAAAGGGGGGGTGATTTCGGCGGGGTTTCATGGGGGGGGGGGGCGGGGGGTTGAGGGGCCCGGGGGGCGGGGGGGGGGGGGGGGGGAGGGAGGGCGGGCCCGGGGGAGGGGGGGCGGGGGGAGGGCGGGCACGGGCGGGACGGGGGGGGGGAAGGGCGGGGCGGGCGGGGGGGGAGGGGAAGGAGGGGGGGGGCGGTGGGGGGTGGGCGGGGGGGGATTGGGGGTGGGGGGGGGCCGGGCGAGGCGACGGGAGGGGGGCGGAGCGGGGGGGCGGTGGGGGGGAGGGGCGGCGGGGCGGGGTGGGGGGTGGGTGGATGTTAATGGGGTGCATGGGGGGAGGCGGGGGGGGCGGGGGCGGGGAGGAGGGGGGGCGGAGGCGGCGGCTTAGGCGGGGTTCGGGGTTTTGGTTGGGGGGTGGGAGGGGGGGGGGGGGGGGAGTGCCCTTCGGCGGGGGGGCGGGGGGCTGCGGAGGGGAGGCGGCGGCGGGAGGCCTGCGGGCGGGTTTGGGGGTTTGGCTCGGGGGAGGGGTTTTGGGGCGGGGGCGGCGGGGCGCCGCCGAAAAGAAAACGGGGGAAAAAAGAAGCGGGAGTCTGACTTCGTCGCCCCCCTCCCTCCCGGGGGCCCGTAATTTTTTTTTTGGGGGTCATCATCATTTGGGTTTAAAAAGGTTGGTTTAGGGGTGGGTTGGTTTTTGGGCTTTTCAAACTTTGGCCACTGCGGTCGGGGGTAGTTAAGGCGTTTGGTGAGACGTGTTAGCTTGGTATGGGGTTAGTGGGTGTAGGGGTGGGGTGGGTAGTTAGGTTGTGCGGGGGGGGATAAAAGGTCGTGTGTCATGCGGCGGGTTGGGAGCTTGGTGGAAGGGGGCTGGGGTTTGGGGGGGTGTTTGTGGCAGTTTTGTGTGGGGGCGGGGGGTAGAAAACAGGGCCGGGGGGGTGGGGGGGGGCGTGGGCTGGGCGACTTTTGGTGTTTTCTCCTTCTTGGCATTTCTTGTTCTGCTTCCGTCCCTTTGTTTTTTTTTTGGCTGTTGGCGTGGCGGGGGTTTGGTTCGGTGGCCGTATTTTGCTGTTTGGGATTGGTCGGCGGGCGGGGGGGTTTCCTCGGTTTTTCTCTTCTGCTTCTGCTTTTGGTGGCTGTCCATCTCATCGTTTTGCTCGGTTTGGGCGTTTTGCGGCTTCGTTTTGTTGGTGCGCGTCGTCTTCGTTTTGCGGCGTCGGTGCGTTTCATCGCCCTCTCATCTTCTCTTCTTCTCTTTGGCTTCTCCTTTTTCGTTCTTTCTTCTTTTCGGTCTTGCTTCTTTTTCGCTTTCCCCCTCCCCCCTGCCCTCCTCCTTCTCCTTGACGCTCCTCCCTTCCTCTTCTTTCGGGTGTTTTTGGTCTACCCTTTTGTTACAGTTTGGGTGGTGTGAGATGCTGAAACGAATCATGGCCTTGTGCGTTTTTAATGACTCTTGGGTTTTAGGTGATCTTTTGGTGGGTTTTAGTTTTCGTTTTTTTTTTCTTTCTTCTTCTTCGATCATTGACTTCTTTTTTTGGTTTTCCTGGCTGGTTCTCCCCCGGCCCCCCTCTCCGTCCCCTCGCCCCCTTCTCCCTCCCTCTCCCTATCCCCCTCGGCCCGCCCCCGCAATCCCGCCTCCGTCGCGCTCCCCTTTTCCTCGCCCTCGCTGCCTCCTCCTCTCTTTCTGCCTTCTTGCTCCCTCCCTCCTCTACCTCTCCTCTCTTCTCCCTTCTCCTCCTCCTTCCCTCCTTCCCTCTTCCTCCTGCTCCTCATCCTGCACATCCTCTCCTCTCCTGCCTCCCTCCTCCTTCTCCCCCTTCTCCTCCTCTTCCCCTCTCCCTCCTCCTTCCCTCCCTCCTCCTCCTTCTCCTCCTTCCCTCCTGCTCCTCCCCTTCTCCTCCTACCTCCTTCTCTCCTCTTCCTCCTCCCTCCTTCTCCTCCCTCCTCTCCTCCTCCTTCCTCTCCTCTTCCTCCTCCTTTTCCCTCTTCCTCCTCTCTTTCTCCTTCTCCTGCCTCCTCCTTCTCCTCCTCTCTCCTCCTCCCTCCTCTCTCCTCCTCTCCTCCTCCTGCTCCTCTCCTCCTGCTCCTCTCTCCTCCCTCCTCCTCCTCTCCTCTCCCTTCCTCCTCTCTCCTCCTCCTTCTCCTTCTCCTCTCCTCCTCCTCTTTCCCTCTCCTCCTCTCCTCTTTCCTCCTTCCTCTTTCCTCCTCCTCTTCCCCTCCTTCTCCTGCTCCTCTCCTCCCTGCTCCTCCTCTTCCTCCTCTTCCTCCTGCTCTTCTCTTCCCTCCTTCTCCTCCCTTCTCTCTCCTCTTTCTCTTCCTCTTCCTCTCCTCTTCCTCCTCCTTATCTTCCTCCTTCTCCTCCTCCCTCTCCTCCTCCTTCTCCTCCTCCTCTTCCTCCTCCTTCTCTTCTCCCCCTCCTCTTTTCCTCCCTCCTCCTTTCTTCCTCCTCTCCTCTCCTCCTCCTCCTCCTCCTTCTTCTTCCTCCTCCTGCTCTCCTCCTCCTGTCCTCCTTCTCCTCTTGCCTCTTGATCCTCCTCTCCTCTCCTCTTCCATATTCCTTCGTCTCTCGTCGTCGCGTCGCCACGGGAAATGGTATAGTTTCATCACTTAAAGGACGCATCTGTAAGAATTGAGCTCAAATTTTCTGACCAACTCTGCAGGTGTCTGTACCTCTCGGACCTGTACGATGACGGCAAATATTATATAAGGAGGCGCAGAGGTGAGGCCTGTCGTAAGGGAACTCCGCAGTGCCGGCTTCATGATCCTCAACTTCATGATCATTAAAAAAAATTCTAAGGAGACAGTCATGTTTTCAAAACATGTGGTGAATTCTGATAATTTTGATGGTGGCATCGTAAAGAAGAAAACTGTCGCGTCAGAATCTACACAAATCCAGGTTTGAATTTGTGCATGATTCCTGTCAAAATAGTTTGCTCTTATACGAAGTCATCTGCGATGACATGCAAAAATTTTTAACAAAATTTCGGATGGGTTTTTAGAAGATAATAATATATTTCAAAGAGTTGTGTGAATGAATGACTTATGAGTTGACTTCAACGTGGTGACAACCCTGATATGGCCCTTTCGGTCGGCTGGGCTATAAGCAACATTACCTTGCCTGGTCTAGTGACATATGGTGAATTTACTACACACAGTCTGGTGGTAGCTAACTGGTCAAGGAGTGTAAGAAAAACAAAGAGAAGAAGTTATTGAAGCTGTAGACGCAATGTAGAAAAGTTGCAAATCTCGTCGCACAAAGAAGTTACTCTCTGTATGTGTATGTTGAGTGTGAGTGTGTGTGTGTGTGTGTGTGGTGTGTGTGTGTGTGTGTGTGTGTGTGTGTGTGTGTGTGTGCGTGCGTGTGTGTCTGTGTCTGTGTTATTGGTGGTGGTTGGTGGTGATGGTGGTGATGGTGGTTTGTTTGGGAAGAGGGGGGGGGGGGTGGAATTGGACAAGGAGGTCTGCCTGTCTCTGTCTGCCTGTCTCTCTCTCTCTCTCTACTCTCTCTTCTCTCTCTCTCTCTCTCTCTCTCTCTCTCTCTCTCTCTCTCTCTCTCTTCCCCCTCTCTCTCTCCTTCCCCCGCTCCCCACCTTCCCAACCCCCCAAATACATATCACCCTCCCTTTCCTCCCACCCCACTCCCCACCCACCCACCCACCCCCACTCCGCACACAGATCGTGGAGGTCCTCCTGGACCGCTCCAGCCAGCACCACATCCACGAGGCGGTGCTGCAGGCCATCTCGGCCGGCCACATCCCGATCGCCGAGCCCATCCTCAAGCACCGGCGCTACCTGGAGATGTGGAAGGAGAGGCGGAAGTTGGGCGACACGGACGGCTTCTACAAGACCGCCTACGCCGAGTCCCAGTTCTCCCCGGACATCACGCCCTCATCCTGGCCGCCAGAAGAACCAGTACGAGCTGGTGCAGGTCAGAAAGGCTGGTGTGTTGTGTGTGTGTGTGTGGGCGGGGGGGGGGGGGGGGGGGGAGGGAGGGAGGGGGGTGCTGGGGGGGGTGGTGGGGGGGCAGGAGGTTTGGTTGTCTGCTGGTTTTTGTTTGTTTGTTTGTTTGTTTGTTTGTTTTTTGGGGTAGGTTGGTGGTGGTTGATAGTTGTTGTGGTGGTGGTGGAGGTGGTGGTGGTGGTGGTGTTCTGGATGTTGGTGGTGCTGCTGTGGTCGTTATCCTCATCCTCCCTGCCGTTATTATCATTATTATTATCATCATCATCATCATCATTTTCATCATCATCATCATCATCATCATCATCATCATTGTTATCATATATATTATTGTTATCGTTATCATTTTTATCGTTAGTAATTCTGTTATTGGAATCATTATTGATATCGTCCTCATCCTCTTCCACAGCAGCAGCATCATTGTCATCATCATCATCGTCAGCAGCAGCAGCAGCAGCAACAGCGATGTTGTTATCATAATTATGATCATCAAAATGTTCCATATTTCTTGTTCTTCGTTTTACCAATTTTTTTTTTTTTAACAAATATTTTTAGTTGCCGTTGAAGTATTACCTGTAGTATAAATGGTAGCGATAGTGGTGGTAATACAAGGATATTTTTGTTATTATTATCAGTTACTAGTATTGTTGTTTTTGTTATTTCTTGTTAGTGTGTGTGTGTGTGTGTGTGTGTGTGTGTGTGTGTGTGTGTGTGTGTGTGTGTGTGTGTGTGTGGTGTGAGCAGGCATGCCTGTATGCCATCTCCAAATACAGGTTCCCTTTCAAAATAGAAAAATAACAGATAGTAGACTGACGGATGGTAGATCTGAAGATTGACAGACAAGACAGGCTAAATAACCCAAGAGTAAAGATTTTTTTTTTTTAAAAAGACCCCAAGAGATAGAAACACCCAAAGTTTTTTCATCTCGTCCAAAAAAGATACCCGCCTCCCTCTATAACCATTTTTTCTTTTTCTTTAACACACGCTACTGCTGCGGGGAGGGGAGACCATCCTGAAGCCCCACAAATTTCCCCGCGGCTGCCAGGGTCCGCAACAAGACCCCGTTCGACCGCTGCGGCGGGGCCCAAAACCGCCTCAACGCCTACCCGGGGGCTGGGCCCGCGGGCTAATTCCCGTCTCCCAAGGGCCCTATCCCCACCGCCTTCGAGCTGGGCTCCGACTGAAGAGGCTGTCCGCGTGGGGGCATTTTAAGGTGAGTCCCCCTTCCCACTGGGCTCCCAGCGAAGAGGCTGTCCCCTGGGAAGCATTTTAAAGGGAGTCTCCGCCCCAGCTGGGCTCTTTATTAAGGGCTGTCCCCTATGGAAAGCATTTTAAAAGGTGAGTCTCCGCCTTCGAGCTGGGTCCGACTGAAAGGCGTCCCTGTGGGGAAGATTTTAAGGGGAGTCTCCCCCTTTGGGTGGGCTCTGAGCGAAAAGGCTGTCCCTATGGAAAGCATTTTAAGGTGGCCCGCCTTGAGCTGGGGTCCGAGCGAAGAGGCTGTCCCCTGTGGAGAAGATTTTAATGAGTCCGCCCCGGGCTGGGCTCCCATGAAAGGCGTCCGCGGGAGAAGCATTTTAAGGGAGCCCCCCCCTTCAGTGGGTCCGAGCTGAAAGGCTGCCCCTAGGAGAAAAATTTTTTTAAGGGGGTTCCCCCTTCGACTGGGCTGGCTGAAAGGCTGTCCCCCCCGGGAGAAGCATTTAAGGGGGTTTCCCCCTTCGGCTGGGCCCCCGGTAAGAGTTGTCCCGCGTGGGGAAAACTTTTTAAGGTGAGCTCCGCCTTCGAGTTGCTGTCCCCTGTGGAGGCATTTTAGGGAGTCTCGCCTTCGACCTCGTCCCGCGTGGGAAGCATTTCAAGGGGATCTGGAGCGGGGAAGGAAGGGGGGTGGGGGGTGAAAGGGAAAGGGGAAAAGGGGTGAAAAGGAAAGGGGTGGGAGTGAAGAAGGGGTTTGGGGGTGAAGGGAAAGGGGGGGAGTGAAGGAAGAGTGGGGGTGAAGGAAGGGTGGGAGTGAAGGAAGGATGGGGGTGAAGGAAGGGGAGGGGTGAAGGAAGGAGAGGGAGGAAGGAAGGATGGGATGAAGGAAGGGGGGAGGAAGAAGGGAGGGAGTGAAAGGGAAGGAGAGGGAGTGAAGGAAAGGAGTGGGAGTGAAGGAAGGAGTGGGGGGTGAAGGAAGGAGAGGGAGTGAAGGAAGGAGTGGGAGTGAGGAAGGAGAGGGAAGTGAAGGAAGGAGTGGGAGTGAAGGAAGGAGTGGGAGTGAAGGAAGGAGAGGGAGTGAAGGAAGGAGTGGGAGGTGAAGGAAGGAGAGGGAGTGAAGGAAGGTGTGGGAGTGAAGGAACGAGAGGGAAGTGAGAGGAAGGAGAGGGAGTGAAGGAAGGAGTGGGGATGTGAAGGAAGGAGAGGGGAGTTGAAGGAAGGAGAGGGAGTGAGGAAGGAGTGGGAGTGAAGGAAGGAGAGGGAGTGAAGGAAGGAGAGGGAGTGAAGGAAGGAGAGGGAGTGAAGGAAGGAGTGGGAGTGAAGGAAGGAGTGGGAGTGAAGGAAGGAGAGGGGTGAAGGAAGGAGTGGGAGTGAAGGAAGGAGAGGGAGTGAAGGAAGGAGTGGGAGTGAAGGAAGGAGAGGGAGTGAAGGAAGGAGTGAGAGTGAAGGAAGGAGTGGGAGTGAAGGAAGGAGTGGGAGTGAAGGAAGGAGTGGGAGTGAAGGAAGGAGAGGGATGTGAAGGAAGGAGAGGGAGTGGGGGGTGGCCGGTATATCACAGCTGATAGAACGCCGGATCGTCATCTTGATGATCCTGAGGTTACTGGTTCGATCTCCACCTGCTGGGCCGTTTCGGAGAGACCACCAGAGAGAGAGAGAGAGAGGAGAGAGAGAAGAGAGAGAGAGATGAGAGAAGGAGAGAGAGGGAGAGGAGAGAGAGAGGGAGAGAGAGAGTTACTATTTCCTCAGTGTCAATGATAATGTTTGGTGCACAAAGTAACGAGCATTGTGTGGCTGAAGGCACGCACACAGACCAGTGACCATCATGTCCTGTAAGGCCAAAGGCACGAGAGGCGCAAAGCCTTGTGGCTGAGGCACGCACACGACCAGTGGACCATCTTGTCCTGTAAGGCGCAAAGGCACGAGAGGTCAAAGCCTTGTGGCTGAAGGCACGCACACAGACCCAGTGACCATCTTGTCCTGTAAGGCGCAAAGGCACGAGAGGCTCAAAACCTTGTGGTTGAACGCAGACAGCAGTTGAAAAAAAGTCAATGCTGTAGGGGCAGGTAGAAATTTATTGTGACCGATATTGACTTGGAATGACTGGCAGTAGCAGGATTCAAACTATTCAGTTTATACACACAAACACGCGCGCGCGCGCACACCACACACACACACACACACACACACACACACACCACACACACACACACACACCCCACACACACACACGCACGCACGCACACAAACACAACACTCTCTTTCTCACACACACACACACACCACAAAACACACACACACACACCACACACGCACGCACGCACACACACAAACACACACACTCTCTCACACACACACACACACACACACACACACACACACACACACACGCACACACACACACACACACACACACACACACACACACACACACGCACACACACACAAACACACACACTCTTTCTCTCTCTCTCTCTCTCTCTCTCTCTCTCTCTCTCTCTCTCTCTCACACACACACACACACACACTCTCTCTCTCTCTCTCTCTCTCTCTCTCTCTCACACACACACACACACACACAACACACACACACACACACACACACACACACACTCTCTCTCTTTCTCTCTCTCTCACACACACACACACACACACACACACTTCCTACACACCTCCACATCCCTTTAAATTCCTTTTTTTCTTTCTTTAAATATTTATCAG
>CM031612.1:79847099-79869599 GCA_018398815.1 Conus ventricosus
GTGTGTGTGTGTGTGTGTGTGTGTGTGTGTGTGTGTGGTATTTTGTGAAACGCAGAAACACGTATGTCTATGGTTCCGTGTCTAAATGAAAATATCACAAGGAATCCTTCGCCACACGGTCAGGTTACGCCAGCCCTACCTTATGGCGCCATAATTACAGGCCATAGGATCCGTCCAGGGTACTGCCTGCCACAAACCCAAGCCCTCTAATTAGGGGTGTTCGCACAGTGTCTCAGACAAGTTTTAGTTTGGTGACTGTCTCTGCAAAAATGATAGTATTGAAAATGACTGTATGCGCGAAAATGATTAGGAAACATAGTTTGAAGTCTTACTTGTCAGAGAACGTAAATATACCAATCCTGGGTTACTTTCGCCCGAAAAGGTTGAGGGCGGAAGTGGCCCAGGATTGGTATATCTACGTTCTCTTCTCTCTCTCTCTCTCTCTCTCTCTCTCTCTCTCTCTCTCTCTCCTCTCTCTCTCTCTCTCTCTCTCTCTCTCTCTCTCTCTCTTCTCTCTCACCACACATCCTCTCATTCACTTGACTCTTCTCTCTTTCCCTCTCACTTTCTCTCACCACACTTCGCTCATTCTCTCTCTCTCTCTCTCTCTCTCTCTCTCTCTCTCTCTCTCTCTCTCTCTCTCTCTCTCTCTCTTTCACTCTCACCATACTTCTTTCTCTGTCTGTCTGTCTCTCTCTTTCTCTCTCTCTATGCTTCTCTCTCTCTCTCACCATACATCCTCTCATTCACTATACTCTTCTTACTTTCCCTCTCAACTTTCTTCACCACACTTCTCTCTCTCTCTCTCTCTCTCTCTCTCTCCTCTCTCTCTTCTTCTCTCTCCTCTCTCTCTCTCTCTCCTCTTCTCTTCTCTCTCTCTCTCTCTCCTCTGTCTCTCTCTCTCTGTCAATAATGCAAGCGGTTCTCTCTCTCTCTTTCAGTATGGTCATCTGTGTCTCGTCATCCCCCTCCGCTCCTTTCCCTGTCTCCGTCTACTTGACCACTCCTCTCTCTCTCTCTCTCTCTCTCTCTCTCTCTCTCTCTCTCTCTCTCTCTCTCTCTCTCTCCCCTCCTCTCTCTCTCCCCTCTCTCTCCCTTCTCTCTCACACTCTCTCCCTCCTCTCTCTCCCTCTCCCTTCTCTCTCTCTTTCTCTCTCTCCCTCCTCTCTATCTACCCCCTCTCTCCCCCTTCTCTCTCTCACTCTCTCCCCTGCTCCCTCTCTCCCCCCCCTCCCCCCCTCTCTCTCTCTCTCTCTCTGTCTCTCCCAACACAAAAAAATATTTTGCTGTTGTTGCAACGTTTACGCTGACCAGATCCAGAAATTGGTTCAAGGTTCCTTTGTTACTCCAACGTGACCTAATGACCAAGGGAGAGAACAATACAAGAGCGGAGTGCTTAGAGCGGTTGTTTGATGAAGCGGACGTCCCATCAGCACTCACCTCTCTTCTCTCAATCAACCAGGGACACATCGTTTGAAAGGCCAGCAAAGTTGGTCTGAGAGGCCCTCTGGACTGCTGTACAAAGCGGTGGGACATGGAAAGAACATAGGGTGGGAGGTGGGGGTGGGGGGGGGGAAGGGGGGCGTGGGGTGGACTGGAAAGGTGGGTGGGGGGGGGGGGAGGGAAGGAGAGAGAGGGAGGGAGAAGGATGATGAAAGGGGTGGGGGGTGGGGTGGGAAGCGTGAGAGAGTTGGGTGGTGGTTAAAACTTGGTGAAAATGTTAGTGTTAGTTTATTTATATTTATGTTATTATTTTTGTGTGTGCATCGGTTCGTTCTAGTGACAGTAGGTGTTCAGGGAGAGGATAGTGGATGGAGGGTGGGGGTGGGGGTGGAGGTTGGGGTGGGGTGAGGTGCGGGAGCGTGGGAGAGTTGGGTGGTAAAGTTTTGGTGATGGAGCGTGTTAGTGTTAGATTTGTGTGTGTGTGTGTGTGTCGGTTCGTCTAGTGAAGGTAGTAGGTGTTTGTCAGGATATCCGTCATCTGTTATGACTAGAGTAAATGATGATATAAAAGAAACAAAGGCCTGCCAACTTAAGGAAAGCATCATTAAAGAAATGAAGAGAAAGATAATAAAAGAAACACAAACACACACACACATACACACTCACACACACACACACACACACACACACACACACACACACACACACACACACACACACACACACACACACACACACACAGAGGCACGCACGTACGCACACACCACGCACGCACGCAAGCACGTACGCACACGCACACACACACACACACACACACACACACACACACACACACACACACACACACACACATTCGTCTAATATCACAATGTGTATAGACGTTAAATTGAAGACCTAACACACACACACACACACACACACACACACACACACACACACACACACACACACACACACAGAGTCACACACACACACACACACACACACACACACACACACACACACACACACACACACACACACACACACTCACGAGGAATATGAGTCCATTAAAGAAAAATAAAAAAAATAAGTGAAACGTAAGCGAACGCACGAACATTAAAAAAAATCATTCCGGTTCAAATAAAAAAACATATTTAAGATCAAAGGGTTACATGCGAGTTATTCCGAATACATGCTTTTACCTATTCTCCCCATGAACACGTCAAGTTCGTTGTGTTCTCTTCTGACTGATCCTGTGTCTTTCCAGTGAATGCAGCCAAAGTCATTGTCTATTCCAAAGATGCGGATGGGAGAGAATCGGTAGAACACAACTAACGTCATTGTCTATTCCAAAGATGCGGATGGGAGAGAATCGGTAGAACACAACTAACGTCATTGTCTATTCCAAAGATGCGGATGGGAGAGAATCGGTAGAACACAACTAACGTCATTGTCTATTCCAAAGATGCGGATGGGAGAGAATCGGTAGAACGCAACCAACGTCATTGTCTATCTATTCCAAAGATGCGGAAGGGAGAGAATCGGCAGAACACAACCAACATCATTGTCTATTCCAAAGATGAGGAAGGGAGAGAATCGGTAGAATGCAACCAACATCATTGCATATTCCAAAGATGCGGAAGGGAGAGAATCGGTAGAATGCAACCAACATCATCGTCTATTCCAAAGATGCGGAAGGGAGAGAATCGGTAGAATGCAACCAACATCATTGCATATTCCAAAGATGCGGAAGGGAGAGAATCGGTAGAATGCAACCAACATCATTGCATGTTCCAAAGATGCGGAAGGGAGAGAATCGGTAGAATGCAACCAACATCATTGCATATTCCAAAGATGCGGAAGGGAGAGAATCGGTAGAATGCAACCAACATCACTGTATATTCCAAAGATGAGGAAGGGAGAGAATCGGTAGAATGCAACGACATCATTGGCTGTCTATTCCAAAGATGAGGAAGGGAGAGAATCGGTAGAATGCAACGACATCATTGGCTGTCTATTCCAAAGATGAGGAAGGGAGAGAATCGGTAGAATGCAACGACATCATTGGCTGTCTATTCCAAAGGTGAGGAAGGGAGAGAATCGGTAGAATGCAACGACATCATTGTCCAAAGATGCGGAAGGGAGAGAATCGGTATCTTGCCTCTGTTTTTTTTCCCACTGATGGTCTTGGTCGGAGTCCCTGTTCTCTAACGCAGGTCACTAAAGTTTTCCGGGCGGGAGAATCGTTCAGCTGACTGTGGCTGCCTTGTCAGGTACACACGTACGCCAGCTTTCTTCTCGACCTCTGATCTTTGAGGTCGACCTAATGCTTGCACGTGGCCTTTTGCGCTTGTCACATAAAAGACCTCGTTAGAGAAATACCAACCCTATCAGATGAGGAAAAACATCCACAGAAGGAGGAAGAACTCATGAAGAAGGAGGGACAGCATTAAAAGATATTTAAAAAAAGAAAAAAAGAAGAGGAAAATTAAGTCCAGGTACAAATGGCTTTGGAGCATAATTTGAAAAAAAATATTTTGAGAAATGTATAGAGATTCTTGTTGCCAACAGAGGGCGTTATTGTATGTATTACTGAGCAATATAAACACACAGGGGAAAAACTGAATACCAATCTGTCTTTTGAATGCAGTTTATAAGATAGGGGAAAAACCCTGAATACCAATCTGTCTTTTGAATGCAGTTTATAAGATAGGGGAAAAACCCTGAATACCAATCTGTCTTTTGAATGCAGTTTATAAGATAGGGGAAAAACCCTGAATACCAATCTGTCTTTTGAATGCAGTTTATAAGTTCGGCTCAACATGTATTGCCAATATCACAAAGCAAATTCCACCGACAATAATTAGCCAAGATCAGACTGGTTTCGTTCAAAACAGCTATGTGGGATACAATCTTGGACTAGTATACAATATGATAAATTATCCCAAGTCCGGAGAACTTTATGGTATGCTAAGAAACCTAGATTTCGCAATGGCATTCGATTCCATGGATTGGGATTTACGTTTAAAACTTACGGTACTGGTGACGACGTATGTGAATGGATAAGTGTAATTGCGTTTTTTTTAATAAATACAAATATTAGATTAGCTTTGATTGGTAACAGTCAGACAACACAGCGGTTCTCAAATGAGCGAGGTGATAGACAGGGAGACCCCTTATCACCCTATCTTTTTGTGCTGAGATCTTACCTATTGTGACGCGAGAAGAAAACAACATTAAAGGCACCTAGATCAAAGAGACTGAGCTCAAGATATCCAAATTAGCAAATGACACACAACTTATGAATATCGAGGACAAAGTATTATTTGACAAATCAATAGATATATTTCTCAAATTTGAAAAAGAAAACATTGGACGTATTCTTTTACATGGGGAAAGATTGAAATAACATGACAAGGGAGCAAGAATTATTGTGAGTTTAAGTACATGTACCATCTGAAAATGGTGTTGAAGCCTTCGGAGTGTAAGTACTAGGTGCATGGTTTACACAAGACCTACCTCAGGAACATGGGAAGAAAACAAAACTATGATAGGAAGCGTGAGGGAAAGGACAATCAGTATAAAATGTGGTTAAAAAGACAGATCACACCACTAGTAATATTTTCTGTGTTGAAGTCGGCAGTTCAAAGCCTATACATCTATGAATAATGTTGTAAAATCCACAAGATCCTATTACATCTAGGGATACTGTTGAAATACTGTTGAAAAATCCACAAGATCCTATTACATCTAGGGATACTGTTGAAAAATCCACAAGATCCTATTACATATATGGAAACTGTTGCAAAATCCACAAGATCCTATTACAAAACAATGGTAAATATTGTGTTTTCAGTTTGTCTGGAATATACAGCGGGACATGTCTAACAGAAAAACAGCTTGAAAGAGATTAAACATGGTTGTATAAGTCGAACGTTTTAGTCTTATAAACATCTATTGCAGAACTAAAAAATAGCATGGAAAGATGTTGCTCTTCCCAGTTGTCCTCAAATGGAGCGCACTTACGAAACTGCCCTAAATCATATAGGTCGAATTGTAGAGAAAAACCTTTTCTGGAATCATGCTTTCTCTGTGGCGAGTTACTATATCAAACAAAAATAAAGCGAAACAGCGCAAATGTTCCGGCAGTGATAATCTGCAGTACCTATTCTATATAACGATAACATTAAGGTTGGAAATTTTCAATAACATTTAAGTCATAGAACGAAAAAACAACAACTTCGTATACAAGATTTCAGTTTTGTTTCATACAATGTAAAACCAAAAAAAAAAAAAGCAAAAACAAACAAAAAAAAAACCCAAACAAACAAAGAAAAAAAAGAAAAAAAAAAGAAAACGACACACGAACAATTTATTGCAAAGTACAATATGAAACAAGACTTTCTAACCAATTTTGTGTCATAGAACCTTATGCTAAGAAACAAGAATTCATTACAAAAGAAAATGCGGTTTCAGATTAAATTCAGCACTTAAAAGACTACTTACAGATGCAAAGAGAACTCAGTCATATTATAAAATATTGAATGGGGATGTCAGAAAAAAGCCCAGATATTATCTAAAATGGTCTGAAATGATATATCTTCGAACTACTGTTTCTTTAAGATTCATCAGATTAAAACTGTTAAATTCAAATGGCTGCCAATGGGGCCTGTAGAATCATTGCCACAAATGAAATGTTGAATGCTGTAGGAGTGGTTGAAGAACAAACTTGTAGTTTTTGTAGCACTGAAAAACACTCCAGAGAGAGCATGTTTTAGAGGTGTAGACCTACATATACTAGATTTTTGAAGACTAATGGAAAACCTAGTCAAATAGAAATGTCCTGTAACAGGAAATCTTTCATTACTTAATCGAAAATTATGACATATTTAAAACAGAGGCTTTTATAGTGTTAACATACTTATCTTTATCACTTTACCAGCCAAACAATATCATGCATTTGTAAAATCCACAAATGTCGAATTTTACGCCTAGTGTTCCAAAACGTGATGAAAATACTATTCTCAATATTTAAAGCTGTCTTACAAATAAACCACTAAAGCTACGAATTTCCCGGATTGAGTCAGTGTAGAATCGACACAGAGGCTATCTGTAGCCAGAAAATGATGCTATGTTTACAAACTTTTTTTCTCTCACCAAAACCACGTGATACTCGATTTTTCACAACATCCCAATAACCCCAAATGCACACCATGTAGCACTAGAATCTCAGAGCTTTTTTCGTCAAATATAAAAGTATGAGAAGATGCCAGCTTCAGAGACAGTGCACCGGAAATATAAGTCCGAACACACTGCACCCCACATACAAGCATACACAGGACTGGTACATACTGTACATACACATACCTACAGGAAGGAAAGGTAAACTAAAAAAAAAAAGGAGAACATTGCGGCTTTTGTAAAAAAAGGACATGATTTCGTCCCCATTTAGAGCAACAAAACATCCAATGTCAAACAACTGAGTGTTTGAACATCTGACATTTCCCTGTTCGAAAGGTCTAAAAGCGATTTCAGAGTGTAACTCTGCCTATTTTACATCTTTTCTTTTTAGGACTGTGTACATACAGACGCATACTCTAGCACTGTCTACAAGCATATGACAGCCAATGCTGACAGAGAACGAATCGTGTTGCACCTATTCCATGACAAAAGTCACAAGTACTAATTATGAACATTCTCAATTGTTTTGGAAACAACGAAACTTTCTTATACAATGTATATACAGTTCCCCCATCCCTTTCTTATACAATGTATATACAGTTCCCCCATACCTTTCCAAGTCTCTTTTCTACATGCTCTTTTCAATGTGTTAGTCCATGTGTGAGTGAGTGAGTGAGTGAGTGAGTGAGTGAGTGAGTGTGTGTGTGTGTGTGTATGTGTGTGTGTGTGTGTGTGTGTGTGTGTGTGTGTGTGAGTGTGTGTGTGTGTGTGTGTGTGTGTGTGTGTGTGTGTGTGTGTGTGTGTGTGTGTGTTATGAACAGGTCCACTTTGTGTGCATCATTACTGCATACAGTCATTTATCTCATATTGTGATAGCATGATCAGACCTGGCTAGCAGGCCGAAGAAATGTGAAATTGGATTAATTGTAGATCTGAACAAGATGCGAAGCATATAAACGTACTCCCAGTTTTCCAAACCGCTTATAAATCGGCCGAGTGCTTTGTGAGATATGAAATAAAGGCAAAATATCGGTTTTAACGGTTATTTAACCGATGTACACTTTTGAAACTGGTATTTTAGTCTTCACTGGGCTAAAGCCTGTGTACATACCAAATTTCATCCAAATCGGACAATACGTCAAGAATAACGGTTTTTAACGGTCAGATTTTGAAACACTACATGGAAGTGCCATTTGTGTGTGATGACCTTTCTATATACAAAATTTCAATAAAACCCACCAATATATAAAGTATAACGGCAAAATAACGGTTTAACGGTTATATAACCGATGTACACTTTTGAAACCGGTGTTTTAGTCCTCACTGGGCTAAAGCCTGTGTACATACCAAATTTCATCCAAATCGGACAATACGTCAAGAATAACGGTTTTTAACGGTCAGATTTTGAAACACTACATGGAAGTGCCATTTGTGTGTGATAACCTTTCTATATACAAAATTTCATTAAAACCCACCAACATATGAAATATAACGGCAAAATAACGGTTTAACGCTTATATAACTGATATACACTTTTGAAACCGGTATTTTAGTCCTCACTGGGCTAAAGCCAGTGTACATATCAAATTTCATCCAAATTGGACAATATGTCAAGAATAGCGGTTTTTAACGGTCAAATTTTGAAACACTATATAGAAATGCCATTTGTGTGTGATAACCTTTCTATACACCAAATTTCATTAAAATCCGCCTATATATAAGAAATAACGGCAGAATAACGGTTTTTAACGGTTGTTTAATCCATTTTCAGCATTACATCACTTACATATGGACAGAGGCTCCGATTTGTCACAAGATCATCCAAACCACTTATAAATCGGCCAAGTACTTTCTGAGATATTCCTTAAAGAAGAAAAACCGTTACAGGCCGTTACAACCGTTAGTAACGGCTATAACAGGGCAAACTAAAACATCAGGCATCATCTGTGACCCATAATGAATATACCTGCTAATTTTCATAAAGGTCGGCCAAGTACTTTCTGAGATATTCCATAAAGAAGAAAAACCGTTGCAGGCCGTTACAGCCGTTAGTAACGGTTATAACGGTAAACTAAAACATCGGGCATTATTCGTGACCCATAATGACCATACCTACAAATTTTCAGAAAGATCGGCCAAGTACTTTCTAAGATACTCCATAAAGAAGAAAAACCGTTATAGGCCGTTACAGCCGTTAGTAACGGCTATAACGAGGTAAACTAAAACATCGGGCATCATCCGTGACCCATAATGAACGTAACTGCTCATTTTTACAAAGATCGACCAAGTACTTTCTGAGATATTCCGTAAAGAAGAAAAACCGTTACAGGCCGTTACAGCCGTTAGAAACGGCTATAGCGGTAAACTAAAACATCGGGCATCATCCGTGGTCCATAATGAACATACCTACAAATTTTCAAAACGATCGGCCCAGTAGTTTTTGTCTGGAGCGAGTGGAACACATTTTGACCACAGACAGACAGACAGACAGACAGACAGACAGACAGACAGACACACACACACACACACACACACACACACACACACACACACACACACACACATTTCTTCGTTCCCATTATAAAGTACTCCCTGTTCTAAATCCTCCACTAAGAGAGAGAGAGAGAGAGAGAGAGAGAGAGAGAGAGAGAGAGAGATGATGATGATGTATTCATTTACGGCCAAAGCCCCATGTGAAAAGGGCGATTAAAATATTACTGAGCAGTATCACGTGTTCTTTCAAAAAATATGCAAACAATCATGAGAGCAATGTCTCTCTTAAATGAAAGGACACACACACACACACACACACACACACACACACACACACACACACACACACACACTCACACACACACACACACACACTCACACACACACACACACACACACACACACACACACACACACACACACACACACACACACACACACACACACACTCACACACACACACACACACACATACACACACACACACACACACACACACTTACACACACACACACACACACACACACACACACACACACACACACACACACACACACACACACACACACACACACATTCTTTTTCTCTGTTTCTCTCAGTCTGCCTGCGGATATAAAGAAATGTTACGAATTTATTTGTTTTTGTTAACCATTGATTTGATACACGCTAAGAATGAATGTGTACGATTTGTTTGCAGGAAAGGAAGAGGGAAATGTAATTGTTCTGTTTACCTCCCCCCCCCCCCCCCCCCCCCCCCTTGTCAAAAGACCTCTTTGCTAATGACAATAAAATATCAAAGTGTCAAGTGTCTCCGTCTGCCTGCCGGGGAGGCGGAAAAAAATTGAACAGAAGAAACCAAGAACCCAACCGAAAAGATTTCTCTCTGTCTGTGTCTGTTTGGGAAGGGGGGGGGGGGGGGGTTGGGGGGGGGGGGGAGGGGCTTACTCATGATTCTTTTTTTAAATTAATGCCCTTAGTTGATTATTATTTCCATAGCTGGTTGGTTCGTGTGGGTGTTATGTTTTAGTTTGTGTTGTTTTGCTGACCCCGCGACGGACATGATGTGAGAAAATATTAAAGAGAGGATTACTACCACTTTGAGAATACCATGACAATGGTAGTTGTCGTATTGATAGTGGCTATACATACAGAAGGGGAGAAAGGAGAAGTGTCGTGTTTTGTATGGTTACTTGTTTGTCTGTTATCTGGCGGACTTATTTCACATTCTTTTAACAGTTTTTTTTGGGGCATCGTAGTGAACGGTTTTAGAAGATCTTGAATATCTGTTGTATTTTTTAACGACACTGTAATTAGTACTCTTTTGATTTTGGTGGGTCAGTGTCTGTTGTTTGTTTGTTTTTGAGTATTGTATTGTCATGTAAGGGAATTTGTGTACACGTTTTCTACAGAAGTATCACTGAAAATTTCTTAAACAATGTATGATTGTGAAAGGCAATGAATGAAACAATGAATGATTGTTTCACTATATAAAACGTCAAGAACTCAAAGATGAAAAAAAAACAACAACGGCAACGCAGACATGTTTTTTTTAATACTTACAATTAAGGAATATTCAGTTTATCAGTCGCAGGACGCCAGGGTAAATCCAGAAAGTATGTATAGCTGAATTGGTTTATGATTTTCTCTTGCCTTTTGCATTTCTATTCCAATCGGTGTGGCAGTATTGTTTCATAATGATTTTGAGAGAAAAATAAAAACAGAATATCTAAGCACGTAGGAAGTAAGAATATATTTGATTTGTTGACAGTCCCGGAAAATACTTCTGGCAGTACGTATTATCAGTTCCTACAGAGATGAGGTTTATATTGAGCTAGAAAACGCAATAAGAGCGGTGATCTTAATTATGTTGTAATGGGTTGGATCTGAAATTTCACCAAGGATTTCTGTGTGGACTGTTATGATTATAATCATTAAGATAATAATAAACACAAAAGAACAGGTTGAATTTAATAGGATGAAACTTGAGCTCGCTGACTTACGGAGAAAACTTCATTCCAGATTTCATAAGACATGCAAAAAGAAGAAACAACCGCTCGAGGCAAAGTCATCCAGGCTTTCTCACAAGTCTGAAGGAGAGGGAGCGGGAAGCTAAGTGGGCGGCTGGTTGGTTGATATCTTGCAAGTATTGTTATGTGTCGACTCAATGTCAGTACTACAATCTATCAGGTTTTTCAGTTCTAATTCTGAAAACTTTGTTTTAAAGGAAATATGTTATTTAATTCATATTTTGATGTGCAAAGGGACCGATTTAACTTTTTTCTGGGTCCCTTCCCACTGTGGAATTTGGGGCAATGAATTTGCTGACAGATCTGCCAAAAAAGGAGCCAAAACTGAAATGAGTGCACAGTCACTTTCTGTCCCCATGACTTTACAAGAGTGTCATCAAGTTTTAAAACAAGTGGCTTGGGACGTTTTTAGAAACAACCAGAACATCCCTATTTGCGGGTTAATGCTCGAAATAGCCATGTTCTCAGCTTTGATCAGGTTGAAGGCATTGAACACCTGCAGGTTCGTGATATGTATCAGTACAGAAACTTTGTTTCAGTATTTTATAGACTGAAACTTGACGCATTCAGAACGAAATATAGTGCAGGAACAAAATGCATATGTGGTAAGGCAAACGTGTCGAGAGCCCACGTTTTATTTGATTGTGTGACTCTTAAGGCATACTTCCCATGTTTATTAGGCATGACAGTGACTGATGTTTTTTCTGATATTGATTTTGCTTTCAAAGTTACCTTTTGTTTAATGTGTAGTCCTGTTAGATATTTGCTATAATGTTATAAGTAGTAAATATTTCATGTTTTGCGTGCACTTCCACACACCTATGCATCACACACATACCCTTTCTCTCTCTCTCTCTCTCTCTCTCTCTCTCTCTCTCTCCTCTCTCTCCTCTCTCTCTCTCGTCTAATATCACACAATTTTGTGAAAAGACGTAGAAATGAATGTACTACTACTACTACTACTACATTTCTAAAACACGATTCAATCACTCTGTGAATGCTGACAAATCACATCGATACAAAACCGATAACTCAATGATTACTTTAACATTCAGACTTCGAACTGGGGCTAAGAGATCAAAATTATGGACATTAACCAGTTCTCTTTTTTTTTAGATGAAGGTCATGTTAATGTGATTTATGAAGTTAAAACAGTTTCAGAACATGCCCTGATACCATATTTACGTGACAATATTGACCAGGTCCCAAAGAAGACAAGTAATTCTGTCGTGATCTGTTTTTTACGTGACAATATTGACCAGGTCCCAACTGAAGACGAGCAATTCTGTCGTTGTGATCTGCTGTTTTTACACACACTGTTTACGATAAATCAAGCCAGGCCAGTATTTCATGCAGCTATGAGAAAATACGAAAACTAGTGGATGTAAAAAAGTTAGAAGAACAAAATTTGAATTTAGAAAATAAAACGTTACTAGCAGTGGGAAAATCAACCAGTAAAATAAAAAAAACAAAACAGTGATGATGTCTGAAAGAGAGAAAAAAGGACAGACGAGGTTTTGATCCGTTCAGGAACAAGACGTAAGCAGAAGGAGAGAGAATTAAAGATACTTTAGCTCTCTTAAACAAAGGAAAAATCATGCTTGTATGCAGATTTTGAAAATTGAGAAAAAAAGCTACAGTGGTTGCCGAGGACGAATAAATAGCAAATGAAACGAACAATCTTTATAAGCAAAGTGGAAGATGTTGAGATTTCTGTGAAGGATTATCTTTATAAGAAAAGTGGAAGATGTTGAGATTTCTGTGAAGGATTATCATTATAAGCAAAGTGGAAGACGTTGAGATTTCTGTGAAGGATTATCTTTATAGGCAAAGTGGAAGATGTTGAGATTTCTGTGAAGGATTATCTTTATAAGCAAAGTGGAAGGTGTTGAGATTTCTGTGAAGGATTATGCTCAGAGAAGGGTTATGCAATTGACAGATGGTGTTTTTTTCCATTTTAAAGACAAATCCATGTTTTCACATGACATCTTCTGTTCCAACAGGTGCAAAAAAGTTTTTTGATTATTCTCGAAAAAATGAAATACAAACAAAATGTTGCCACAACTAGGTCAGAAGACTCACAAGAAATGTTGAGTGGAATGCTATTTTTAGAAGATTTTACAAAATTAAAGACACGAGATTAACGTTGTTTCAAATTTGGAACAAGCGCGGGATTTTTAGAAAAAAAATTCAATATCATTCAGCATGAATCTAATGCAAACGACAGGTGCATTAAAAAAAACTGATATAGAAATATATTCACTCTTTTTGGTGTGAATTTTAAACACCTCTCACCAAAGAATTTATGCTGGATCGGATTTTCTATTTCAGGAAACTTTGGAAAGATAAAGCTTTCATACAAATATAATAACTTGTTAGCTAACTATTTGTAGGTGCACGGTGCAAGATGCACCGCCTATATCTAGTGTATTGAAGAAATGCATACTGAAATACCAGTATTGTTTACACACACACACACACACACACACACACACACACACACACACACACACACACACAGAGCCAAAAATCCAATGAAATAAAAACAAAGTAGTCCAAGCGTGGAATGCCTATACACCATTGCGTTCTTCGGTACTTGTGAAGTTGCCTTTGCCGGGACATTTTTCATGACCTATGTTTTTCTTTATTGTTTACCGCCACGCTAAGCTTTTCAACAATGTTTATACTTACTGCCAGTGTACATAGATTCTGCATTGCCTATGTGGTAGTAAATTATTGGTTGTGCACCATTTGCTGGGTCGGATTTGTTTTCGGTTGGAAGGAGAATTGAAGTTTTATAACTCAAGTGTCATTTCAACGATGTTCTATGGCTGTGACACCTGGTAACTAAAGGCCACAAAGGAGAAGAAACGTGACGCTTTCGACATCAAGTGCCCACGTAAGATCTTGGGCATCAAATGATTAGACTTTATACCAAATGAAGAGGCCAGGGAGAGGTCCAAACAACATCCCCGTGTCATCCATCATCTGCCGACGGCACCTCCAGTGGCTGGGTCATGTCTTAAGATTATCCTCATCAAGACCTGCAAACCAGGCCATTAAATGGACCTCCAGCAGGCCAAGGAAACAGAGCACAACCCAGGATGAGCTGGCGACAGACAGTGGAGAGATACCTCAGACTCGTTGACAGAGGATGGAGTGACACTGGCAAACTGGCCGAGGACCGTGCACAGTGGAGCGCCTTGACTGCCTCATGCGTCGCAAGACGAGAGAGCATCGAAGTCTGAAGGAGAGGGAGCGGGAAGCTAAGTGGGCGGCTGGTTGGTTGGTTGGTTGGCAGGCTATTTGGTGTGGTGTCTGGGTTGTTGGTTCTGGGCTATTTGGTGGAGTTGTTTGTTGTTTGTTAGTTTTCCTAACTCGAAAAAATAGAAAAAGACTAGAGGGAACGACAATTTGATTCGTTGGCGTATCTGTGTGAATGCCTTCGTCGTAATTTGCTGGATTACATCATTGTCTCACTACTGTACTGGTGGCTTGCTTGCTAGACAGCTTAACTGCTGATTGATTGATTACACAGGTTTCTAGTAAGGTAAGGTAATGTTGCTTATAGCACAGCCGACCGCAAAGGGCCATATCAGGGTTGTCACCGCGTTGAAGTCAACTCACAAGTCATTCATTCACACAACTCTTTAAAAGACATCTTCTAAAAATACACCCGAAATGTTGTTAAATATCTTTCTACTGTAAAATCTCAGATCTGATGAAAAATGTTAATCTCCCTCAGAAATGACGTAGGTTTATGATTTGCAGACAGGTGGATTGCTTGGCTGAGGTGTCAGATTGATAGTTTGACTGCCATGCTGACTGACTGATGATTGAATTGCTGAATCAGTTCAATGGTTGGCTGGTTGGGTGTCTTGTAACATAGCTCTCTCTCTCTCTCTCTCTCTCTCTCTCTCTCTCTCTCTCTCTCTCTCTCTCTCTCTCTCTCCTCTCTCTCTCTCTCTTTCTCTCTCTCTGTGTGCAGCTGATGACTTAACAAATAACTCAGAAAAGGAAACCGAAGATTGAACATGCTGTTAGCTTCCAACTGTCTGTCTGTTATAAGATGTGTTATGAGATGTTGATGCTCTTGATGTTATGACATTGACATTCACGAGACTAGTTTTAAAAGGCAAATGAGGTGTCTAAACATTCAGTAGAATAAACTACCCTCAACGGCCCTCTAGTACGGGACGCAATGATGATAAACGAGCTTCCTCTTATGTTGAACCTTGTTATGACAGAAAGTCATACAGACTGCAAGGTTAAGAAGAGATCTAGACAAAGTACAAATAGACACACAACAACAGGTTGAAGAAATGCTTACGTCATATACGGTACCATCAGATAAGTACATTTTCAAAACAGGCAAGTCAATTTTCATTGTGCTGTGCGAAATCCCACGGGGTGTGGGTGAATGGGTTGGTGGGGATTATTGTCTGTATTTTTATATCTGTTGTAGGTGGTCTCTGAACAAGACGTGTCTGTAAGAATGATAAAAAAAAATCACTTGTCTCTCTCTCGCATTGTGCATTAAATAGCGTTAAATTTTCATCGTTTCGAGAGTACATTTTTATTTTGCTTTGACTTTACGGGGAAGGTCAGATTTTGAGAGAGAGAGAGAGAGAGAGAGAGAGAGAGAGAGAGAGAGAGAGAGAGAGAGAGAGAGAGAGAGAGAGAGAGGGAGGGAGGGAGAGAGACAGAGAGAGGAGGGAGTGAGGGTGGGAGAGAAAAAGCTCCTGGTGTGTCTTACAGTCCATGTAGCATTCAGCACTTTACGCAAGGGGATAACAATGATTTTTGCATTCGCCAATACAAAAGCAGAAATATCAAGTGTTAAGTCACCAACACACACCCGCATCCAAAATCCATTCTACCACAGCTCACTCCTCCTCCTCCCCCTCCTCACACACACACACACACACACACACACACACACACACACACACACACACACACACACACACACACACACACACACACACACACACACTCTCTCTCTCTCTCTCTCTGTGTCACACACACACACACACACACACACACACACACACACACACACACACACACACACACACACACACACACGCTCACACACACACACACACACACACGCACACATACACGCACACACACACACACACACACACACACACACACACACACACACACACACACACACACACACACACACACACACACACACACGAACGCACGCACACGCACGCACACACACACACACACACACACACACACTGGATCATCTTGAAATTTTGTCATACAATAAAACAAAAAGTATTTCATTGTTTTAGGTTTGTTTCTTCAGGATGGGCAAACGATGTCATTTGAACACTCATAGCTTGAAGAAAAAGCATTGCATAAGCATTTTCCTCCGACCATGTTACCGGCGACCAAAGTGTTGTCAGACATAGCGTTGTTCGTGCCATTTATACCCAGCCAATGTTCAAAACGTTTTCTACATGAAAAATGTTTTTAGAATTAAAAACACACACACAGAGAACCGAATTCATTGTAATCATACTATCAGGTTATTTTGAGAGAGAGAGAGAGAGAGAGAGAGAGAGAGAGAGAGAGAGAGAGAGACAGACAGACAGACAGACAGACAGAGGGAGAGAGAGAGAGAGAGAGAGAGAGAGAGAGAGAGAGAGAGAGAGAGAGAGACTCAACTCAACTCAACATTTTTTTATTGCCATTAGCATAAGCCCTGATGGCAAGGGGGGAAAAAGGGTACATGTAACCACATGATATAGCGGCAACAAAGTAATAATACAAATTGTTCCAGACTTGCTTTCACACACGCGCGGGCGCACGCGCCCGCACACACACACACACACACACACACACACACACACACACACACACACACACACACACTCACACTCACGCTCACATGCACGTGCTATCAGCACGAAAAGTTAGTTCACTGACCATCAAGAATCTAAACACTGTAGACCAATATCTTGAGAACTAGATATATAGGGTCACAAATACACAAAAATAACAAAACGTGTTAACTGGTATTTTTCCTTCGGTATTCAGAAGCTTCAGCAATATATCTAGCAAAGCGTGCAACGAGGTTTACATTATGGCTCGATAAGATTGCTATAAGATCTTTTCTCTGTGCGACTGGTTCGTTAAATATTTCGCATTTACTCCGTATAGTATTATAGGCGGGACAATCAAACACAAAATGCATTTCATTTTCTACATTATTGTCATCTGTGCACATAAGACACGTGCTATTGGCTGATGTTTCAAACCATTTTTTGTTGGCATTAAGGCCTAGTGTTCTTGTTCGGAATTTTGCCAAATGGTATTTATGCCAGTTATTAGTAATATGTATAAAATACTTTTCTACTTCTAATGTGCTTTTAAAGGAAAGAAACCAGTTATATTTATCGTTATCAATCATACTAGCATGCCAGGTTTGTTTGTAAGAGCATATTAAACGATCTTTTAACTCTGAAAGAAATTGTCTATAATTACCTACACCTTGGCAAAGCCAAACAATACCAAAACCATTCTCGGTCAACAATTTTTTTACACGAGAGACCCAGTTGAATTTACCTGACTCATGTTGCAAAATCAACATTTTATAAGCTTGTCTGCATAATCTAGTTTCTTCTAAATTGACTAACTTTAGCCAATATTTAACAGATCTGACACAGGTTACAATATGTAATGGATAGCGCCCAGTCTCACCGTATATCATTTTGTTAGACGCATGCAACGGTACATGCAAAATGCGCTTTAACGCATAGGTGTGTACCTTTTCCATATAAACATTATCTAGCAAACCCCATATCTCTGATGAATATGTTAAAATAGGTTGTATTTGCGTATCAAATAATTTCCAGAAGAGACAGAAATCAGATGAGTTCAATTTTCATTGTTTTCAATATTTCAATAACACCTCTCTTTCCCTTCTTATATGTTTCTAACCAGCATCTGTTTAAACTTAATTTTGTTGTAAAGAACATACCAAGATATTTGTAACTATTTGTTCCTTGCACTTCCGTAGATCCAAAAAACCATCGTTCATGTTGAGCTAAATATCCCAGAGAGAGAGAGAGAGAGAGAGAGAGAGAGAGAGAGAGAGAGAGAGAGAGAGAGAGAGAGAGAGAGAGAGAGAGAGAGAGAGAGAGAGAGAGAGTGAGTGAGGGAGTGAGTGAGAGAGAGAGAGAGAGGGGGAGAGAGAGAGAGAGAGAGAGAGAGAGAGAGAGAGAGAGAGAGAGAGAGAGAGAGAGAGAGAGAGAGAAGAGAACGATCGACGGACGAACGAGAGAAATTTTATTTTACCAGGGTGATGAGATAAGCAAAATGTACATTCTTTTTTCCACCCAGCCCTGGGTGAGAGAGAGAGAGAAAGAGAGAGAGAGAGACAGACAGAGAGAGAGAGAGGAGAGAGAGAGAGAGAGAGAGAGAGAGAGAGAGAGAGAGAGAGAGAGAGAGAGAGCGAGAGAGAGCGCGCGTTTGTGCAATCACAACTTAAAAAGCGTTGCTTAGAGAATTCTTTTCAGTCAACGTACCCACAACCAAATAGTTCTCAGACCATATCCGTGCCATGTATGTCTAACTAATGTTAACCACATTTCTGCCTGAACCAAAAAATGCTTCCAGACAACCAAAAATATAGAATTCATCGTTATCATGAAATGAGACAGATGTACAGATACAGCGATAGACATACACACAGACAGACGGACAGAGAGACAGACGGACAGACTGACGGACGGACAGATAGACAGATAGGTATACAGACAGATATATAGATAGAGAGAGAGAGAGAGGAGAGGAGAGAGAGAGAGAGAGAGAGAGAGAGAGAGAGAGAGAGAAAGAGAGAAAGAGAGAAAGAGAGAACGAGAGAACGAGAGAGAGAGAGAGAAGAGAGAGAGAGAGAGAGAGAGAGAGAGAGAGAGAGAGAGAGAGAGACAAAGAGTGGGTGACAGCCAGACAGATGGACAGACAGACAGACAGACAGAGAGAAAGACAGACAGAGATGGAGACAGTCAGCCAACCAGCCAGCCAGTCAGCCAGCCAGTCAGCCAGCCAGTCAGCCAGCCAGCCAGACACACAGACAACCAGATACCTACAGCTCCAAAACTGCCATGAGCGTGCTGGGCATATCTGTAGCTGAGGCCCCCACTCCTCACGCCCCGCTTCCTCCCGCCCTTCCGGTAGCCGCCGCCAGACTCGTCCTTGTTCTTCAGCTTGCCCAGAAAGGACAGCTGGATGCCAGCATTGTACATGATGGTCGCCCCGGGCTGACACGGTCCACGCTCATTCCTCAGACATCGCTGCCGGCGTCAGCCCTCCCACTCTCGCCGTCACTCGTCTTCGCTTTCCACGGAAACTTCACAAGGTCTTCTTCTGAAGGAGTTCCGGGTGTCCTAGAGTGTAGATCATAGTCCCCTTCTTGGAAGATGCGTTTTCTAGGAAGCTTCTCTCATTCTAGACCTTTTTTTTCGTTGTTGAAGAGTTTTATCGTGAGAATGGAATTGGAAATACTGATTTGCGCGGCTCTCTGAGAATTCCAGAAACAAGCACGAACAAGGAAACGTCACTGGTGTTTCTGTTCGGAACAAAGGACAAGATTCGAAACACTCCTCATTGTCATTTTTTTTGTACAGGATGCAAAGAATCATGACATCATCTCATAGAACTGAAACACATTTCGCTTGATAAAGACGGAGGGGAAAAAAAGTTGGTTAGAAAGGTCACTAGACAGCGATCTAAGAGAAGGAAGTCAAGTTGACTCTCACCGTCTCGGGAGTATGGATGTTGCTGCCTGGTGGAAACGGCATGTGTCTGTTTTTTTATTTCTGAAACCAACCGATACAGCAGCAGTCTTCCTCCATGTGAGCTGTCGCTTGGTTCGCTGTTGCTTCTGTTTCAGTTACCTGAACGACATTGACGCGTTGAGAAGTAGGGCTAACAAATTCTAAACTGAAAACTACTCCAACTCCCCCCCCCCCCCCTACGGCTGCAAAATCCCCCCCCCTCCTCCCTCCCCCCCTCACCATCTTCCCTCCAAAATCTGGAGAGAGAGACAGAGAGAGAGAGAGAGAGAGAGAGAGAGAGAGAGAGAGAGAGTTCGGCTAGACCTGTTTAAAAAAGGAAAGAAATTCGGCTAAGCCTGTTTTAATCACGCACCGCTCTGACATTTTTAAATCATCAATTTATGTCTTGTAATGAACACTCTCCTGGACTCTGTCCTACATCCTCGCTGGTATTCCTTTCATTGCGTTCAAACATTAAACATCAGCGTGCGACATACGACACCCAATCGCCAAGCAGAAATGACAACGCAGAGAACACAGAACAACAACCAAAAAAAGGGACGTCTCCTTGTTTGTGCTGTGTGCTCTGTGGTGTTGTCCTTTCTGCCAGGTGAGTTGGTGTCGTGAGCAGCATTCGTTTGGTTGTTTGTTCTGTGTGCTCTGTGGTGTTGTCCTTTCTGCCAGGTGAGTTGGTGTCGTGAGCAGCATTCGTTTGGTTGTTTGTTCTGTGTGCATGTGCTCTGTGGTGTTGTCCTTTCTGCCAGGTGAGTTGGTGTCGTGAGCAGCATTCGTTTGGTTGTTTGTTCTGTGTGCTCTGTGGTGTTGTCCTTTCTGCCAGGTGAGTTGGTGTCGTGAGCAGCATTCGTTTGGTTGCTTGTTCTGTGTGCTCTGTGGTGTTGTCCTTTCTGCCAGGTGAGTTGGTGTCGTGAGCAGCATTCGTTTGGTTGTTTGTTCTGTGTGCACTGTGGTGTTGTCCTTTCTGCCAGGTGAGTTGGTGTCGTGAGCAGCATTCGTTTCGAGTTATGGGCCTGTAATTATTTGATGATTGGAGCAAGAGTTACTCTCCTTGTTTGTTATCTACTGTTTACTGTTCTCTGCCTCATTGAGGATTTCCTTTTGTACACCAGGTCGGTGTACTCACACAACGCCTCCAAAAAGCCACCAAAACAATATTCAGATGTCATCGATTAAACTGACTTACCTACCAATTAAAAAAAAAAAGCTATGCTTCAGAATGAGGCTGTAATTTCTACGAAACTAACATGAGATGTGGCGGAGATGGTGTCACTGTCTTTTGCTATGGAGACAATGTATTAACCTCAATGTCATTAGAGAGGTGACATCCGCATGCGGCGATGTCCATATACGCCACTCCACAGCTGCTAGGCCACGAGACCACTACGCGCAGGATTTATTGCTGGAGAGTGCAATGAATGAACAAACGAGAAGAAAGGGTTTGAGAAGAGAGTCTCCTGGACCAAAGTGCCGTGTTAGGAAGAGACCTAGACAAAGTACAAACGAGGGTTGACTGCCAGAGCCCAGTATCTCCCTTATATATATATATATATGTGTGTGTGTGTATGTGTGTGTGTGTGTGTGTGTGTGTGTGTGTGTGTGTGTGTGTGTGTGTGTGTGTGTGTGTGTGTGTGAGATACTGGGTTCTGGCAGCCAACCCTCGAAATTTACACACAACAAAAAGGTTGAAGGAATGCTTACGTCACACAGGGTACGAAGCAGAAAGTGGATTTTCCAAACAGACAAACGGACCAAACTGAGCAGATGCCTGGCCTGCACGTTGATCCAGCCCCAAGGACGAAGTAAAACCTTTTAGGAGTAATGCTTACCTCAGTCCTTTTAAGTATATCACATTGTTTGACAAAACAGATTTTTGACTGCAGATCTTTTGTGAACAATGCAAAATGTCTTTGAGGATTCTCATCAGATTTTGAAATAATAATAACAATTTTTAAAAAATCTACAACGTTTGGGTCATAGTATATCATATTGTTTTAGTTTCATACGTAAAATCAATACAATTTGAAAACACAGCTGATGCAATTTGAAAATAAAAAACGCTCTGGTATGACAGTCATTTCTACAATGTCACAGAAAACCACCCCCTTTCCAAAAAATAAAGAACAGAAATGATATCAAACTAAAGGAAAGAGAACTCCACGTATTCTTAACAATGCACTATTGCAAGGGGTATTTTTCCCTCGGAGTTAACATTGGTTCTGACTCCATTTCCCATACAGTCCTCCGAATGAATGCCGCGCGCGCGCACACACACACACACACACACACCACACACACACACACACACACACACACACACACACACACAGACGCGCGCGCGCGCGCACACACACACACACACACATAATTATACACACATAAACGCGCGCGCACGCGCGCGCACACACACACACCACACACACACACACACACACACACACACACACACACACACACACACACACACACACACACAGACACACACACACGCACACACATGGGCCCGTGCCCACACATCTATACACACATGTGCACATTCACTGCACACACATACGAAA
>CM031612.1:79874599-79892099 GCA_018398815.1 Conus ventricosus
CCACCCAGACTCAGCTAGCCCCCTTTAAGTGACCAGTGTCCACACGGCACCAGTTAAGATAGGAAAGGGGGGAAGGTAGTGTGTGGTGGGGTGAAAAGTCTAGCTAATCAATTAAATGACCAATTGCCAGTGGGGCACAGAGAGTAAGGCTTGTAGAACGGGACTGTCGTGAGTGAAAATCCAAAGGAATTAGAGGAACAACTTCGGGGTGTCAGGGTAAAAATACTGACTCATGGTACCGTACTCACGCCCGTTTTGGGACAGATCGGAAACGAATAAGAAGAATGCGTGAAGGAGAGAACGTGAGAACGAGGGGAAGAACGACCAGAGAAACAGAAGAGGGAGAGGTTCTAGGTCCATCTAGAGAAAAGCAGAGAGATGAGGGGAGAGAGAAGAGAACCAAGTTGAGAGCTACATGAGATAGTCCTGCAGAGGAAGGACTGAGGAGAGAAGGTGATAAGAGAAAGAGTGCGAATTTATGAAAGAAAAGAAAGAAAAGAAAAAGAAAAGAAAAGCTACCATTTCCCATTTGATAAGAGCCAGACTAGAAGAAGAGAGAGAGAAGAGAGCAATGCGTTAATGCAGAAGAAAGAAAGGATAACAGATCGATGTGATATACTGTACTACCCTAAACGGGGTTCGATTTCGACCTCAAAACCTCAGCGTCACTTCGTCGCCAAGCAGAACCACAGACCAACGCCAACATCTCACCTGACAAGGCGCCATCAACCAACAACCAGGGCCGCAGTTGTGTCGTTTGTGAAAGTTGACAGTGAAAAGAAAAAGAAAAGAAAAAGAAAAGACAGTGATTCGTGAATAGTTAAGATCACCTGGCCAGGTAAAGTAGAAATCTGTTTATACCCGGGTTAGTTAATGGATGTTTTAGATAAATGGATTTTGTGAAGTTCAGAAAGAGAAATGTATTTTATTTTGTTTGATTCAAAATGCAATGTGATCTTTCTATGACATGTAAGTAAAGTTAAGATTTACAAGTGTTTTTGAATTGACGAATGCATGATATATGAATGAGATTGTCAGCAAGCTGTGAGTGCTGTATAGGCTGTGCCGCTAGTCCTTCCTCCACTGACATTACAACCAGGTTGGACAGTTTATTGCGAGCCTGCCAGGATATTCTGGCCCATTTATTAAAATTGTTCAACGTCTCAAGAGAGCAAGCTGGGTGGGATTCAAGTATTGTAATCCAAAGACAAGGGGTTGCTTTACAGTATGTTCCCAAGATCGTTAAATACTAGGCTTGGCATTGCTTCCAAGATAGTTAATACTAGGCTTGGCAATTCAGCCCCAGAGTACTCTCATTTTCGCACAGATTGCCTATAAGTTCGCTCTCACAGTTGGGACAGGCGCTGGGCGCCTTATAAAAACAACTACTTTCCCAAGCAAAAGATTACATTCATAGGATTGTGCTATCACGACGTCACTCGTGTCGGAAACCAACCATTTGGCTTGACAATAAAATCTTGTTCAAAAAACAAAAAAGAAAGGAGATACAATGCGGAAGAAAAGAACACCCTATTGCACAACTTTGGTGATCGTTTCGCCGTGATCAAGGTTACTCAGGAGATGATTGCGTGCATTCGTTGAAAACAACAGAAGATGCAAGAGATGAACGCGCGGAAGACGCCGTATCGCATTGGAAATAGCAGAGCGGGAAAGGCTAAGAAGAGCAAGAAATAGAAAAATTAAGGATTCAATGCTAATGAATAAACAAAGGCTAGGGAAACGCGGACCGAAAGAATGAAGGGAAGCGCAGAAACAGAAAGAATGATGCAGACAACAAAAAGATTAAAGTTCCAATAGAGCTCGAGAAAGTGAAGAATACAACGGGAGACCACACGATGAGGTAGTTCACTTTCAGTGAATCCTGGCGCAGCTATGCCCCCCGACTCCAAGTTGCCAAAATTCCGAAGGGACCCGATTCGATTGATGATACATCAGTCGTTTTCGAACCCGATATCAACCAGTCAGGGGTGGCCTCCAGAAGAGTGGGGCAGTCTTTTTGGTCGGCGGTTATTGACGGGTAAGCATGCAGATTTCACTGCGTTACCAGCAGAACAAACAGTCTGATTTTGGGTGCTGTGAAGAGTCTTTAATGAAGGGAATTGACCTCACAGAGGAGGGGTTCAGGAAGAAAATTCGTTCAGCTAAATTACAAACAGGTGAGACGTACACTCAGTTTGGTGCACGTTTAGAATCACGATTTTGAAAAAGTGGTTAGAGTGTTTGAGCGTACGAAGAAAAGGATTACGCTTGAATTGAAAGAGCAAGTTATGATAGAACAGATTTTGTCATTGTGCGGCCCTGATAACCATTACTTTTGAAAGAGAGAGACAAGCCAGAGACTGCAGGGAGTTGTTGAAGTCGCAAGGAGGTGTATAGAGAAGCTCGTTTGGGCACTAAGGTGCAGGAGAAACAGGTGCTAGGCACAGGTGAGAAGAGTGCAAGGAGAACCAGGGAGTTTTTTACTGCAAAGTCTGCAAACCCAGTGGTGGGGCAGAAGGAAGGGCAAAGGGACCATAGGTGTGTCATTTGTCACAAGAAGGGACATTTGGCGAGGACCAGTCCGCATGAGTTCCAGAAGGCAGAGCAGCCTTGCAAGAGGTGGATAAGGGTCGTCAAGGGAAACGACCTGCAGTGGAACCAAAAGGGATCAGTACCTAAAGGGTGGAGTGCGGCCTATGGCTAGCACTGGATCAGATCAGTGTCCAGGGATAGAGGCACTAGGCTGAGTGGTTCGTTACCAGTGGAAGAAGGGTGGATAGGCCAGCAGAGGGTGAAAGTGTTACGAGACACTGTTTGTTCCATGCGGGGTAGTACGAACAACGCTGGTCGATAAAGGGGATTTGACAGGGCAAATCCAGACCTTACTCTAATAACGATGAACTGTAGGATTTCCAGTTGCTAAGAGAGAAGTACGAGTTACCCCTTAACATCTCAGCGAGTTGTCTGCGTTGGAGATGGAGAAACCCCTTCACGATCTGATCATTGGAAATTTGCAGGAGCAAGGGATCCAGGGCAACCTGAGTTGTTGACTTGCACAGGGGCAATGCAGTTCAGACACGGATCAAGAAGGAGAAAAGGTTGTTAAACCGTTCGTTTTTCCAGGAAGGAAGACGGGCAAAGATTTCGCCTGCTGAGTTTAGGGCAGCGCAGGAACAAGACCCTTTCGCTCGTGAAGTCTTGGGAGTTTGGAAGAGGTGGAGAGAAACAGGAGGTTAGAGGAGGTGAGCACAGAATATCATGTGAAAGGCGGGCTGTTGTAACCGAGTTTTCACCAAGGGAAAGACAGTAAGGTGCGACCACTCAGTTAGAGGTACCCGCAGGTTATCGTGACACTGTCATGTATCAGTGGGTCACGAGTCGCTCATGGCGGGTCATCTCGGCTTACCAGCAAAACAGCTGAACCGGAGTCTTGATGGACTTTTCCATTGGCCAGGAGCAAATGGGCAGACATAAGCGGTTCTGGCAAGTCATGTTAGTGTGTCAAAGGAAAGCCACAGAGGGGTGAAGAGGAGGCGCCTCTTAACACATCCCCCTTAATAGACCAACCGATCAGAGAGTGGCGTTGCTCTGATTGGCCCCAATCGCGCCCTGTTCCAAAGGGGGCACAGGTATGTGGTTGACACTTGTGGACTACGCTACCAGAAACCCAAAGCGGTTGCATGAAAGGCGTAGATAACGCAACAGTCGCTGACAGGCTTGGTCGACATCTTTTTCTCGCGTGGGTGTGCCAGCATAAATTCTCAGTGACAGGGGGTTCACAGTTCACCTCAGGCGTGATGAAGGAGGTCAACCTGCGCAGGGATCACACAGCTGCTCACTACCCCATACCATCCACAAATGCAAAGGATTGGTGGAAAGAGTTCAAACGGTGTGCTTGAATGCATCTTAAAGAAGCTCTGTGGGATGAAAGGCCACCCCCCCCAAAAAGCAATTGGACCGCTACATTCCAGCGGCACTGTTCGGACTACAGGGAGGCCTCCCTCAGGAAAGCACAGGCTTTTTCGCCATTTGAGCTGCTGTAATGGCGGACAGTTCGGGGACCGGTGTGCATTCTCCAAGAGCTGTGGTGCCGGAGACAGGAGTCCGAAGAAGTCAAAACCACATATCAGTATGTGGTAGACACGCAAATAGGCTCGAGGAACATGTAAGGACGCAAGGGAGAGTTTTGCAGGAGCCTATAGGGTCGTCCAGAATAAGTAAGCAGTATGACAGGAAGTGAGGAAGCAATTCCTCAAGGTGGGAGATCAAAGTCCTGTTACTGCTTCCACGATCACAACAAGCTGCTGATGCATGGAAGGGGCCCTTCACCATCATAGAAAAGGTAGATCAGGACTACTACCCGCATCGATGTGAATGGGAAATCAAACTTATCCAATGCCAAATTTTACTCCGCAAATATATTCAGCGTGAGATCAGCACATAGGCGCAGCAGCAATCATTGATGAGGTGAGGGAGACCCAGTCAGAGGAAGGGGATTTTGTTGCCTGAGGTTTCCAGGGGAAGAGTCCTTAACAGGATGAGTCACGTAATGAAGGGCTAGACAGTAAGGAGACCGAGAAGTTAGTGGGCTCCTAAACAGTATAGGGGCGTCCCTGACTGATAAACAGGCAGGACAACTCTAGAAACATGCTTACGGTGGAGTTAACAATCGCAAGAAACCCCGTACATGGTGAAAGCCTACCCGATCCCATATGCCCACCAGCAATGGATCGAGGAGGAGTAGGAAAGATGTTGGACCTTTGGGTGATTGAACGCGTCCAATCAGCATATAGTGCACCCGTCGTCATAGTGAGGAAAAAGTACAGGTGAGATCGATTCTGTGTCGACTATAGACGTCTGAACAGTGTCACCAAGGTCGATGCAGAGGTCATACCAAACATGGAAGGACCGTACGCTCAGATCGCCACAAGCAAGATCCAGTATTTCAACCAGATCGATCTGATAAGAGGTTACTGGCAAATACCTTGAGTGGAGGACTTCAAAGGATCACAGCATTCTCCACTCCTATGGGCTATACCAGTGGCGAGTACTCCCGTTTGGGATGGTCAACGCTCCCTGCAGTCTTCTCTCGAATGAAGAAGGAAAGCATTGACGGGCTTGGAAGTGTTGTGAATTTCATGGATGACATTTGATAGCCAGCCGAACATGGGAGGACTATGAGGCAGCTAGGAGCATCTTGGAGAGGTTGAGGACAAGCCAATCTCACAGCCGACCAACAAAGTGCCAGGTTGGCTTTCCAAGCCTGGAGTTCCTAGGTTTTTGTTGTCGGAGGCACCACAAGCAGCCGGAAAGAGAAAGGTGGAGAAGATGAGAATTCAGAGAGACCAACGACCAAAACAGAAGTCAGGAGTCTGCTGGTTTATGGGTTCTATAGGAGTTTTTCAAATTCGCAGCAATCACGAGTCCTCCTCATGATTTGAATCAAGCAGGGAAACCGTCAGTGGGTCGAGTGGTCAGACGCTGCAGAGCAAAGCACTGCAGACGGTGTTGAAAAGACTAGGTTCCCGTCCCACTTGAAGCTACCAGATATGTCCCAAAACCATTTTTGTTGCGGACAGATGCATCAGGCGGTGGGATACGTCACAGTATTGTTGCAGGACATGAAGGGGTCCGAGTTTCCGGTGAGAAATGCTAGCAGGAAGTTGAACAAAGTGTGACGTAAGGGTACGCAACGGTGGAGAGGAGTGTTACGGTCGTGTGGCCGGCAGAAAGATTCCCCAACAAATACATTGTATGAAAAGTTCGTGATAGAGACAGATCACCAACCACTCAAATTTACTTGCGGAGGGCACAGCTGAAAAACAGCAGGGGTTCTGCGTTGGGCAATGGCATTGCAGCCCTACAGGTACCGAGTGCAGTACATTCCCGTCGACAGAATGTCGGAGCTGACTATTATAAGTCGTGTAGTCTAGCAATCTGCAACTCTGAGGAATCCAGTCATACCAGGTGCTTTGTTGATAGTATGTGTTGATTCCAGTATGTTGAATTGGAATGGGGTTCATACCCAGTTGCTATGTTCATATTTTTTTGTGTGAGACTTTTTCATATTTTCTTTGTGAGACTTGTCTGTGGATGTAGTTATGCTTGGAGCTACATCGCTTGTGTAGTGATGCTTATTTGCAATAAGTGAGGACGAGATTCTCAGTGAAATTCATGGATCGCGATCATATTTATGTGCCTTTTCATAAGAATTGTGGAAAAGGAGAGATGGCAAATCCGCAGGTAGGGGAAGTGCATAAGTGCGCCACAGAGTTCGTTTTATAGAAATGAGTTTGAACATAACGCAAGAGCGCACGTCAATGATAACTCATTGGAGTGGTATTCACTAATTGTATATTTAAAAACTATAAACCGTTGGTTGTAAAGTATTTTCCAAACTTGCGCGTGTAGCTGTGTGACAGCAAATTCGGTTGTGTCCTTTTTTGTACGTTGTTTTGAGACAATGCGGAGCATGGTCTTTTGCAAAGGGGGAATTGTCACGGACAAAAAAAATGAAACAACCTAACTTGGGGGAAATCAACCCTAACTTGGGGAGTCGACAGCCAATATGTTCGGACCAAGTCCAAACTCAAACATTTCAAGCGTCAAAAGACGGGGCCCATAGGTCCGGTCCAGGCCAATAAGCTTAGTGAGAGTTTTCAACCGAGACGGTCCCGACCACCCAGACTGACTAAGCGGCTTTGACCGACGCCTCGATGTCTGCCCAGAGACGTACCCAGTGCCTGGCCAGCCTTATCCGCCAATTTGTGACCCCAGCGCCCCCCATTGTTAGTTTAGACATCGTGGCGCCCACTTCCAGACTCAGCTACCACTATAGAGTGACCAGTGTCCACACGGCACCAGTTAATAGGAAAGGGGGAAGGTATGTGTGGTGGGGTGAGAATCTAGCAATCATAATAAATGACCAATTGACCACCACAGAGAGTAAGGCGTGTAACGGGACTGTCGTGAGAATATCCAATGGAATTAGAGGAGACAACTTCCGGGGAGTCCAGGGTAAAATACTGACCAATGGTACTCGCCCGTTTGGACAGATCAACGAATATAAGAAAATGCGTGAGTGAGAGAACGAGAACTAGGGAAGAATCGAACAGAGAGACAGAGAGAGGGCGAGTTCTAGGTCTGCTTGAAGAAAAGCAAGAGATGAGGGAGGAGAGAAAAGAACCAAGTTGAAGATTAGCATGAGATAGTCTGCAGAGGAAGGACTGAGGAAGATGTGGAGAAGAGAGAAGAGTTGCTAATTTATGAGAAAAAAAGAAAGAAAAGAAAAAAGCAAAGTAAAAGCAACCATGTCCATTTTGATAAGAGCAGACTAGAAGAGAGAGAGAGAGAGAGAGTGCAATGCTTAACTGCAGAAGAAGAAAGGAGAAAACCGATACGAAGTTGATAGTCACTGTTCTAACCTAACCGGTTCGACCACATATCCTGGTCAGCGACACTCGCCAAGCAGAACCACAACCAACGCCAACAGTCTCACCTGACCAGCCCATCAGACCAACACCAGGGCCGTCAGTTTGTGTCGATTGTGAAAGTGACATGTGAAAAGAAAAAGAAAAGAAAAAGAAAATACAGTGATTCGTGAATAGTTAAGAATCACCTGGCCATGTAAAGTAGAAATCTGGTTTATACCCCGGATAGTTAATGATGTTTTGATAAATGATTTTGTGAAGTTCAGAAAGAGAGAAGTTTTTATTTTGTTTTTGATTCTATAATCATTGATGTTCTTTCTATGATCATGTAATATAAGTTATAGACTTTCTAGTGGTTTGATGTGACGAATTCATGATATATGAGGAGATTAGTAAAGCAAAAAGCTGGAGTGTGTTTGGCGTGCGCTGTCCCTTCCTCCACTGACATTACACCGAGGTGACAGTGCTCAGTTTGGCGTGCTTCCCTGTCTGCGTGAGCCTTCCATGAGCTCACCACATCAGTTGTCTGATGACGTGCCCAGTCCAAGCGTAGCGGAAGCCTTCACAACGTTGAACGCGATGCTTATCAAGCCAGGCCATGTCCCAACACCTCTCTTGGTTTGTGACTTGATTCTGCCAGCGAATGCCCAATAAATATCGCAGCTTCGCTTCTGGAACTGTTTCTATCGACAATAACGTTTTCCCCCCCATGATAGATAGCATATCCAGCAAGAGAGAGAGAGCAAACCAAGCAACCTTTCCTCACCCCACCCCCACTCTCCCCCCTCCTCCGTTAACCCAGGTAATCACTCTCGGTACGCTGACGCACGGCTGTCATAACGTTGTGATCACTTTGTAGTTGGCAGTACTGTGGTCGGTGCATTGTGTGCAGTGAAACAGTGAGTGAGAGACTTTTTGCCCGCCGCGTGACTCTCACGCCCAGATGAAATTATTTTCCCCTGATGATGCGGGCAACGGGATTTCTAGCTGAATGAAGTGTGTAGCGTTACAGTACTGTGTTCAGTGGTTTTTTTTTTGTTGCGTGTGTGAGTGAGTGAGAGAGAGTTTTTTTGCGTGAGTGAGTGAGTTATTTGATGAGTAACGAGTGTGTGAGTGGAGTGACTGAGTTTTTTGAGTGGAGAGAGTTTTTGAGTGAATGACGAGTTTTTTGAGTGTAGTGATTGAGGAGTGAATGAGTGTGTGAGTGAGTTTTTTGAGTGAGTGATGAGTGGTGAGTGTGTGAATTTATGAGTTGTGTGATTGAGTAGTGTGAGGAGTGAAGAGTTTCTCCGATCCACCGCCTCACACCGGGTGAAATAAATTTTCACTGATGCTGAGTGGCACGGGTGTCCTATGGAATGAAGTGTGTAGTGTTACAGTACAAGATGTTCCGATGAGTTTAGTGCAGTGAGTGAGCGAGTGAGTGAGTTTCTCTCACCCGCCGCTCTCACATCTCGATGAAAATTATTTTCCAACTGATGCTAAGGCGCGCTTTTCTAGTTAGAATGACCTCTAGGTGTTGCAGTACTGTGTTCAGTGAGTTTCGTGCAGTGAGTGAGTGAGTGACCGAGTGAGGAGTTTTCTCTGAATCACCGTTCTCTCAGCGACAGAATGTTTCTTCAAACCGATGGGAGAGCTCGACTGTCTAGTTGAATGAACTCTGCAGAGTTACTGCACTCTTCAGTAGTTTGTGCAAAATAAGTGAGAGAGTGGTGTGAGAGAGTGAGTTGAGTGAGAGAGTGAGAGAGTGAGTGAGTGAGAGAGTGAGTGATGGAGAGAGTGGAGTAAGTGAGTAGAGAGAGAGTGAGTGAGTGAGAGAGTGGAGAAGAGAGTGAGTGAGAGAGTGTGTGAGTGAGAGAGTGAGTGAGTGAGAGAGTGAGAGATGAGAGAGTGATTGATGGAGAGAGTGAGTGAGTGCGAGAGTGAAGAGTGATGTGTGAAGAGTGAGTGATGAGAGAGTGAGTGAGTAAGTGAGTTCTGACCCGCTGCGCTCTCACAGCTCAGATGAAATTATTTTCATGATGCAGAGGCACGGTTTGTTTATTTTTGTAGTTGAATGAAGTGTGTATGTTACAGTAACTGTGTGCGGTGATTTTGTGCAGTGCGTAGTGAGTGAGTCAGTGAGTGACTTTCTCTCTGACTCGCCGCTCTCACACCCAGATTGATCTATCGTCACTGAAGCTGAGGGCATGGCAGTCTAGTTTGAATAACTCTGTAGTGTTACACATACTCTTCAGTTAGTTGTGTGCAATGAGTGAGTGAGTTATGAGTGAGTGAGCGAGTGAGTGAGTGAGCGAGTGAGTGAGTGAGAGAGGGAAGGGGAGTGAGCGAGTGAGTGAGTAAGTGAGTGAGTGAGTGAGAGACTTTTCTTCTCTGACCCGCTACTGTCCAACCCGGAACGACATCATTGTCACTGATGGTGAGGGCACAGTTGGCTAGTTGACTAAAACCCGTAGAGGTGCAGTACTGTGTTCTGTGCGTATTTGTGTCAGTGAGTGAGTGAGTGAGTGATAGCTCTTTGTCAGACACTGTTTCTCTGTCACTCTCTGTCTCTGCTCTTCTCTGTCTCTGCCTCTCCTCTTCTCTCTGTCTCTGTCTCTCTCTCTCTTTTTGTCATTCTCTGTTTTTTGTCACACTCTGTCTGTCTGTCGGTCTCTCAGTCTGTCCTATAATGTCTGTCTTCTCTCCCCTCCCTGTGTGTGTGTTAGTGTGTGTGGATGAGTGTTGTGGTGTGTGTGGTGTGTGTGTGTGGGGGGGGGGTTTGTGTGTGGTGTGAGATATGTGTGTTAGCGTGTGATGCGCGAGCGCATGTATGTGTTGTGGGTATGTGTGTTGTGTGGCGTGCGTGCGTGATGTGTGTTGGTGTGTGTGGTGTTTGTGTGTGGGGAGTGTGTGTGTGTGTGTGTGTGTTTGCGTGCATGTTAGAGAGAGAGAGAAAGAGAGAGAGAGAGAACGTACGTCTAATATTGTGTGTTTGCAGTTGTAAGCCTGTTGTGTGTGTGTGGTGGTTTGTTGTGTGGGTGTGTGTGTGTTATCTCTCTCTCTGTCTGCTGTCTGTCTGGCTGTCCTGTCCTTTGACAGTCTCTCAGTTTCCTCTCTACCTGTCTGTCTGTCCATCTGTTCTTTCTATCTCTCCGTCTCTCCGTCTCACAAAAAGGCGAGAGAAAAAAAAAAAACCCAAAACAAACACATTCCTAATAAGCAACTTGATTAAATTGTTGCAGCAAGCAAACATCTGCAACAAAAGACAATCGATCAACAAAAACAGAAAACAAACTGTTGATGAAACCACCAAGAAAACGTTGAAATCCAATAGAGGGAGGGAGATTGGGGGGGGGGGGGGGGGGGGGGGGGGGGGGGGGGGGGGGTGGGGGGGGGGGGGGGGGGGGGGGGGGGGGGGGGGGGGGGGGGGGGGGGAGTAGAAAGCGCTACAAACGGACAGGAAAACCAGACAAGCGCAGACAATAGACAGCAGCAGAACATCAGGTCTGCTGTTAGGACGGTACTCAAGTCAGCAAAAAGGCAGCACTGTGGCGTCGGGTGAGGCAATGGTTCTTTGACAAGTCAGCTCGGTCTTCCCTGTCTGATGTTTATTGCTGACAAAAATGTTTAGGGTCCTGACATCATTTGTCGTTGTCCTTTGTCAGTTTTTGTGTCACTGTGCGCGCAACGCCAAACACCAGAGGCACAGGCGCGCACGTACGCACATACGCACGCACACACTCACCTGCACACGCATACCACGCACGCACGCCGCACGCTCGACGAGTGCGCGCGCACGCACACACGCACGCACCTCAACACGCAACACAGCGCACGCGCAACGCGCGCACACACACACACATCACACCACACACAAACACAACACAAACACAAACACACGCACTACGCACACACACACACACACACACACACACACACACACCCACACACACCCACACCACACACACACACACACCACAGATTAAGAGAGAGAGAGAGAGAGGGGGGGGGGGGTGGATTGTCTAAAATTGAAGAAAAAAAAAGTATACACACAGATTTCCTTTGAGTTTCTTTCATCAAATATTCAACTTAATTATGTGCTTTGTCTCCTCTATCCATGTTTCTGACAATGTCCTTGGACAAAACACAAAGCAGCGTATAAACTACTTCGAATTGCGCTACTCTTCTTCTTTTTTTTTCTCTTTCCATCCGCCATACCACCCCCTTCTTTTGCCAACATCTTTCGTTCTCACCACTTCTTTCACTCTTTCTTTCTTTCGTCTATATGAAAGACGTGCAGGTTTGACCATTCCACTTGCCACAAACACAATGAACTTGGCAGCACAGCAGCAGAAGCAGAAGGAGGCCATCAATATCCGTCTTGAAACACGACGCAGCCAACTATCACACACACACAAACCCACACACACACACACACGCTACCACGCACCGCACGCACGCACGCACGCAACGCATCGCACGCACCGCACGCACGCACGCCCACACACACACACCCACTCACACACACCACGCACACCCACACACACACACACACAACACACACACACCACACACACATAAGAAACCATATGTCAGGACTACCCCGGGCGCCCTTTCGTTCGCTGATTCGGACTCATCAGCCAGCGGAGTCCGTAGCATTGCCATCAAGTGCAGCATATAGCCCTACAAGTTCTGTGGCTTGCTCACACACCAAAAGTTCAACAATAAAATTCGTTGGCACTTCTCAGAAATAAAGTCTAAGGAACCCCGCCACTCTCTCTCTCTCTCTCTCCTCCTCTCTCACTCTCGTTTTTTTTTTAAAGAATTGTGAAAAGGAGAGAGGGAAAATCCGCGGGTAGGGGAATTCAAAGTGCCACAGGGGCTTTTAAAGAATGAGTTGAAATAACGCAAGAGCGCACGCAATTAACTATGGTGTATCACTAATGTAAAAATTTTATAACCTTATAAACCGTTGGTTGTAAAGAAATTTTCCAAACTTTTGCGCGTGTAGCTGTGTGTCAGCAAATTCGGTTGTTGTCCTTTTTGTACCGTTGTTTTGAGACAATGCGGAGCATGGTCTTTTGCAAGGGGAAATTGTCACGGACAAAAATGAAACAACCTAACTTGGGGAAACAACCTAACTTGGGGAGTCGCCAGCCAATTTGTTCGGACCTAAGTCCAAACTCAAACATTCTAGGCGTCAGAAAGACGGGCCCATAGGTCGGGTCCGGCCAATTAAGCTTAGTGGAGAGGTTTCACCGAGACGGTCCGACCCACCCGGGACTGACTAAGCGGCTTTGACCGACGCCTCGATGTCTGCCCAGACGTACCTCAGTGCCTGGGCCAGCCTTATCCGGCCAATTTGTGAACCAGCGTCATTGTTAGTTTAGACATCGTGGCGCCCACCCAGACTCAGCTAGCCACTTTAGAGTGACCATGTCCACTCGGCACCAGTTAAGTAGGAAAGGGGGGAAGGTAGAGTGTGTGGTGGGGGTGAAATCTAGCTAATCAATTAAATGAACCAATTGACCACCACAGAGAGTAAGGCGTGTAGACGGGACTGTCGTGATGTGAATATCCAATGGAATTAGGGGGAGACAACTTCGGGGTGTCAGGGGTAAAAATACTGACCAATGGTACTCGCCCGTTTTGGACAGATCGGAACGAATAAGAAGAATGCGTGAGTGAGAGAACGGGAGAACGAGGGGAAGAACGAACAGAGAGACAGAAAAGAGGGAGAGGTTCTAGGTCTGCTTGAGAGAAAAGCAGAGAGATGAGGGAGGAGAGAAAAGAACCAAGTTGAGAGATTAGCATGAGATAGTCTGCAGAGGAAGGACTGAGGAGAGATGTGGAGAGAGGAAAAGAGTTGCTAATTTATGAAGAAGAAAAGAAGAAAAGAAAAAGAAAAGAAAAGCAACCATGTCCATTTGATAAGAGCAGACTAGAAGAGAGAGAGAGAGAGAGAGTGCAATGCGTTAATGCAGGAAGAAAGAAAGGAGAACAGATCGATGTTGATAGTCACTGTTCTACCCTAACCGGGGTTCGACCTCATACCTGGCAGCGTCACTTCGCCAAGCAGAACCACAGACCAACGCCAACAGTCTCACCTGACCAGCGCCATCAGACCAAACACCAGGGCCGGCAGTTGTGTCGTGTTGTGAAAGTGACAGTGAAAAGAAAAAGAAAAGAAAAGAAAAGACAGTGATTCGTGAATAGTTAAGATCACCTGGCCAGGTAAAGTAGAAATCTGTTTATACCCGGGTTAGTTAATGATGTTTTAGATAAATGATTTTGTGAAGTTCAGGAAAGAGAGAATGTTTTTATTTTGTTTGATTCTATATGCATTGATGTTCTTTCTATGATCATGTATAGTAAAGTTATAGACTTTACTAGTGGTTTGATGTGACGAATGCATGATATGAATGAGATTGTAAGCAAGCTGTGAGTGTGGGTTTGGGCTGTGCGCTAGTCCTTCCTCCACTGACATTAAAACCGAGGTTGACAGTGTCTCAGTTTGGGCCTTCCCCGTCTGCGTGAGCCTTCCTTGAGCTCACCATACATCAGTTGTCTGATGACGTGCCCAGTCTAGCGTAGCGGAGCCCTTTAGCAACGTTGACTCGATGCTTATCAAGCCAGCCATGTCCAACACCTCTCTTGGTTGTGACTTTGTTTCTGCCAGCGAATGCCCAAAAAAATATGCGCAGCTATCGCTTATGGAACTGTTCTACGACAATAGACGTTTCCCTGATAGATAGCATTTCAGCTAGAGAGAGAGAGAAAACAAAGCACCTGTCCTCACCCCCCCCCCACTCTCCCCTCCTCCGTTACCCAGGTTAATCTCTCTTCGGTGACGCTGAGCGCACGGCTGTCTAACTTTGTGATCACTTTGTAGTGTGGCAGTACTGTGGTCGGTGCATTGTGTGCAGTGAAACAGTGAGTGAGAGACTTTGACCCGCCGCGTGCTCTCACGCCCAGATGAAATTATTTTCACTGATGATGAGGGCACGGGGTTTCTAGCTGAATGAAGTGTGTAGCGTTACAGTACTGTGTTCAGTGGGTTTTGTGCAGTGAGTGAGTGAGTGAGTGAGTTTTTTGAGTGAGTGAGTGAGTTTTTTGAGTGAGTAAGCGAGTGTGTGAGTGAGTGACTGAGTTTTTTGAGTGAGTGAGTTTTTTGAGTGAGTGACTGAGTTTTTTGAGTGAGTGAGTGAGTGAGTGAATGAGTGTGTGAGTGAGTTTTTTGAGTGAGTGAATGAGTGAGTGAGTGTGTATTTAGTGAGTGTGTGAGTGAGTAGGTGAGTGAGTGAGTGAGTTTCTCCGATCCACCGCTCTCACACGCGGGTGAAATTATTTTCACTGATGCTGAGGGCACGGTTGTCTAGTGGAATGAAGTGTGTAGTGTTACAGTACTGTGTTCAGTGAGTTTTGTGCAGTGAGTGAGCGAGTGAGTGAGTTTCTCTCACCCGCCGCTCTCACATCCGGATGAAATTATTTTTTACTGATGCTAAGGGCGCGCTTTTTCTAGTTGAATGACCTCTAGGGTGTTGCAGTACTGTGTTCAGTGAGTTTCGTGCAGTGAGTGAGTGAGTGACCGAGTGAGGGAGTTTCTCTGAATCACCGTTCTCTCAGCGACAAGAATGTATCTTCACCAATGTGGAGAGCACGACTGTCTAGTTGAATGAACTCTGCAGTGTTACTGCACTCTTCAGTTAGTTTTGTGCAATAAGTGAGTGAGTGAGTGAGAGAGTGAGTGAGTGAGAGAGTGAGAGAGTGAGTGAGTGAGAGAGTGAGTGAGTGAGAGAGTGAGTGAGTGAGTGAGTGAGAGAGTGAGTGAGTGAGAGAGTGAGAGAGTGAGTGAGTGAGAGAGTGAGTGAGTGAGAGAGTGAGTGAGTGAGAGAGTGAGAGAGTGAGAGAGTGAGTGAGTGAGAGAGTGAGTGAGTGAGTGAGTGAGAGAGTGAGTGAGTGAGAGAGTGAGTGAGTGAGAGAGTGAGTGAGTAAGTGAGTTTCTGACCCGCTGCGCTCTCACAGCCAGATGAAATTATTTTCACTGATGCTGAGGGCACGGGTTTTGTTTTTTTGTAGTTGAATGAAGTGTGTAGTGTTACAGTACTGTGTTCGGTGAGTTTTGTGCAGTGAGTGAGTGAGTGAGTCAGTGAGTGACTTTCTCTGACTCGCCGCTCTCACACCCAGATTGATCTATCTTCACTGATGCTGAGGGCATGGCTGTCTAGTTGAATAACCTCTGTAGTGTTACACAGTACTCTTCAGTTAGTTGTGTGCAATGAGTGAGTGAGTGAGTGAGTGAGTGAGCGAGTGAGTGAGTGAGCGAGTGAGTGAGTGAGCGAGTGAGCGAGTGAGTGAGTAAGTGAGTGAGTGAGTGAGAGACTTTCTCTGACCCGCTACTGTCACACCCGGACGACATCATTGTCACTGATGGTGAGGGCACAGTTGGCTAGTTGACTAAACCCTGTAGTGGTGCAGTTCTGTGTTCTGTGCGTTTTGTGCAGTGAGTGAGTGAGTGAGTGAGTAGCTCTTTGTCAGACTCTGTTTCTCTGTCACTCTCTGTCTCTGCTCTTCTCTGTCTCTGTCTCTCTCCTTCTCTCTGTCTCTGTCTCTCTCTCTCTTTTTGTCATTCTCTGTTTTTGTCTCTCTCTGTCTGTCTGTCTGTCTCTCTGTCTGTCTATCTGTCTGTCTCTCTCTCCCTGTGTGTGTGTGTGTTGTGTGTGTGTGTGTGTGTGTGTGTGTGTGTGTGGTGTGTGTGTGTTGAGATATGTGTGTGAGCGTGTGTGTGCGCGAGCGCATGTATGTGTGTGTGTGTATGTGTGTGTGTGTGTGCGTGCGTGCGTGTGTGTGTGTGTGTGTGTGTGTGTGTGTGTGTGTGTGTGTGTGTGTGTGTGTGTGTGTGTGTGTGCGTGCATGTAAGAGAGAGAGAGAAAGAGAGAGAGAGAGAACGTACGTCTGAATATGTGTGTTTGCATGTGTAAGCCTGTGTGTGTGTGTGTGTGTGTGTGTGTGTGTGTGTGTGTGTGTGTGTGTATCTCTCTCTCTGTCTGTCTGTCTGTCTGTCTGTCTGTCTCTTTGTCAGTCTCTCTGTTTCTCTCTCTACCTGTCTGTCTGTCCCTCTGTCTTTCTATCTCTCCGTCTCTCCGTCACACAAAAAGCGAGAGAAAAAAAAACCCAAACAAACACATTCCTAATAAGCAACTAGATTAAAATTGTTGCACAAGCAAGACATCTGCAACAAATGACAACGATCAACAAAAACAGAAAACAAACTGTTGATGAAACCAAAGAGGGAAGAACGTTGAAGTCAGTAGGGAGGGGGGGGGGGGGGGGGGGGGGGGGGGGGGGGGGGGGGGGTGGAGTAGAAGCGCTACAAAGCGGACAGGAAAACAAGACAAGCGCAGTCAATAGACAGCAGCAGAACATCAGGTCTGCTGTTAGGACGTGACTCAAGTCAGCAAAAAGGCAGCACTGTGGCGGCGGGTGAGGTCAATGGTTCTTTGACATTCAGCTGGTATTCCCTGTCTGATGTTATTGCTGACAAAAATGTTAGGGTCCTGACATCATTTGTCGTTGTCCTTTGTCAGTTTTGTGTCACTGTGCGCGCACGCAAACACACAGAGGCACAGGCGCGCACGTACGCACATACGCACGCACACACGCACATGCACACGCATACGCACGCACGCACGCACGCACGCACACGAGTGCGCGCGCACGCACACACGCACGCACTCACACGCACACGCGCACGCGCACGCGCGCACACACACACACACACACACACACACTAACACAAACACAAACACAAACACACGCACGCACGCACACACACACACACACACACACACACACACACACACACACACACACACACACACACACACACACACACACCACAGATTAGAGAGAGAGAGAGAGGGGGGGGGGGGGGTGGATTGTCTAAAATTTGAAGAAAAAAAAAGTATACACAGATTCCTTTGAGTTTCTTTCATCAATTATTCACTTAATTATGTGCTTTGTCTCTCTATCCATGTTTCTGAAAATGTCTTGACAACACAAAGCAGCGGATAAACTACTTCGAATTG
>CM031612.1:79894599-79907099 GCA_018398815.1 Conus ventricosus
TAGTGAGAGAATACATTCGTGTACGTGTTTTTTGTTTTTGTTTGTGTTTTTTGTTTGGTTTTTTTTCTTGTGACAATGGATTTTCAATTGCATAAGTATCAGATTTTAAAAAAAAGTTTACACCCATCAGAGTTGCTGAGCTTACTCTTCCATGACGCCACGGCTTACAGTTAATGAAGGGTGCACATTTTGTTCGTTGTTGTTGTTGTTGTTGTTGTTGATGTTGATGTTGTTGTTGTTGTTGTTGTTGTTGTTGTTGTTGAAGATGATGATGATGATGTTGTTGTTGTTGCTGTTGTTGTTGATGATGATGTTGTTGTTGTTGTTGAGTGATGTTGTTGTTGTATTTGTTGTTGTTGTTGACTATTTAGAATTCAAACAAAAACAAAACAGGCAGCAAGAAGGATCCGGGAAATGACGTCAATGTGGTCTTGACGACGTCAACATACTGCTGAGCGTCAGCATTCATCTCCCAGCATCAGCGAACAGTAGGAAGGGATCCAATGGCCTGACAAGACAGCCTGTCACATGGCAATGGCTGCCAGGAACAGCAACACATGGTCAAATGTCAAACCACTGCAAGGGAGGGGTGGGGGGTGGGGGTGGGGGGGTGGGTGGGGGTTGTGTCCCACGTGACCCGTCCTTTCCCTGTCAATACAGTCGTGACACCAGTCAGCCGGTGCTATTGTTTTTCTCCCCCATTATTCTTGCGAGGACAGAGCGGAAACAGGGCGGCCCCTCCCCCCTCCCTTCTCCTGTCTATCATCCCATGCAATGTTGATCAGCATACTAACTTCCCCTTCGTTAGTTGAGAGTGTCTCTGTTTTCAGTTTCACTGGATCTGAAAAACAAAACTCATTTTCTTCCCGGTTTTCATGATTTTTTCATCATCAATTCTCCTTTGGAATACGCTTGTGTTGTTTATTAATTTGTTGATCTGGCGATGTAATTCATTATTCACTGGACATACGACAAAAACAGTTTCTGCCTTTCATTATTTTTTTTTATCATCAATTTCCTTTGGAATATTCTTGTGTTGTTTGTGAATTTATTTATCCATTTCTTGAATTTGTCTAGACGGTTTTTTTCTTCTTCTATAAGCAATGCCTGTTCTGTTGTTGTTGTTGTTGTTGTTGTTGTGTGTTTAACATCTCGTTTCACCAGTTTTTATCCACTTTTGCGAGTTCTCTCTCTCCCTCTCTCTGTCTCTATCTCTCTGTCTGACTCTCTGTCTGTCTGTCTGTCTCTGTCTCTCTCGCTGTCTCTGTCTTTGTCTCTCTCTCTCTCTCTCTCTCTCTCTCTCTCTCTCTCTCGCTCTCTCTCTCTCTCTCTCTCTCTCTCTCTCTCTCTCTCTCTCTCTCTATTTCCCTGTTGTAAACCAGCCTTCTTTCCATCTCTGTAGTTCTCTCTCTCTCTCTCTCTCTCTCTCTCTCTCTCTCTCTCTCTCTTCTCTCTCTCTCTCTCTCTCTCTCTTTCCCTGTTGAAAACCAGCCTTCTTTCCATCTCTGTAGTTTTTGCTTTTCATGTCACATTTCCGCGTGTGACACATCACGTTTCCAGACTGTTTTCCCCTTCACACAATCATGCTTACACAAGACCCTTTCGTCACTCGATATTTAGAAGCTTATACAACCTTGCTTTCAATGGGAAGAGTGGAAGCGATGTCACGGGGCCTTCATGGTGCAGTATTGCATATCAGGGCCTGCTGTTTACGGTGAAGACAAAATGTCAAACGTTTAAAAAGGTGTGGGTCTCTTGTTCGAAAGTCCTCCATTTTTCTGCACGCAGACAGACACTACGGAGGAGGAGGAGGAGGAGGAGGAGGAGGAGGAGGAGGAGGAGATGCTCTGCTTCCGAAAGAAAAAGTGGATAAAGTTCTTACACAAAATGCGAAAGAAGAAATACCATTCGACATCTTCTTAGAAAAAAATTGTACCTGTCTAGAGATTATTATCCGTTACTTCAGTTTTTAACTGGGACGTTTCTTGTTTGCCATCTTTAATAATGCAGGGATGGCATTCGGGATTAAAAATTTCCTATTGAAAATGGATTCTTTGTAATCTTTTTTTTTTTGAAGATTGTTAACTAGGGATTGTCTTCACTAATTTTGCAGAGGAATGTATATAACTTATCTTTCTCTATTGCTTGGAGGACCTTTCCTATTTCCTACTTTTTTATGTGTAGAGATGATACAGCGTTCAACATGACCTCCATCTATGTGATAGAGGTATGATTGTCTTTGAGAATATTCATTTGTGAAGGATGTTCTACTAAGTTACAATTTGCCCATCAGCTATTTTCTTTTTTTAATCTATACGGGGACGTCCAGTATTCGTTGGTTTCACTTACGCAGGTTATGTTTCATTGTTGGTTATGTCTGTCTCTACAGGACATGCTCACTAGAGGTTGTTTGTATGTATGTATGTATGTATGTATGTATGTATGTATGTATGTATGCATGTATGTATGTTGTATGTATGTATGTATGTATGTATGTATGTATGTATGTATGTATGTATGTATGTATGTATGTATGCATGCATGCATGTATGTATGCATTGGATATTCACTATTTATTGTTTTGATCAGATTAGTGGTCACTCTTGGTCATTTCCATCTACATCGAAAATGTTTACCATCGACTGTTCAGAAAGATGTTCACTCTCACTTTCATCTATAGAGACGTTTATTATTGTTTGCTTTCATCTAGATTAGAGATGCTCACGATTTTTTTTTTTTTGGTTATCTTTATAGAATATGTTTACAATTCGCTGCTTTTGTCTATACAGATGTTCATTATGTTTATTTTCATTTAGAAAGGAGATGCTCTCGATGACGTTTTTGGTTATCTTTATAGAATATGTTTACAATTGGTTGTTGTCTACACAGATGTTCGTTATTGTTTATTTTCATTTAGAAAGGAGATGCTCACTATGTGTTTTTGTTATTTTTATAGAATATTTTTTACAATTGGTTGTTTTTGGATATACACACCATTTTCACTGTTCACTTTTCCATCTGCGCAGGGGTTATTTATTCTGATTGCTTTCATTTGTATCGAGGATGGTCACTTTTGTCTTATTGTAGAGAGGCTGCCTTCTGTAACTGTCCTGACTTTAGTACTGAATGACTGGTGATGAAGATTCTGTCTTTTTCAATAGACTGTGAATTTCATACGGTTTGTATGATCGCAGATCAGGCTTTTTTAGTTGAAAGGGAGGGGGGGGGGGGGGGGGGGGGAGGTAATCTCCTTTGAAAGACTTAGAACTAGAAACTAAAAACGAAAAAAAGTAAACTCACATGGCTTTAAATAGTGACAAATGATAGTGAAGCACATTCACGAAAACAAACAAACAAACAATCAACAAACAAACCGACACCTCTTGTCACTGACTAAATGTATTTGGATACATTTTTCAGTTTGAAGTTTGTGTTGAAATATGCTTGCTTTCAGTTTATTCTGATATCAAAAAGAAAGTCAATTTGGTATTTTGGATACATTTTTCAGTTTGAATTTTTGTTGAAATATGCTTGCCTTCAGTTTATTCTGATATCAAAAGAAAGTCAATGTGGTATTTTGGATACATTTTTCATTTGAATTTTTGTTGAAATATGCTTGCTTTCAGTTTATTCTAGTATCAAAAAGAAAGTCAATGTGGTATTTTGGATACATTTTTCATTTGAATTTTTGTTAAAATACGCTTGCCTTCAGTTTATTCTAATATCATAAAGAAGCGATTGAAGATAAGTGATCGCTCGTTCATTTTCTTTGTCCTGTTTTGTATCTTGCCTGATGAAGACTTAAGAGGTCGAAGCGCGTGGTGGTTTGTCTTGTGATTCGTTTGCTCACTTTTTTTTGGCGGTTCGCTAACATTTATTTAAGGTTTATCAAAAAGAACGTCAATATGGTATTTTGAATACATCTTTCAGTTTGAATTTTTGCTAAAAAAAAAAAGAAAAAGAAGCCTGCCTTCGTTTTTCGTTTCTAATGTTAAAAAAGAAAGTCCCTGTGCCAAGAAACACCACAGAAGGAATCTCAGCACAGCCTTCCTTTAGAGTGTCCACTGGCAGTGTACAATCTAATTCTTTGTAGACACTAGCTGCATTATTCCATAATGCCTCCCGCTTTAAAACCCTTGGCTGAATGAAAAGCGCATTGACGAAGCCCTGCTGGTTTGGGCTATGTTGCCTGTTTTCAAGTCGTGTGCATACAAATTAACCTCAAAGCTTTCAGGATGCAACCCTATGTACAAATACGGAAATTACTCCGTACATGAATGTGGTTGGATTACCGAGGAACTCACGCTGTATTAACAGACAAAATAGTATGTAGACCCCCCCCCCTCCCCCCTCTCTCTCTCTCCCTAAAGCCTCACAGCGCTGACGACCACAGTTGAAAAACGAGATCAATAGCAGAAGTCATCAGTTAGCCCGCTGAAGCGGCACTCTAGGCCTCGCGGTCCTTTCGCCATTCATGTTCCCATGACAACTCATTGCCCTTTTGAGGTGACATTTGAACAGCCTGGCGTTTTCGTCGATCGTCGGCATAAACCCCCGTCACACAAAAATCACAATGATGCGAGCGAGCGCGCGCGCGCGCCACACACACACACAACACACACACACACACACACACACACACACGCACACACACACACCACACGCACACGCGCACGCACGCTCACACACACACACACACACACACACACACACACACACACAACACACACACACACACACACACACACACACACACACACACACACACACACACACACCACACATGCACGCACTCGCACGCACACACACACATGTACACACGCACGCACGCGCGCACGTACGTACGCACGCACGCACTCACACGTGCGCGCGCACACGCACACACACACACACACACACACACACACACACACACACACACACGGAACACAAAGTCTCTCTCTCTCTCTCTCTCTCTCTCTCTCTCTCTCTCTCTCTCTCTCTCTCACCAGAGACGTAGACTTTCACGTCTCTGCTCTCATACACACACACACACACACACACACACACACACACACACACACACACACACACACACACACACACACACACACACACACACACACACACGTACATGTATCACAAACGTTCTCTATCTCTCTATCATTTTCTGTCTGTCTGTCTGTCTGTCTGTCTGTCTCTCTCTCGCTTCTCTCTCTCGCTCTCTCTCTCTCTCTCTCTCTCTCTCTCTCTCTCTCTCTCTCTCTCTCTCTCTCTCTCTCTCCCAACTGTTCTTCTGTCCGGAACAGTTGTAGGTTTGCAAAGCCAACTAAATGTATTGAAAGAAGAAGCAGATCGCTTAGGTTTATCAGTTAACTTGGATAAGACAAATATAGTGGTCTTTAGAATGGGTGGCCACCTATCAGTGTGTGAAAAATGGTCTTATGGAAATGCAGACCTTCAAGTAGTTAATTCATATAAATATCTTGGAATGATATTTTCAACAAAATTAACTTTCCGCTACGCATGGGAAGAATCTCTAAGAAAAGGGAAAAAAAGGTACTATTGAAATTCTGAAATCCTGAGAAAACTAAATTGTACAGACTGTAGTATATTTTGGAAAATGTTTGATACACAGATAAAACCTCTTCTTACATATGCAGCTGAAATTTGGGGCTTACATGAAAATTCGATGATGGAAAAAGTACATACGTATGCTATGAAGCGTTTCCTTCAAGTACCTATTCATTCATCCAACACCGTTTTATATGGAGAGATGGGCAGATACCCTTTGTACATACGTACATTTGTGAAATGTATTAAGTACTGGTTGAAGATCTTGAAGCTACCCCAGTCCCGTTTTAGCAGGCAAGCCTATGATATGATGCTTTTAGAAATGGAAAAAGGTAAAGAAAACTGGGCTCATAAAGTAAAGAAAGTCCTTTCAGAACAGGGTTTTGGAATAGTGTGGATGGCCCAGGAAGTAGGGAATGAGCATCAGTTTATTGCGGAATTTAAAGACAGGCTTATTTGTTCTTTTAAACAGAATTGGCACTCAGATATGGAAAGTAAAGAAAAATATCGCTGGTTTTTCTCATTTAAGAATGTGTTTCATTCTGAAAAGTTTCTCAATGTCATAACAGATAGATGGCACAGAATAAATTACGCAAGATTTAGGTTGAGAACTTTAGGTTTTAATGCGAACAAAAGATGGTTTGAATGTGAAACATCCACAGAATCTCCTTGTCCTGCATGTAGACACATTATTGATGACGAAGAACACTTTCTGTTCCACTGTACTGCTTATAATGAAGTGCGGACAAATTGTTCACTTTTCCAGTTAGATATAGCGAAAAGACAAAATGTTGCAGTCGTGTTATCATCAGATGATGAACTTGTAATTAAATCAGTTGCGAAATTCATCGCAGAAGCATTGAAAATTAGACAGATGGAGGATAGTGAAATTTAAAATAATGCATTATAAGAGATATCTGAATGAATATTATCATTCATCGCAAGTGGAAGAGATCAGTAAGATACATTGTCATCATTTGAACGAGTGGATGGTCGAGTTAGTCTTTTTTTTTTTTTTTTTTTTTAATTGCATTACTCCTGTGCGTGAGGACATAAGTAAATGTTATGAATTTATTTGTTTTTAACCTTTGATTTGGTGCACCTTAGGAATGAATGTGTACTATTTGTTTGCAGGAAAGGAAGAGGGAAATGTTTATTGTTCTTTACCTCTCCCCCCTTGTCAAAAGACCTGTTCAAAGTGTCAAAGTGTCAAGTCTCTCTCTCTCTCTCTCTCTCTCTCTCTCTCTCTCTCTCCCTCTCTCTCTCTCACTCTCTCTCCCCCCTCTCTCTCTTCCTCTCTCTCTCTCTCTCTCTCCCCTCCCTCTCTCCATCTCTCTCTCCCCCTCTCTCTCTTTCTCTCTCTCTCTCTCTCTCTCTCTCTCTCTCTCTCTCTCTCTCTCTCTCTCGGGGGTGTGAGCTGGAGTTTTTCATGTGTAGTCGCACTTCCATTGCTCTGTTGTTTGTCAGTCCGCTCGACTGGATTAAGAAAGATTTTTGCCACAAGATTTGTGCAGTGATTGCATAAGGACCAATGCCTTCAAGTGCCACCAATTTCAGGCGACATGTGGTTTGCTTTCTGCCGATTTTTCAGTCTTTCATGGCAAAACGGGCAAGGCAGAAAGTTGTCATGCGGGGTCGCCATGCTTCGTTTGAAGTGCAGGATAGACGGTGCTCTGTCAGGTTTGCTCCTCTCCTATTTCTTCTGGGGAGTTTACTTCTCCAGTGCGGTGATGTTGAGAGCAACCCAGGACCCAGCTCATCGCAGACGAGGCAGACCCGGCTGACCAGCCGACCTAGCCTAGAGAGGCCTGGCCATCCACACGACGGAGCATCCAACCAACCAGGGAGAGACTTGTCGCTTCACGACGTCATGAGGAAGCTGAACTCCATGGAGAGTAAATTTGACGGGAAGCTTGACGCCGTGAAGCAGGACATGCACGCCCTAAGGGAGGACTATGCTGCCATGCAGGGGGAGCTGAGGGGCTTAGGGGAGGAAGCCCAGCCAGCTACGTAAGGAGAACCAGGACCTGACAAAGAAGATGGGGGATTTAGAAAGGAAGACTGACGATCTGGAGGGGCGGTCTAAGAGAAACAACCTCATCTTCTATGGACTGTCTCGGTCAGAAAATGAGACTCCGGCAGACTGTGAAAATGTGCTTAGGGACCTCTTCACAGACAAATTAGACTTGACTGAAGATGTTGACTTTGATAGGGTCCATCGACTGAACAACAGGCCGGATTCTCCTGTGATTCTACAAGCAAAAAGTTAACATTCTAAGAGCGAAAACGCAAGCTGCAAGGAACTAACATTTTCATCGGTGAGGACTTCTCCACCAGGGTGCGCGACCTCAGGAAAAAGTTAACTCCCTACCTCAAAAAGGCCAGAAGTGACGGTAAACGCGCTAGTTTAATCTTTAATTACCTTCTCATTGACGGAAAGCGGTACACTCTGGACGCGGAAGATAGACTTGTGGATACCAGATAGGAACTTGGCCGGCCCACAAATGTACTTGGTAATATCTCCGTGCCAGTGAAAGGAACCGACAGCGAGCCGTCACCGGTTGTGTCAACCGTGTGTTGTGTATCCCAAGCACGTGAAACCGACCGTCAGGTCGTGTATTGTGAGAACTCACGAACACCAGTGTCAGCTGACTGTGTAAACAATGGGGATGTTGTGTCTTCTGCAGTTGTACTTTCTATGAATATGTCTACTGAAAACGATGAATCGTATAATGTTGATGTTTGTCATAAAAGTAGAACATTTTTGTTTCTTCATTGGAATATAAATGGACTGCTCTCCAAAATACGTAGTAATGATTTCATTTCTTATGTCTCTGGCTTTGATTTTGTATGTTTTGTGGAAACATTTGTTGAAGTTTTTCAATCGCCTGTGTTCTCTGGCTACACGGTCTACTGTAAGCCAGCTTTAAAGTTCACTGCACGTGGCAGGCGTTCCGGTGGGCTCGTATGCCTCGTGAAAAATAAAGCTCTGTCCTTATTTGGAAGTTGTGGATGTGGTATCGGATTTATTCTTTGCTTTATATTGATAAGTCCTTGTTTGGCACAATAAAACATGTTTTGTATGTGTGTGCATATATTTCACCGGAAGCTCGCCGTATTATTCTTTTTTGATAGGGAAAATGGAGTTTCTTTGCTAGAAGAATTTTTGTGTGATTGTTTATTTTTGATTAAAGATGATGTTTTTGTGATTGTAGGTGGTGACTTGAACAGCAGAGTAGCAAAATTTTCTTGTGATGTTGAGGAAAATGCGCCTGCAGACGGTAATCAGTATAAAAAGTGAACCACTACAAGTTCGAAATTCAGAGGACCTTGTTTTGAACAATTAGGGAAAATTACTGCTTAATATGTGTACTGCTTTAAAACTGTGTATTGTAAATGGTATTGTAAGGGCGACCTCCAAGGCCGCTACACATACATATCTGATTGTGGTAGCAGTGTTAACGATTATTTTTTAATGTCTTTTGATTTGTTTTCCGTTATCATTGATAGCTGTGAGATGTATGTATCTGACAGAATTGAATCCGATCACATGCCCTTAGAACTGAATCTTACTTCCCTGTGTTATAACGACAACGCTTCTCAAGTAAACAACAGGCGCTTTACAGTTGAAAAATTTGTATGGAATGAAGGTAATATTGATTTGTTTAAAAGTGTAATTCTTTCCGATGAAATGCAAGTGCGTATGCAAGAGGCAGTATGGCTGGTTGATATTAATGTCGAGGAAGCGTTAAACATTTCAACTGTTGTGTAAAGAGGCTGCAGAATGTATGAAGAAAGAGATTAGCGTCGGAAGATATTCAAAAGAATGACTGGTATGATACGGAATGCCGAGCTAACAAAAGAAATGCTCGTAATTTATTAAATAAATTTCGACGTTCTTTATCTAAGCCGTCACGTGAGTCCTACTGCAAAGCAAGACGAGAATATAAACATCTGTTAAAGAGAAAGGAAAAACAATATAACGATGCTTTGTTGACAGAACTACTCCAATCTGTAAATAGTCAGAAAGAGTTTTGGGATTGTGTGCACAAAATTTCAGGTAAAAGAAAACAACCCGTAAATGATATAAGTCTTGAATCATGGTTTTATCATTTTAGAAATCTGCTTGAAGGAAATGATCATTCTCATGACGATCTAGTTCATGAAACTCACGTAAATGACACTGAATTCGATGATGACAATCTAAACCGTCCCATTTCTAAAGAAGAAGTTTGTATTGGCCCTAAGAAAGATAAAACCTCGGAAAGCTGCCGGACCAGATGGAATTATAGGTGAAGTTATAAAAACTGCTTGCCAGTCAAACTTATTTTTAGAGTTTTTGGTTAAATTCTTTAATTCCTTATTTGACCAAGGGATATATCCCAGATCTTTGTCAGAATCCATTATCATCCCTTTTGTTTAAAAAAGGAGATGCAAACGACCCCAATAATTACAGAGGTATTTCATTGTGTAACGTGTGCAGTAAATTGTATAGTGCGGTTATTAACATGAGATTACAGGAGTGGGTAGAAGAACATAATATTACGGGAGAATACCAAGCTGGGTTCAAGAAAAACTATTCTACTGTTGATCACATGTTCACATTGATAGCATTTATACAAAAACAGTTTTGTTTAAATCGTAAATTATATGTTTGCCTTTATTGATTTTTGAGAAGGCTTTGATTCGGTAAATAGGACTTTATTGTGGCCTGTATTGCTGAAAAACGGTGTTCATGGGAAACTTTATAAATGTGTTATAAGTTGATGAGTGTGTGGGAAAGGCAAGAGTGCGATCTGGTGCAGGTTTGACAGAGTACATTACATGTACTTCTGGTGTGAAACAGGGCGATGTCTGCAGTCCTGTCTTGTTTTCTTTATTTATTAATGAATTGACACAGGAAATGATGCGTCGTGGAAGGCACGGTGCACATTTCATAAACGATGCTCTAGAAATTTTCATTCTCCTTTTAGCTGATGATGTGGTCTTGTTATCAGAAACAGTGATAAAGGGTTACAAACTCAGTTAAACACTTTACAAGGTGTCGCTGCTTCATTACAGTTAAAAGTTAACCTGTCAAAAGCAATATAATTGTATTTAGGAAGGGCGGGTATCTTGCAGCGAGAGAAAGATGGACATACAACGGATCTATAATGCCCGTTGTTAATGTTTATAAGTATCTGGGTATCTACTTCTCCACACGTTTGAGTTTTGCCTTTGCTTGCAAGGATTTAGCAAGTAGAGCGAAATATCCATTATTGTGCATTATGAAAAAATTATCATTGCTAAAGAACGATTCCCTTACTCTGTTTTTGAAATTGTTCGATTGCCAGATTCAACCTATGTTACAGTATGGAGCTGAAATATGGGGCCTTGATGCTGCCGCTGTGCACTGTGAAAAAATTCATCTTTTTGCTCTTAAAAATTTCTTGGTGTATCTTTGCAAACTCCGAACGACTTAGTATATGGTGAAACAGCAAGGCATCCCATAAGTTTGAATTCTGTTGTTAAATGTATCCGATATTGGTTAAAAATTGTTCAGATGCAGGAGCACAGATTACCGCTCAAAGCGTATAGAATGTTGTTAGACTTGGACAATAGAGGTAAGAAAAACTGGGTGACCAAGGTGAGGATGAAACTGTGTGAATATGGTTTCACCTTTGTATGGATGAACCAAGGTGTGAGTGATATGAGTGTTTTTATTCGGTATTTCGAGAAAGGCTGATTGATTGTAGTTGGCAAAATTGGAATTATCATGTGCAAAACAGCGATAGATTTGAATCATATAGAACGTTCAGTCATTTACGCTGTTTACCTGTATATATATCGATGAAGATGGACAAACAACTAAAGCGTATCATGACTAGATTCAGATTCGGTGTGTCTGATATTGCTACTCATCATTTTCGTTATAGACAGTCATGTGACAGAAATCTAATGTGTCCATTATGCCAAAATCCGGAATAAGATGAAGTTCATTTTGTATTGACGTGTCCAAGATTAAGAGACCTCAGAGAGCAATTCATACCACAAAAATATTTCAAGATCCTTGTCTTTCAAATTGGTCTTGTTAATGTCATCATCTAATGAACATACTATTAGACAGTTTGCTATTTACTTGTATAAAGCATTCCAGATGCGAAGTGTTTATGTAACATGATGAAGCTAGTGTCAGTATGCGACATGAATCACAATGTATATCCCCAATTCTAAGGGCTTTGGCCTTTATGAATAAATCATTTGAGTCTTGAGTCTTTGAGTCTCTCTCTCTCTCTCTCTCTCCTCTCTCTGCTTCTCTCTCTTCTCTTCTCTCTCCTCTCTTCGTCTTTTTTGTACTCCATTCTTATAGAGCAGGGAGTACTTTAGAATGGGAACGAAGAAAGCTGGGGTGTGTGTGTGTGTGTGTTGTGTGTGTGTGTGGGGTGTGTGTGTGTGTGTGTGTGTGTGTGTGTGTGTGTCCGTGGTCAAATATGTGTTCCACTCGCTCCAGACAAAACTACTGGGCCGATCTTTCTGAAAATTTGTAGGTATGTTCATTATGGGCCACGGATTATGCCCGATGTTTTAGTTTACCGCTATAGCCGTAGTAACGGCTGTAACGGCTGTAACGGCCTGTAACGGTTTTTCTTCTTTACGGAATATCTCAGAAAGTACTTGGCCGATCGTTGTAAAAATGAGCAGGTACGTTCATTATGGATCAAGGATGATGCCCGATGTTTTAGTTTACCTCGTTATAGCCGTTACTAACGGCTTTTAACGGCCTGTAACGGTTTTTCTTCTTTATGGAATATCTCAGAAAGTACTTGGCCGATCTTTCTGAAAATTTGTAGGTATGTTCATTATGGTCACGAATAATGCCCGATGTTTAAGTTTACCGTTATAACCGTTAGTAACGGTTGTAACGGCCTGTAACGGTTTTTCTTCTTTATAGATATCTCAGAAAGTAC
>CM031612.1:79912099-79922099 GCA_018398815.1 Conus ventricosus
TATAATATATATACATACATACATACATACATATAATGCTGAACAATATATATATATATATATATATATATATATATATATATATATATATATATATATATATATATATATATATATATATATTTGTTTAAAATTAAAGAATAAAAACGAAGTCTAAAATCATCTACAACGCTGTTTCAAGCTGGGCTCTCGTCAGGATGAATACTTGAGTCACCCACCGCCGGTGTTTTATAGCGTGTGGGGCCCAGTTATTGTTTTTGCACGTGCAGGTAGATTGCACGTGTGTGTGTGTGTGTGTGTGTGTGTGTGTGTGTGTTTATAATTCCAGGTTATTGCTTGGGATGTGTTCACCAACAACGATTTCCACTTGTGCCTGCAGTTGTTTACTATTTCTGTTTTAGTGTTTAGGGTTGCTAAATGTGGTTTGCATAGTATTAACCATTTATCAGTTAGACATAAATTGCATCTTTTTGAAATGTTGTTGTATGGTGATGCTCTTTTTATGATTTTCCAGGATATATTATAATTGTGGCCGAATCTGTGGTCTTCAGTGTGGCCAACCAGGCCATTCCAACAGTCACAGAAGAACCAGTCAAGAGCCTTGGAAGATGGTATGATGATACGCTGAAAGACACACAAAGAGCAAAAGAAACCAAGCAGATGGCGGAAGAAGGCTTGGAGACCATTGACCAGTGTGGGCTCCCTGGAAAATACAAGGTCTGGTGTCTGCAGTTCATGCTGATACCAAAGCTCCTATGGCCTCTGATGATATACGACATCTGCACCAGCAGAAGAAAAAGAAACACCCGAAGGTGCTGGGGAGGACCCAGAGAAGCACTGTCTTCACCTGCCTTCAGAGCAGTCCTGTACCACCCTTGGAGGCCTGCGCTGTGTTGACGATGGGTACAGGCACGCGCAGGACACTCCATTAAGATATCAAGGGACATAACTGCTCCTGAACAGAGGTAAATTAGACTACTGGATGCAGCTCATAACAGCCTTAAAGTAGCATCCCCATGGGCGTACCAGCCCGTATTTCATGACTGCAGAGCCCACCGGCGAAAAACACCACCCTCCAGCTGCCGAGCACACCCCACAGACCCAACCACCCCTGCCCACGGACAGATGAAGACAGTGCCACTCCAGACACAGCCAAGCTTTCGCCATACGGTCTTATGTGCCCTCAAGAGAGAATCCAAAGTTGTAGTCTTTCCCACTGTCAACAGGACTTTCCCTGTGGTCAGTGGGTCTTTCCTCACCGTCACTGGACCTTTCTCCAGGGTCAGCCTAGTTAAGGCAAAGAAGAAAAAGAAACACCCGAAGGTGCTGGGGAGGACCCAGAGAAGCACTGTCTTCACCTGCCTTCAGAGCAGTCCTGTACCACCCTTGGAGGCCTGCGCTGTGTTGACGATGGGTACAGGCACGCGCAGGACACTCCATTAAGATATCAAGGGACATAACTGCTCCTGAACAGAGGTAAATTAGACTACTGGATGCAGCTCATAACAGCCTTAAAGTAGCATCCCCATGGGTGTACCAGCCGTATTTCATGACTGCAGAGCCCACCGGCGAAAAACACCACCCTCCAGCTGCCGAGCACACCCCACAGACCCAACCACCCCTGCCCACGGACAGATGAAGACAGTGCCACTCCAGACACAGCCAAGCTTTCGCCATACGGTCTTATGTGCCCTCAAGAAGAATCCAAAGTTGTAGTCTTTCCCACTGTCAACAGGACTTTCCCTGTGGTCAGTGGGTCTTTCCTCACCGTCACTGGACCTTTCTCCAGGGTCAGCCTAGTTAAGGCAAAGAAGAAAAAGAAACACCCGAAGGTGCTGGGGAGGACCCAGAGAAGCACTGTCTTCACCTGCCTTCAGAGCAGTCCTGTACCACCCTTGGAGGCCTGCGCTGTGTTGACGATGGGTACAGGCACGCGCAGGACACTCCATTAAGATATCAAGGGACATAACTGCTCCTGAACAGAGGTAAATTAGACTACTGGATGCAGCTCATAACAGCCTTAAAGTAGCATCCCCATGGGTGTACCAGCCCGTATTTCATGACTGCAGAGCCCACCGGCGAAAAACACCACCCTCCAGCTGCCGAGCACACCCCACAGACCCAACCACCCCTGCCCACGGACAGATGAAGACAGTGCCACTCCAGACACAGCCAAGCTTTCGCCATACGGTCTTATGTGCCCTCAAGAGAGAATCCAAAGATGGTATGATGATACGCTGAAAGACACACAAAGAGCAAAAGAAACCAAGCAGATGGCGGAAGAAGGCTTGGCGACCATTGACCAGTGTGGGCTCCCTGGAAAATACAAGGTCTGGTGTCTGCAGTTCATGCTGATACCAAAGCTCCTATGGCCTCTGATGATATACGACATCTGCACCAGCACAGTGGAGGCAATGGAAGCCAAAATCAACAAGTTCACAAGGAAATGGCTTGGTGTCCCACCCTGTCTGACTGACATCGCGCTGTACTGTCGCCAAGCAAAGCTCAAACTACCACTGAAATCCATCCTGGAGGAATACAAAGCTGGGAAGATCAGACTTCAAAGCATGCTGGAGGACTCAGGAGACAAGGTGGTAGAAGCAATCAAGCCCCAGCTAAAGACAGGCAGAAAATGGAAAGTTCAAGAGGCGATGGATTCTGCAAAAGAAAGTCTCAAGATCAGAGAAATAACAGGACACACACAGACCAACAGACAAGGACTGGGGGTGACCAAAACTGAATGGTGGTCAAAGGCCAAAGGAAAAGCCAAAAGAGACATGATGATTCAGGAGATGAGAAAAGAAGAAGACCAAAAAAGACTCCAAAAAGCAGTCCAGCAGAGCCAGCAAGGGCAATGGACAACGTGGGAGAATGCACTCCAAAGAAGTCTAACTTGGAATGACATTTGGCACATGGCCCCTCTCAGGATCAGCTTCATTCTCAGATCTGCATATGACCTTCTGCCCTCAAATGGAAACCTGGTGAAGTGGGGGAAAACAGACGATCCTGCATGCCCCCTCTGCCATGAAAAACAAACAGTGGAGCATGTTCTAAGCTCATGTAAAGTAGCCCTGTCTCAAGGAAGGTACACATGGAGGCACAACCAAGTGCTCAAAGAAATTGTACAAGTAGTCTGGGCTAGTACCAACACCACAAAAGGGAGAATCAGGACTCCAAAAGCACCCGCAACATTCTTCACGGTAGGAGGCAGCAAATCATGGCCAAGAACAACAGTGCCACTCGAAACATGCAGGCAGAGTCTGCTGGATGGGGCAGATGACTGGGAGTGCACTGCAGACCTCCCAGAATGGAAGAGTCATCCAGAGATCATCAGCAAGAGTGGCATGAGACCAGACATAGTAGTCCACTCTAAGTCAACCAAGCAGCTTATCATGATCGAGCTCACAGTGCCATATGAGAACAGAATGGAGGCAGCTCAAATCTACAAGACTGAAAAGTATGCTGATCTGGCAAACAGCCTGAGGAGAGAAGGCTATCAGGTCAAAGTCCTCACTGCAGAAATTGGAGCTAGGGGATTTGTAGGAACGTCTGCATACAGCCTCATGAAACAGCTCTCAGTTGCAGGGAAGGAAAAAACCAGAGCCCTGAAAGCAATGGCAGAAGCGGCTGAGAGGTGTTCAAGCTGGATCTGGTCAAGGAGGAACAAAAGTGAACTTCATAAGGCTTAATTTCCCTACAAATATCAGGTGTCCCTGTGGCTCAGTGGTTAAAGCGCGAGTCATTAAGTAGAAAATGAGCATGTCCAGAGGGTCATGGGTTCGAATCCCAGCCATGGCTCGTCCCAAGATGGGGAAAAAAAAGGGGGCAGCAGAGGGACATCCGGAGCCATGAACCGGGTGTGGCCCAACCCCCCTAGAGTGTCAGGAGATAAGGCCGAAACACTTGCTTGAAGGGGGCTTCTCTTCTGAGGACTCTCTGCTGTCACGCTCTCCACGAGTTTCTTTCTACTAATTTGTTTTTGCATCTTTGAGTTTCCAAATGTATTTGCTCAGTTCTGTTTGGTTTTTGTATTTTACTTTATTGAATGACTGTTTGTGGTTTGCATATCTGGTTTTGGAATGGTTTTCAGTAATCCCTATATATGTTTCTTTTTCATTCTCTGATGTCACAGTGGCTTGATATACAACATTGTTGTAGAGGCATTTGTTGTTTAAGGGGCACTGTTCTTTTTTAGTGCAGTTGCAAGATTTCCTTTCTTCACCCTTCTCTGCTGAATTGGTTTTTGTTTTGTTGGATGCATCAATTAGGTTTTTGAGGTTGGGCATACATGAATATGATAGTTTCACGGTGTTTTTGTTGAATATTTTGGACAATTTGTGCTCTTTTGGGAAAGATGTTGTTAAGATTTTGAAAAATTCTTTCCCTATACTTGTTTTGAGTTTTTCGTCGTATGGAGGGTTGTACCATATGATTTTCCTTTTCCTGTTCTTCTTACTTTTGTTCATGTTGTTGTCTGGGTTGTATTGTAATTTGTAGTTGTAGCCACTTCTTTGCAGTGCTTCTTGATATTCTACTGCTGCGTTATTGAATACTCTTTCGTTGCATGACAGGTTGGATAGTCTCTTGTTTGTGTCATTGGGTATGGTCTTTAATACAGATGGTGGATGGTTGCTTTTGGTGTTTACATAAATGGGTGTGTCATTGGGTTTCTTATATGGTTTATATATGTGGTTGTTTAGGTCAAGTGTCATGTCTAAGTAGTTCACTACCTTTTTGTTTGCTTCAATAGTTATTTTTAAGTTATGATTTTGGAAGATTTTGCATAGTTCTTTTTTTCTTGTTTTCAATGGTTCTTGGGTTGTTGGCTAGTGCAGCAAGGCCGTCGTCTCTGTATAATCCGACTTGCTTTCCAAGTTGCTTCTTGATGTTGGATAGCATGAACAGTCCGACCAGTTCGCATGTTTCTGCACCATCATATTTATGATCCCATGGTTACGTCAAATGTTGAGTTTCTGTTCGTTTTCTTGATCCAGGTTTCATTTTTGCTGTGTAATAACGTTTTCTTGGTATGGAGGATGATTTCCATTTCTGACCCTGTTATGTCTGTATGGTTACTAGCAAATTTTAGAGCTTTGGCGAGTAGTTCCTCGTCTATGGATGGGTAGAAGTCTACTATGTCAAATGTGATAAATACTGTGTTCCTTTGTTTGTCAAGTTTTTTGAACCATTGAATAACTTCGTATGTGTTCTTCCAGAGGTTGAATTCAGAGTTTGATTTTGCGTTTTTTATTATTTTTTCTAGGATTTTCTTACTTATTTTGCCTAATTCAGATTTTGATGGATTTATTAGTCTGCATGTTGGGTTGTTATGGAAGTTAGGTTTATGGTCTTTGCGTGTTATAAAGGCTTCTTTTGTTGCTGTCGCTTCTACCCTGTCACTTAGGTCTATGCGATGTGCGAGTTCTTTTTCTTCAGCACGGATGCTATCGTGTGTTCTTTTGTCAGCTTTTAAAAAATTGTTTTTCTGGACGTTTTTGTCAAGGAGTTGAGAGTATTCATTTGGTTCCATTTTGTAATAGTTACTGGTTTTATCTGCCTTCACAAATATCCTTTTGTCATTTTGTATTTGTTTTATTTGTTGTTTTTTTTAATGATGTTTGGAAATCGTTGTTGGATTTTTTTAATTCAATGTTGGCTATCATTCTTTTCATTTTGTTCTTGAAAGATTTCATTTCGTCTATGGCTGGTGGTGATCGCCATGATTTGAAGCCGTAGGTGTATTTGTCTTCTGTTTTTGCTGTGGGGTTCAGGAAGAAAAATGCTTTCCATCTCATTGCGTATGAATTTTTCAGTTTGTTCTATTAATCTTTTTACGTAGGATTGACGGTTGGAGAACGGTCTATTTTTTGTAGATTGTCTAAAATTAATTTCCTCCATTTTAAAACCTCTCAGGCCACAGTGCTCAACGTGAGGAGTGGTCGGACTGTTCATACTATCCAACATCAAGAAGCAACTTGGAAAGCAAGTCGGATTATACAGAGACGACGGCCTTGCTGCACTAGCTAACAACCCAAGAACCATTGAAAACAAGAAAAAAAAAAACTATGCAAAATCTTCCAAAATCATAACTTAAAAATAACTTTGAAGCAAACAAAAAGGTAGTGAACTACTTAGACATGACACTTGACCTCAACAACCACATATATAAACCATATAAGAAACCCAACGACACACCCATTTATGTAAACACCAAAAGCAACCATCCACCATCTGTATTAAAGACCATACCCAATGACATAAACAAGAGACTATCCAACCTGTCATGCAACGAAAGAGTATTCAATAACGCAGCAGTAGAATATCAAGAAGCACTGCAAAGAAGTGGCTATAACTATATATATGAGTGTGCGGTGTGACGACGGGACAGTACAGTTGTACTCTCTTTTTTAACACTGAGATGTTTTAACTTCGTTTTATTGATGCTGACGAAGCCTAAATAAAAGGCGAAAGCTTCTTTTTATAAAAAAAAAAACGTGAAGAGTGTGTGGTTGGTGTGCCTGCATTTATTTTTGTGCGTTGTGACTGGCCAGTTTCTGGATCAGCAGTGCACCCACACATCACTGAGTGGTGTCCAGCCTACTCCAGGGTTTTACCTTCATTTTATATATATATATATAATATATATATATATATATATATATATATATATATATATATATATATATATAAACGCACATAAAATGAAGACAAAAACAAGAGACTCATAAAATTCTTTCCAATATTTAGACCAAACTCTGATTTAAAAAATAAATGTGTAGAATTATGTTTTTGCTCACGGCCATAGCCCCAAACGAAAGGGACGGTGATGATACTTTACAAAAATCACTGTATTCGTCACGGCATGATAGGTTTTATGACATGCAAGTAATCCCGATTCACTCGTTGCTTTTTCCAGGGAAAAAAAAGCTTTATATAGATATAGACAGATACACAACACTAAAATGTGAACCACACTCTCATTATTTCTTCAGCATACATGTCTTATTCGTCAAAAACCATACAGGCATGGCTGGTTCAATTTCTTTTTCTTCTTCTGCGTACGCAGGCTGATACTCCTGCGGACACCCCCTGTATAGAAAGGTAAGGATTAATCCCATCTACCCAACCAGGGGAGTGGAGCTTTGTGTGTATGACCGATTTTTTTTGTTTTTTTTCTTTCTTTCTTTCTTTCTTTCTTTCTTTATTTATTTATTTTTATCCCGCCATCAAGGCAGCCATTGTGCATGCTATGTGTAACGTGTCATCCATACCAACGGCCAAACTGGCCTTCTCTTCCGAAAGTTGGTGATGGGATTTGACGTGTGTGCAAGATGTTATGCGTGCGTTCACACACGGGACCTCGGTTTATAGTCTCATTTGAAGGACTGTATGAGAAATGGAGTCAGAACCAATGTTAACTCCGAGGCAAAAATCCCCCTGTACCGAAATGGCCCGGCGGAGATTCGAACCCGCAACCTCAAGATTAGGAGTCCGGCGCTCTACCACTGAGCTATTCCGGCCACCGCCATTTCATAAGAGTAAGTTTCAGTCAGATATTTCTGTGAAAAGCCGCTGTGAAAAGTAATGAATTTTTCTTCAACTGATTTTTTTTAACAACAGCGACAGAGTCGATCCTGACATTTGTGTAGCAACACGCAAATACTTTAATTTTGGTGATTGCCAAATTTGTGGTCAATTCCTGAAAATACCTGAAACGTGTCTGATTTGAATGTGAAGAACTAGAAACTTTGCGGACATAAAACCTGGTCACTGATCGAACGTGACTTTTCAAGGTTTGTCATTTGTCGTCCGGTCTTTGAAGATGTTTTTTGTTTGCTTGTTTTTTATATTTTTTAATTTTTATACAGAACCTCTCTTTTTCCTTGATATCATACATACTTAGATCCAGCTCACTTTGGCACACAGACACACCTAAAACCCAACAAGTTTGTCCCTTCTTAAGTCTAGATTACATCATTCATTTCAAGCGCTTTCTTGTGAGTTATCATTACTCATTAAGAGAGAGAGAGAGAGAGAGAGAGAGAGAGAGAGAGAGAGAGAAAGAGAGAGACAGAGAGAGAGAGAGAGAGAGAGAGAGACAGACAGACAGACAGACAGACAGACAGACAGACAGACAGACAGACAAACAGACAGGCAGACAGAGAGAGAGAGAGAGAGAGAGAGAGAGAGAGAGAGAGAGAGAGGGAGAGAGCTCTATACTTACTCATCTAAATCCCCCTCCCCCAACCCCCCCCCCCCCTCCCACCTCTTTACTCCATCGTCTATTTCATTATCTGTTGTTCTCTATGCATGTTGTCATTGTTCTCTTTGTCTTCCGGTGCCTATTTCTTTCTTTTGATCTTTTTTCCAATCTCCACAACTCATTCTGTCTGCCTCACCCAGTCTTCCTCTCAATATACATTATCCTCTCTTACCCTCTTTCTCTCTGTATCCTCTCTCTCTTTCTCTGTCTCTGTCTCTCTCAGTGCGTGCGTGCGTGCGTGCGTGCGTGTGCGTGTGCGTGCGTGCGTGCGTGCGTGTGTGTGCGCGCGCGCGCAAGCGCAAGTGTTTTAATTTGTCTCCTTGTTTTCTATTGTGTCATGTGTTGATTACATAGAATAATGTATCATTTACATTGAAAGGCAAAGTTTTATCCGTAACCTTGCTTTCGATTGTATGTGTGCGGTCCCCAATTCCCCCTACTGTTCTAGGATTAATCTGTCTCGTTTTGGTAGGGTTATTTTGTCTCATTTATTGATTTATTGATAGCAGTAGCACCACAACTCAACGAAAGTTGATGTTTATGAATTGTCGTTGAGTTGTGGTGCTACTGCTGTCCGTTATCATCCTTGAGACTGTAGCATATGTGCATTTTCATCTTATACTGAGACTATAGCATATGTGCATTTTCATCTTATACTGAGACTGTAGCATATGTGCATTTTCACCTTATACTCATGTAAAAAAGACAGCCAGATAGCCGTGCTCTTGACGATTTGGACTGAAAACTGTTCACAACTTGCTCATACTCACATACTGATTAACTGACTAATTCGTATAACTTTTGTGTTGATATAAGTTACGTTCCCAATATTTTCAAGCACGCGAAAACGATACAGCTCTCCAAATCAAACTTAAAACAGATCCTTTAAATCATAGACTTATTTCGCTTGTATCCGTTCTTTCAAAGTCGCTAGAAACGTTATACAGATAAATGAATCATGTCTCATATTTCAAATTTAGACTTACTCAATCCTAACCAGTCTGAATCCAGACCCAACCACTCTTGCCGCAAGGCACTGAAAAATCTTCTTGATTGGTGGTTTGGAAATATAGATGATCTAAATTACAATCGCATTTTATGTACTATTTACTGATTTTGCAAAGGCATTTGACGTTATTGATCACAAATTATGACCAAAAATGTGGCTATCTGTACCTTTTCCACACACGTCCTTTCTTTAATAAAAATCGCTTCTTTCTACTCGTCAACAATCAGTTTTCCTAAGTAAAAAGCAGTACAGATTTTCTAAACACAAAAATTTGGTGTGCCACATGGGTCAGTTCTTTGTCCTCTGCCTCCCCCCCCCACCCCTCCCCCCCCGCTATGTAATTAATCTCCCCTTACATGTCAAAGGCTTATGCGAGGTTTTGTGGATGATGTATCTATCCACTCCAATTATTCTTACCTAACTCAATTATTTAATACATAACGAGAGAATATATACCAGCTAGTGAACTGGATGAAACTAAATCACATGTCCTTAAACTAACAGAAAGCAAAGTATATGGTTACAACTTCGCGACAAAAGAAAAGACAAAATGCAGCTTCAGTTGTGTCTTCTATACGCATCGGTGACAAACGGCTTAAAGAAGTCAGCATTCATTTATTCGAACTTTTAGTTGGTGTTCTTAAGCTATCACTGAAGCTACACTCAAAGAACGTGTTCATTAACACCTCAGGACTAATCAAACTAACTATTCTTCCCCTTTTCACACA
>CM031612.1:79927099-79934599 GCA_018398815.1 Conus ventricosus
TCAAATTGCCACTTTCCGCGGTCACTGAGGAGAAACAATCAGGTTTCGAAATACTGGTATCTGACCAGGAGTTATACGTTAGCTTGCGCGCATGCACTCGCACGCTCGTGTGTGTGTGTGTGTGTGAGTGAGTGTGTGTGTGCGTGTGTGTGTTGTCAGTACAAATATGAGTTAATCTGACAATAAATCGATTTCAGTCAGTCAGTCAGTGTGTGTGAGTGAGAGAGAGAGAGAGAGAGAGAGTTCTTTGTGTTGTGTTTATAGTCCAGGATCAAGAGGCCAAAATTGTGTCAGTTCGAGGTGAAACTTGGGTGGCTACAATCCAACCACACAGACGTGTTAAGAAATGCATAAAAGACCACCAGTTAAAATATATGGTGTTATATGTTGAGCAAAATATGGAAAAAAAATAAAGAAAGAAAAAATATTTTGCGCGGGGATCCACGATAGCACAGTTGGATAGAATTGTCTCCCTTTTTGTTCTCCTGCGCGACGAAAACAAAGCTGACCATGCCAAAATGGCAACCAAGTCGTTTTTTTTACTTTTTGGCGGAGACGATTTTAAAAACAAAAACCTGTTAAATTTCACCCAAATCTTAGAAACCGCAATTAAAAAGGCTGAATTTTGGGAAAACATAGGATCCGTGAATCGGATGTAAAACAAGTTTTTAAAGTATCACCCCTTAAAATGTGTCGGACGCTTAATTTACTGTTCATCAACACTCTACAAAAAATTTTACTCTTCAGTCACCATTGTTTCCCCGCTCTCAAAAAAAAAAACAAAAAACTTGCGCATCTGCCCCGAATCAACAAACAGTTGCCCATCTTTTGCGATCTCGATTGGTGCCCCGTCACCCCACGGAAAAATCATGTGTGTTTCCAACACTGTTGATCTGCCAAAGAAAGGGCGTTGGGTCAACCAGAAGGTTTTTCGATCCTGACAACAAGCACTGTAAGTTTTTTTAAGATTAATGTTAAATGTATCATGTGGTGATTACATTGAAAATGATTTAAATAACTATATTTTCTTTTTTTTTTAATTTTCTTTCAAAGTTAAAGTAAAACGAAAGAAACTGTAAAAGATTGTAATTTAGTAAATTTTTCTGTAATTTGGGGATATTCTTTTTTTCCTTTTTTTTTTCCTTTTTTTGAGAAATAAATTATATTTATTGAAATGTCATGTTGTGGTGTGTTGGTGTGTGTGTGTTCGTTCATTCGTACTTCTTTTAACGTCTGTTCATTTTGGGTGATTTTAACTTTGGTGGTGGTGTGGGGGTTTTGGTTGTGTGTGTGTGTGTGTGCGCGCGCCGCACTGACTCTATAGTTTTTCATAGTGCGTGTTGTTATCAGTTGTTCGCCCTTGATTTTAAATCCCTTTTCTCAAAAAGGGATACTGAATAAAAGGGGGGTTGGGGGGGCTGGGGTTGGGGAAAATTTAGAGAACCGAAAAATGTGGTGATTAAACGGTGAACAGAACAGTTAAGTATGTCTGCACATGCACCCACACACTCATGTCATTTTTTGCGCGATCTGTGTGTGGTGTTCACTGTTGGTATGTGTGTGTCATTGGTGAGTGTGTACGCTTTTGTGAGTGTGAGAAGAAAAAGAGAGAGAAGAGAGAGAGAGGAAAAAGAGAAGAAGAGAGAGTTGTGGTGTGTGTGTGTGTGTGGGCGGGGGTGTTGTGTGGGGTTGTTGGGCGTGCTAATGAGCTGTCATTATACTAATTTCAAGTAGAAAAACTGCACAAAACATAATTGTAATTTTCATGTTAAACTTGTAACTGTAAAAATTCTTTCTGTTTCATGTCAACAGATGCTGATACATTAATTGCTCAGCAAACACAAAATGCGACCGTATTGCGGCTTTTACAACTCAGCCCCACCCCTCTATGAAAAAAAATAAGTGTGTTCCAAAAAACTTTTTCCAGTTAAAATTTTTTTTTTAACACACTGCAGTTGTACAGTTGTGTGTGTGGTGTGTTTTTGTGTGTGTGTGTGTGTTTTGGGTGTGTGTTCCATTGACATGGGTAAAGCAAAAATATGAGGATATGAGGACATGTCACTCCCTTTGGGAGTAAAAAGAAAGAGAGAGAGAAAAGAGAGAGAGAGAGAGAGAGAGAGAGAGAAGAGAGAGAAGAAGGGGGGGTTTTTTGTTAAAAAAAAAAAATTTAACTGTGTACTTGACAATTTAAAGAAAATGTTTTCATACAATATTAACTTTGTTTTTTTTATTGTTAATTTTTTTTTTAAACTTAAAAGAATTCATATTTTTAAAATATTCCATTTGATTTGTTGTCGTAAAAAAATATTTAGTTTAATTATAAGCGTATTCATCCCACTTGTGTTTCAGTAAATTTTAAATATTTTTTTCTTCTTTTTTTTTACCTTTATCAAATACAATTGAAAACGGAAATTGGGTGGAATTGGTTGTGTGTGGGTTGTGTGTGTTGTGAGTGTGTGTGGTGTGTTGGGGTTGTTTTGTGTTTTGTGTGTGATTGGTGTGTGTGTCTAATAGGAACAAGCACGTGTTTTTACTTGCCTGTGTTTAAAAAGGCTACATACAATGCATATATTGTAAAAAAAAAAAAAGGGGGGCACACACAAAACTCCCCCTCTCTCTCTCCCCCTTTCTCCTTTTCTCTCCCTCCTCCCTCCCCCCTCTCCCCTCTCTCCTCTCTCCTCACGTCATTTCTTCACCCCCCCCTTCCCCCTCCCCCCCTTTTTTTGGACATAAAAAAAAGGAACCTTTTGCCCTACGGGACCAGCCTCTTTTTACAAATCTTTCAAAAACCCTGTCCCATTTTCACGGAACTTCAGAGCGGGATTGAATCTTTTTTTAACTGTTTTCCAAAGGGGTGAATTTCCCCAAGGATTGGGGAAGCAGGGGGGTGCGAGCTTGAAATTTCATGCACTTTTTCGCAAATTTACAAGGACCACAATACACTTCTCTGTCTCAGGGTTTTAAAAACCCACACATTAAAACAGAGACTGGTGAAAGGTTTCCAAAATTTCTTTTTTTTTTTTCCTGGGGTCAAGAAACAAGACCCCGCTTTATACTCCTTTTCCAACCCCCTTGCCATTACCTCCCCACAATTACAAATGACACTATTCAAAAACCCCCAAAGTGAAAACATACTGTTCAAAAGAGGGATTCAGCAAAACAACAAGATACAGAGGTGATGATACTTTGATGTTTTAGAAAAAAACCCAGTCAGAGCACACATTCCAATAATCATAACTGTTGTGGACCTTACCGAGGCGCAGTGGCGTTGAAAAGCATCAACACTTTCCCAAAAAAAAACCCTAAAGGGCCCACCACCCTGAAGTTTCACTATTGACCTAGCAGAAAAGTTCCCCCTTTTTACAACTTTCTGGCCTGGCCCGTGGTCTTTCTGATGAGGATGTTTGTCAGCAGAACCTGTCGCTTTGGGAAAAAAAACTCGGAAGCCAAATTTTTGTTCCTTAGCTCAAGAAATCTCCATCTTTCACCCAAGAAATTTTCCCAAACACTTGATGTTGATGTTTGCAGCACAGAACCGGGACAGAAAAATTGTCAACTTTTTAAAGGGTTATGGCCATGGTCTTCCACCCCTCTTACGGGAGTACAATACATCAGTACTCAGGAAGTGCAATTCGCTTGTAAATTTCCATCACACTTTGAAAGAAGTTGCAAAAACCCATTGTTTGGGACAACAATGATTAAATGAAAAACACCAAGCGAGCGGGCCACCACTGCACAACGTATTACATTCAAATCTCGAAAACATTTAAATGGGACAAAAGATCAAAAGGAAAAAGGGAAGCGACTTCAAAAGGCCCTTTTCATGCCCTGGCAAGACATTGTCCCATTTACGAAAAAAAAAAAGAAAAGCGCGTTTTGAAGGGCTTTTTATTAGTACACCGCGATGGAAAAGGTCACTTTCAGATGCATCCCTTTTCACTAATATTTTGTACTACATTGCAATCCTACCTTTTCAGCCAAAAGTGACAAGTACCTTGCCGGGAAAGGCAGTTCAACAAACAAATTAATCTCCCTTTCAAAAAGTCTTCAGAAAATCGCTATCGCCCATTTGTAATGCCAATCCAACAGAAAGACCAGCAAACACCAACTTCTCAGAGGTTCCACGCGATGAACGGGAACTTCCATTGGGGGTTCTAGTAATGGATAAACCTGTATCAAAAGCACAACAGTTTCGAGGACAAAATGAATTTAAAACAAGGGCTTGTGCTGCGTAGGGGTAATTTCCCACACCATATGTGCTTTTTAAGCTGTCTTTGGCAAGCGATACAAGGGAACAGGACTGAAGACGATGATGAACAGACTGGTGGCCCCCGGGTCAATCAAGGGTCATGATTTGGGCATCATTACAACAGTGAATATTGTTTTAAATTTAGTGCGGTGGTTTGTGTGGTGTTGGGGGTTGGGGTGTGTGTGTGTGTGGGGGTGTGCATGGGTTTAAAAGTTTTTTGGAAGGGTGAGTGTGATGTTTACAATGTTTTTATTTTTATTTTTTGTTTTGTGTGGGGGGGATTGGTGCATGTTAATCAGTTTTTTGTATTTTGTGTGTATTAGAAAATTTTTTTTAAAATTCCTAAAGCAAAACATTCTTGAACCGACTTAACAAACCCCACAAAAAGATACTGTTTTATGAAAAAAACGGCAACAACAAAATTGAGTAATCCCGCATGATTTTCAAAAAGAAAATTCGGAAACATAAAATATTTAAAATTGTATTAAAAAAGTAACCGTGTTTTTTTATGAAACAAAAAATTAAAAAAACAAATATATTTTTTTTTTCTTTTCAAAGAGGATAAAAACGAAAAACTTCCAGTAAAGTATAAAATTTGGGGGCTTCAGGAAAAAAGAAAAAAAGAGTATATGCTTTTAACAGCATTAGTGAATTGCAGTTTTTTATCAAGCACTAATAAGACGTATTTTTCAGGTCGGTCTCCGCCCACAAGGTCACGGCCGAACCCTGAGTCATCTCGTGGGAAGAGTTTAACCCCAAAACCTTGACCCACGTGCATCTGAATGGACACCTCACAATAAAGATTGACACTTCATCAAAAGCCAAAAAGGGCTTCATTGAGCTCTTTAGGGGGCAAAGTTCCAACTGCTGGATCTTTTTTTGATTTTCTTCAAAGGCGTTCAACTGAACACCCAACCTTTGCATTCTGGCATTTATGTGATATGGTTTTCCTCTTTACATTTCCTTCCGGGCAAACCAAACACAAAAGGGATCTCCACCCTCTTGGAAAAAATTGGGCCCCACTTCTTTTCCATACAGATGAAAAATTTCCGATATCTCCTTGTTTTTCGGCGAAAAAGAAACTGGGGGTATCAATCCTGCCATTACAGACACTAAGGATGGGGACTTTTGTTTCAGCGACAAAATCACCCACTTCCACAAACAGCATGTGATCAATGATTGAACAAACGATCAACAGGGATTCCAAACACAGGGGGGGTGTCTGGGAAGACAAGAAAGAAAGGGGGGTTTACCGTTTATACTGTCACATGAACTTACATTCCACAATGGTAAGGAAAACCGGCTTTTGAACAGGAAAAAAAAGAAAAGAAAAGAAGGCCCCCTGTCAAACCTTCTGGGAAACAAAACCAAAACTGTCACAAAATAAAAGGGTTTAAGCTGAATTGACACAGTTCAAAAGATGTCAATCCGTTCCCCAAACGGATTCCAGACTCATCCAAACATCTCTTCGGGGTCATTCCTGCGCAGATATAAAAAGACCCCCACTGCCCACAAGAGGGTAAAAATGCCTTTTAAAAATTCAAGGCCGAAAACTTGGAAAAAATGAAAAGAGTTTCCGGGCCCACAAGACTCAAAGTTAAAAACTTTTGCAGTCTGTGGCAAACTGCAAATGCCTTGAAGGGACAACAAAGTTGCCTAAAACCAGCAAATCTCTTCTCACCAAGCTGGGATTTTGGGGAAAAACTGACAATCCAAATGGGCGAGAGACACTTCACACCTCTTGTTCCTGTACCACCTTGTCTGGCCACTAATGGCTCAATGATTTAAAACCAACAAAGCCAAACTTTCAGGTTTGACGTAAAGGAAAGAAAAGAAGAAACACTTTCAGCCAAACGCACTTGATGGCAGGGTTTATACAAACAAAAAATGTCAAAGGGCTGCAGACTTCTCCGAGTTCTCTTGGAACTTTTGCAAGGGGTGGTAAGATGCAGTTTCCCTGGGGCCCGACAGGCTGATTTTTTTTCGGACACATACCCCAGTGAAAGCATCAAAATGAGAAAAGGGAACGCCGTGCTGCAAAAAGGGTTTCCACCAGAAAATTGTCAAGGGTCTCACAACTTCCCCGCATGGGAAAAATATCTTTCCAGGGGAAAAAACAAAACAACCCTTTCAGACTTCGTTTAAAGACTGGGGTCCAAAAAAGTGCAGTTACTTTGTAGTTACTCATGGGAATCTGTGTCATGTGATTCAAACTCTGGTGATATTTCACTTTACCTTGTCCCAGATTTAGAATCAACCATGAAGAAGCGGGCCAAAACTGCTTTTCATGCTTTTTCAGCCACAAACGCATCGGTTGGAAAATCAAAAAACCCTGATACAGATGTGGGAATATTGCTGCTTCTGCTGTAACAAAAGATCAACCTTACATCACTCTGCATCAAAACAGTGTCGGACTTGAAACATCAAGCAGCTCTTGCCATCCACCTTTTTGTCTGCACTCGTTGGTCTTCATGTGTTCACGCGCGACAGCGTTAGGGTTTTATGGGAAGGGGAAAACTGAAAGTCTGCACTGATAAAACCAGTGCAGATTTTCCAGTGCTTTCATGAAGATAGGGAAAGACTGAGCCTAAAAGTGTGTTTGCAACTATTTAGAATTTTTTGGGGCCTTGTATGGGCAAGCCAAGTTGGGGGAACAAGTCAAACGCCCGTTAAACCGTTCTGTTTTGGGCCGTTTAAAGACAATCTTTTCCAAACCAATCAAACTGCCTCAAACAACATCTTCTGAGGCCAAATACCAAGTCTATTCATCGGGGCTGTTTTGCAAACGAAAATAAGTGCACCATAAACCCGTGGGGAAAAGGGGGACAACTGAGGATGGCCAACTTTTTTTTTCCGGGCAACAACATTTTTTCCCCCCCAGATCTTCTGTCCACATTTCCGCAAGTGCAAAAGACAACTGTTGGGTGATGCCTGCAGCGCAGAAAAAAAAGGACAACTGCAGTAAATGTTGGCTGCTGTTCCTTAAAAAAATTTGACACTGACATAGAGCTGTGTTCGCTCAACCCAACTCAGGGCTGCCAGATGACCACATACGGATAACATTGGGATTCGGCACCGAAGCTGTGAGGACATGGGGCCTCTGACGAAAGTATTGTTCTTTACAAATTATTACGAAGTTACATTTTTTTCATGGGTCCTTTAAAGGGCCCAAAGGTAACAGTATTCCAATCGTTGACATTTTTACGATTCTGCACTTTTGGGTTTTATTCCTAAATCAATCCATAAAAACC
>CM031612.1:79939599-79942099 GCA_018398815.1 Conus ventricosus
TCGCCATGACTAAGGATCGCATCAGTCTAATCTTTGAGCTGATGGAGATGTTTTTATTTCTCCAAAGAGGCGTTAGCTTAGATAGCGTAGCTGTGGTCTGAGCGACTCTTGAGATGATTTCAGGTCTTGATCCTTCATCTGAGATTGTTGCCCCCAAGTACTTAAATGTGTTGACTGGTTCAAGCTTTTTGCTGTTGATGGTTATGTCTTGGGTAAAGCCGATTGGGTTGTTAGTCATGACCTTTGTCTTTTCCGCACTTATTTCCATGCCATAATCAGCCGAGGTGTTGTTGAGTCTGTTGATCAGGTGCACTAGCTCTTGTTCGTTTCCAGCTAGTCCATCTATGTCGTCGGCAAAACGGAGGTTGGTGATGATTCTCCCTCCAATGGTTACAGTTCCTCCATGGTCTTCTAGCGCATCGGTCATAATTCTCTCAAGGAAGACATTGAAAAGTGTGGGGAGAGAGTAGACAGCCCTGTCGCACCCCAACGGTAGTTCGGAACCACTCGCCTATGTTGTTACCGAAGAAAACGGCGCTGGTGGCTTTATTGTAGAGGCTTTCAATAGTTCCAATGAGGTTGGCATTGATGTTGGAGAGTTTCATTGTTGCCCATAATGCTTCATGCCACACTCGGTCGAAGGCCTTCTTGAAGTCTATGAATACGTGGTACAGATGTTGTTGGTTTTGGTTGTACTTCTCACACAGTATTCTTAGGTTGAATATTTGTTCTATGGTACTTCGTCCTGGCCTGAACCCCGCCTGTTCTTCAGCGATGATCTTTTCTGCTTGTGGGTTCAGTCTATTTAGGATTACTTTCAGCATAACTTTGCTTGGGTGGCTGATGAGGCTAATCGTGCGATAATTTTGGCATTGCTGTAGGTTGCCTTTCTTTGGTAGCGTGATGATAAGTGACTGCGTCCAGGGAGTAGGCCATTCCCCGGTTTCCCAGATTCTGTTGCATATTGCAAGTAACATGTCCACCATTGGATCACCTCCTGCCTTAATCAATTCTGCCGGTATGTTGTCAACACCGGGCGATTTTCCTGCTTTCATTGATGATAAGGCTCTAATGATTTCATCACGTGTTATATATACACTCTACCCACCTACCGAAACATAACTGCCTGTCTACCCCCCTGCTTACTTACCTACTTACCTATGCATGTATCTATCTATTCATCGATCTGTCTGTCTGTCTGTCTGTCTGTCTGTCTGTCTATCCATATATTTATTATTATTTATCTATACATTGAAGAAATAGAAAGTAAGAGGGGGCAAGAAACCAACAGTATAGGAAACATAGATAAAGTCACTTTTTCTCTTAATCTCATCTGCTTAAGGTACATAACTCTGAACCTCTCGAAAGGAAATAAAAGGAAAAGAATAATTCAACAGACAGACTTCGAAGGCAAAACTGGTGTTCAATTTGGTGGCACAGGAGGAGATGAGGGTGGTGAGTGCTTTCACTTGATTATCATGTTATCAATGGTGGATGTAAACCTCAACTATCGAATAAAAAGGGGCACAAATTTATGTTTAATGTTCCAACACTGTTTTTGATGCAGTGTGTGTGTGTGTGTGTGTGTGCCTCTGTGTGTGTGTGTGTGTGTGTGTGTGTGTGTGTGTGTGCGCGTGCGTGCGTGCGTGCGTGCGTGCGTGCGTGTGTGTGTGTGCGTGTGTGGTGTGTGTGTGTGTGTGTGTGTGTGTGTGTGTGTGTGCGTGCGCGCGCTTGCGTGCGTTCGTGCGTGCGTGCGTGCATGCGTGTGTTTCGTGCAGTTCATGCGGTGCATAAAAGCAGTTTGTTTGCGAACGCGTCACACACAATTCCCAACATTGTCGCTGGTTGTCATTTTGAAAACGGCAAAAGAAGTTTGTACTTCTGCTGAACAGAATACCCAGACATCACTTTTCATCTGTGGCAAAGACAATGCCCATTTTAGTGGCCCCGTACTGCCGATCGTTGACAACGTATGCAGAGTGAAACCAATGCGTGTAACTTTGTTGTCTATCGACAATATCAACAAATAATAAACACGAAAATAACAAGAACAGCAACAACTAAAACAACAACGACAATAACAACATCAACAACACATAGCTCTTAATCATTGCCCTTTAAAACGTTCTAAACACACTATACCTATGCTAAACAAATTGTCTGGCTAATGTCAATTCATGCACAGTGAAGAAATACGATGTCAAGAGAAAGAAGCCGCGCTGTAAGCTCTTAGCCCTGGGGAAGGACACCCCAGTGAACAAACCATCTCCAGCTATGGACAAACAGCCAGGTAGACTGGACTCGTCAGCCCAGTGAAGCAAGCAGTCTCGGAGAGCAGTTCACTCTGATATCAAAACACGCCGAAGTCGGATGTGGTGGTCCGGACTGGTCAGGGGCATAACGGCAGCACAACGCATCCCCACTCCTGTGACCAGCCAGTGGTGGTCAGCACACCACATCCACACTCCTGTGACCAGCCGGTGATGGTCAGCACAACACA
>CM031612.1:79954599-79957099 GCA_018398815.1 Conus ventricosus
AAATCTAAGTGGAGGGACGTGGAGTGGGGGGGGGGGGGGGGGTCAAGGGGGAATGGGTAAGCAGAGTCATATGATTAAAAGAAAAAAGAAAAGAAAAAACGGAAGATTATCCAATTATGGCAAAAGTGAAAGAGACAGACATAAACAGACTAAAGGTCAACTGGTAGGGAAGGTTAGAAAGGATAGCAAGAGCCTCGTTCCGAATCCCCCCCTCCCCCCCCCCCCCCCAATTGAATGATTGATTATACGAGAAGACAGCTAATAAAAACAATGTGTGTGACGCACTTGGTGAAAGAAACTAGGTAGAAACAAGAACAACACTTACAGTTCAAGATCATCCTTCATGTGTGTATAGTCGTCCACTTTTTCAAAGTTCTGACACAAACGGCTGTTAGAATGTGTCACAGCGAGTCAGGCTCAGTGAAACCAACATGGGAGCATTCACTGGGCGGAACTGCTGTTTACAAGGGAGAGTATTCTTAAAAACATACACCGATGGATCAGTTAGACAGTGATTTCCCTTATTCATTCATTCCCTCAAATTCCGCAGGACAGATGCACACCTTTAGATTTTACCAGGATATATGCATCAGATATACAATTGCAACTGCAATGCTGATAACCCTATATATGCGAATTCAAAATTTAGCAATGAAATTGTACTCCTTTTCCAAGAACAGACCCAATGTCCTTCCGTTCATTTCCACCCTGTTTGAAGGGTCCCCAAATTTGCCTGCCAGTATAGCTCCCGTTCTAGACGTCGATCAGTAGGAAAACTTTCAACTGGAACTATAGAACGAAATTTAACATGCATGTCAGCGGGGTGGTTGAGACTGTTTACATGAACTACAACATTACATTTTGATTCGTTTTTCTCAATTCAACATCACTTTTATGATTAGAAAAATTCAACAGAGCAGAGTAAGGTAGCCCCTTATTGCCCTTTCAAAAAAAGCATAATATAGGATTTCCATTCGATGTCCATGTTAAGAGTTAGATACTGTATGAGATGCAACGTGTGCAGATCGCTTCGAGGTGGCATAGCAGCGAACACCAAGGGAGAGGAGGCAGATCTCCTTGGTGGGACACTGGTGTGAGAGGTCAGTGTCAGGCGGCGCAGCGATCCTTCCGACCATATGGATGACAGCGGGTCTGGCTTGTGTCGCCGGGGGACGGCTCCTTCCGACCATAGGGGTGACGGCGGGTCTAGCTTGTGTCGCCGGGGGACGACTCCATGAGATGTGGGGCAATCGGCGATGGAGCGCTGCCTGGCTACCATTATCGTGGCCTGGGATACCATGCTTTCCGGCCGGGCTTGGGGACACCCCTCATGGGGTTGGGCTGAAAAATGGCCCTCTCGGCCTAGTCTGTGTGGACCAAAGAATAAAAGGGACTCATGCAGCGCTCCAGCGCTTTCCTCCCGCTCCCTCTTTGAGGCCTCACCCAGCACAGGACCACCGCGCCCCGAGCACGAAGATGGCCGCCTGGTGGTCCTGAAGACAGTCTTTTGAAGGGGGGAGGGGAGGTGGCGAAGTACACCGACGCCATTGTCGGCCGACCAACACTCGAATGTAGACTAAAGTTCACAAGTGACCACAGCTCAGAGAGACGACGGCTCTCGCACGGAACTCGCCCACAACTGCCAGCGACAACAGCTGACACAACATCTGCAGGCTTCTTCAGTCTATGAGGTCATCCTGTCCTTAAGGGTCTCCAGCCAAAAAGGACGTCAGTCTCACCCATCACGGGATGAGGTGCATGTTTCACACCAGGGGCGGTATGCAGATAGGCCCGATAAATCGTCTATCGAACCGATTGCGGTAGTCGGCTCGATAATGCTGAAAACTTCTCATGCAGGAAGCCACGATAGAGACCTGTCCCCCCAATAAGTTTAGAGGTGGTACCTCCCTCCGATATCTCGTCTTTCGGTCCGATATCTATGTTGACAGGATGGCAGCCGCGTTTGTCGCTCTGAGAGTGTGGAGACGTTGAATGTTGCGAAGAGAACGTATTTTTCGAGACAGACTGCATCCACTGGACAGACACGATGATGTCGAATTGCACTCGAAAATTAAATTCAGGTGACTGTAGAGACAATTGAACCGTCCAACCGGCAAGGCAGCTTGACCCAGTGTCCGTGAAATCCGGTTTCCGCGACCTCTTCCCCTCGGCCATTTTGCTGCTAAACTGATGAACGCATGCGCAGCGAGGGCGGAAGTTGGGGAATCCCTGCCAAGTTATTCTTAGAGCAGCCACAGATACGATAGTTATTGGAGGCACTGTCGGATGTCCATGCATGCCGAGCCTATCGGACGGTTAAAGTATCGGAGGTATCTGCATACCGGCCCAGGTGGCAAGACAAAGCCAGCAATGAAGAGTTGTGGCCCAGGGCAGGCCAAGAGCCGTGTACGTACCACGCCGATCCTGAGGTGGGGGTGAGGCTGGAAGAGGGCATGCCCTCAGCAAAGCAGCATCCAGCACCACACGTCAGCCTCCGGCA
>CM031612.1:79962099-79979599 GCA_018398815.1 Conus ventricosus
TGTGTGTGTGTGTGTGTGTGTGTGTGTGTGTGCGTGTGTGTGTGCGTGCGTGCGTGTTGTGTGTGCGTGCGTGCGTGTGTGCGTGCGTGCGTGCGTGCGTGCGTGCGTGTGTGTGTGTGTGTGTGTGTGTGTGTGTGTGTGTGTGTGTGTGTGTGTGTGTGTGTGTGTGTGTGTGTGTGTGTGCGTGTGTGTACTCACATGTGTTGCTTTTTTTTATTGTCCATGAAAATTCGCACATTCCAGGCTTCCACCACAGAACGAAGTTTGTTCAGTCTGTGTCTTGTTCGCTTTGTAGGTTCGTGCCATGACCCACAGAACTCACTATCTAGCCAGTTGCTGTGTGCGGACTGGTGAGGTCAGCTTCGTCAAAGTCACCATCTCTAGACCCGTCCCCCAGAGACAGAAGCCGTTCCTGACCTTGACCTCGACAACCCCGTCTCTCACAACGCACGTGCCGAACACGAACCTCCATCTCTGTGAATGAAGAAAATGACCATCTCCTACCATGGCTGCTTAAGGCAAAGTCCGGAACTCGTGGCTCCCAGCAACATCTTACAATGATTGCCATTCCAACATCGCCCCGAGTCTGGCCATCACTATGGCTTATGTCACGTCTTTTCCAGAGACAGGATAGCGCCGTGTAGGTCTATGACGATTTCAAACCTGTTTCTTTGGAGACATGTCACACGACAAAACACCCACAGCAAAACGCCACAGGCTAGAGGCATTCCATTGCAACGTTCAAATGTTCGCCTGTTGCATAAACATATCAGTGATCCGCCTGTTTGCTTGTTGTTGTTTTTTGGCGCCTGTTTCTTTGCCGTCAATATTGCGTCCTACATGTTAAATGGTAGTCCAATAAGTCAACCCCAAACAAGGTTTTCATCATGGTGAGAACTTCAAGCAGAGACTGCCCAATTTTCATCTTTATGGTAGTCCAATAGATGAACCCCAAACAAGGTTTTCATCGTGGTAAGAACTTCAAGCAGAGACTGCCCAATTTTCATCTTTATGGTAGTCCAATAAATCAACCCCAAACAAGGTTTTCATCATGGTAAGAACTTCAAGCAAGCAGAGACTGCCCAATGTAAAAGAAGGTTTTCATCATGGTAAGAACTTCAAGCAGAGACTGCCCAATGTTGATCTTCTGTGACCACCAAGCCAGGCATTATCCTGTGTACACTTGGAGCCATGAAACAAACTGGGGAAAATTGTGTTTTCTACCTGGTGAAAAAAATAAGTTCATGTACATTTTGCGTACACATACACTTGTATGTTTGTACGCCTGTGTGTATGGGAATAGAGAGCAAAAAAAAAAGTCAACAGAATTTGAGAGCCCTTTACTGATCAATGAGTATCCGGATGATGGCGATGATACTGCCCAATTCCATTCCAGTCTGTATCAGGATGATGGCGATGCTGCTGCTAAATTCCATTCCAGTCTGAAACGTCATGGCGAGGCGGTCTTTTTCTCTTGATCACGTCTTCTGTGCCATCAGTCCAATACCATTACCCTCTCGTCATTCGTTCTGGCTCCTCGTCCTCAGTCACACCCTGCCTTGTTCATCACTCCATACCATTACACTCTCGTCATTCGTTCTGGCTCCTCGTCCTCAGTCACACCCTGCCTTGTTCATCACTCCAATACCATTACCCTCTCGTCATTCGTTCTGGCTCCTCGTCCTCAGTCACACCCTGCCTTGTTTTCTCGCAGAACCCATTCCTGCAATCCACAAGGAGAGTTCAAAGTCAAGTCGTTCTGAGGCAACCCACCAGAGGAGACACTGCACTGCTGCCCAGTCACTTCGGTGGTGTTCAGTGTCGCCTGTTCTGTTCCAACATTCGCTGGGCACCATGTACTGAGCCCTCTTCTGACGACAATTATTGTGAAATCGCGGAGTCGGAGTGAGAGAACGTCCCCCCATCCGGTAGGCGCTTCCATGTCCGTCCAACGACAGTCTCCATGTTGTTGTTGTCGTACCCTGGCTAAAAGAGGAGCCGGAAGCGCTCAGTTGGTAGAGCACCTGACTCGTAATCTTAGTGATCCTGGGGTTGCGGGTTCGAATCTCCGCCGGGGCGTTTCGGTACAGGGGGATTTTTCCCTCGGAGTTAACAATGGTTCTGACTCCATTTCCCATACAGTCCTTCGAATGAGACTATAAACCGAGGTTCCGTGTGTGAACGCACGCATGACATCTTGCACACACATAAAATCCCATCACCAACTTTCGGACGAGTAGGCCAGTTTGGCCGTTGGTATGGATGACACGTTACACATAGCATTCACCCTACGTGAGAAATGGAAGGAATGAAGGAAGTAAGGAAATTGAGTGAACGATATTGAACGATGTTGACTGGATGACAAGGGAAACGACTGAATGAAGCGCCAGCTGGCAGCTCTTCAGTCGGCACTACCCAGGTAGGCAGCCCGTTGTGTAAACGAGTGTGGATTGTAAAGTGCTTAGAGCTTGGTCTCTAGCCGAGAACAGGCGCTATATAAGTATTCATTATTATTATTATTATTATTATTATTATTAAATGGCCCCAGGGATCATCCAAAGAGCCGAAGCACTTGACACTATGGTACAAATGCATCAGCTGGGGATGAGAACATCACGTGTGTGACCGGTTTTGATTACCCCGCCACATGGGCAGTCACACTCCGACTTCGGGGGATTTGGGAGATTGAAGGTGTAATTCTAAGAGCTTGTCACGACTGAAGACAATGCTCGCATAACTATGCAGAGCATAACAACATTTTGATGTAGCCTTGGACGTTCTAGCCTATGTCAATTGGCCTGACACAGGCTTAAGCCAAGGCGTGACGGTACCCATGAACACGCTAATACCGGTGTCGTATATAATACTGTCGCTCATAAAATCGTGTCGCAGCGACAGTATTTCCCGGGAAATACTGCATTTTATGGACAGCTACAATATTCTATAGGACATTTTTCGTGAAAAGTTGTCGCGCGACAATTTTTTCCAGCAAATATTGTCGCTGCAACAGTATTTCACGTGAAATGCTGTCGCTGCGATACAATTCCACGGCGACAGTATTATATACGACACCGGCGGCCTCCACACGAGCTAAACAAGGGCACAATCTCTGACAGAAAATGGAACCTGAGGCCACCATGTGAGCAGGGCATGAAGGGCAGCAGAGGTGGAGAGGCTTTTTGTCTTTTGCTTTATTTCGGATGATCGACGTGCATGTTGAAGATGATGCTGCCAGTTCTAGCCTGGTCTGTACATTACACTGACTTGTTAACTGAATACATTCCGCAGTCAAACAGGCCCGAGAGACATAGACACCTGCAGTGTTGGTCAGGGTATTTTGAGAACCACTCTCACAGACGCATCCATTAAGTGGATGAAACTCAACCATGTTGTTCCGGTCTTCCCGACTGAGCCTATAGCAAACTTCGCTCATGATAGCCGCCGGTTACGGGTTGAAAAATCCCGCCTATTCAAATGTCTATGATGGGAATCGCACCCACGTCCTCCCGGCGGGGAATCCGCGATGATGGGGGTCACGATGGCTGGCTGCAAAGGGTTTCTTTCGTAATATGCCTCGGTGTCAATCAGGCCCAGGAGTTACAGACACCTGCTGCGTTGCTCAAGAAATATGAGCCACGTTTTCAGAAAAATGACAGCTATCTGTGGACGACAGGCGACTGTGTGGCTCCAGGGTCTTCATCTGAGCCATTGAACTCTCCACTCTGGGAAGACGATGGTGGCGAGAGACATAGACACAAGTGTTGGTCAGGGTATTTTGAAAACCACTCTCACAGGCTCTGTCGGGAAGACCGGTAATTCAATTTACAAGTCAGTGTAATGTACAGAAGATGGTGGTCCTACGGATTAATTCCTCCGATCGGAGTGAAACTAACTATCCATCACTGCTGAGACATCAATGCCGAGCGACTGGGAGCTAACACGCGCGCATCTAGACATGTACATTCAAATACCTATTCATGGGTGCATGTATAGAAACATTTATACATACACATATGTATACATATATAGGTATCGACCAATCCACACGCAAATTTTATTTTGCCCGTTCATCCATACATACATACTGAGCCAATTTCTTGGCCAGATAAATGTTCACAAACAGTTCACTGACTCAAGTTAACACCTGGTTTATTTCCACACTAATCAATCAATACATGGAAAAACGAAGGCTACCCCGAAAAAAATTAGTAATAAATGCAACAACTGTCTCAACGCCACTCCAAAAAAAAAAAAAAAAGTCATGAACACTTAAACGAAAATGATATGAAATAATTCAATACAGTAAACATAAGTATTGTATGCATGGAAAGTTACCTAACCACTGAACAGTCAAACTCACTGAGTGCTGTTATTCTAAAACTCACAGAGAGAGAGAGAGAGAGAGAGAGAGAGAGAGAGAGAGAGAGAGAGAGAGAGAGAGAGAAATGAAATCTTTATTCCATAAGGCCAAGGCCCTCTTTGGAAGAGGGGAACAAAAACAAATGCACAGAAGAGAGAGAGAGAGAGAGAGAGAGAGAGAGAGAGAGAGAGAGAGAGAGAGAGAGAGAAAGAGAGAGAGAGCGAGAGAGAGAGAGAGAGAGAGAGAGCGAGAGCGAGAGCGAGAGAGAGAGAGAGAGAGAGAGAGAGAGAGAGAGATTAGGTTGTCTATAGCCCAGCTGATTACAAAGGGCCATAGCAAGGCTATCACCTCCTTCAATTAAATTCTCAATGTAGATCTACTTGAGTGATGTAACTTTAAGAACACAAAGATCTGGCAAAAAAAATATAATGCGTAAATTAAAGATTGAACAGAAAGAAGTCGAAAAGACCACCGTCTAAAAACAAACAGAAAGCAAACGAAATGAAAATGTTCAAGTGTCTGAAAACAATCCGAACATCAGCTAATAAAAACCTAGAATGAAAAAAAAACAACAAAAAAACCACTGTCTAAATGGAGAGAAAAAAAAAACAAACCATGGCGACTGCCTTAAGGTTCAACAGTGGAATAAACAAAACAAACACCAACAAAAAACAACAACAAACAAACCAAAACACGAAACAACCCAATATGAATGACTTAGCTAAACAAACAAACAAAACCAAACGTCGAAGGGCTACATGAACCAGGTCCTGTACAAGAAATGTGTGTGGCGTAAAGAAACACACAGGAAAAAACAGTTGCAAAGTCCAGATATCGCATAGTGATTCATGTCAACCCTCAGTCCAGATATCGCATAGTGATTCATGTCAACCCTCAGTCCAGATATCGCATAGTGATTCATGTCAACCCTCAAAACACACGAGACTGGAAAAAACAAACAAACAAACAAACAAACAAACAAACAAACAAGCAAACAAATTTTGTAATGTTTGCTTGTCACCAACCAACAATATTTCACAGCATAAACAAAATTCAGTCATCCCGCGCATCACTTTCGATCAGGACAAACACATGCACAACATAGAATACCCGTGACTGCAAGCAAGTGTCAATACTTTTCCAGTGGAGTTACCTATAACTTGGCTGCAAATAACTCACGCCTTTTTTCGTTGAAAAAAAATCGTGACTGCGTATATGTGATTTACGTGACCCCCCCCCTCCCCCCCCACACACACACACCACACGCACACAACAACCACACACACATGTCTGTACTTTTCCATACAAATTCCATTTCTTGCATACAAGTTTTGGTGGCTTTTTCGTGGAAAAACAACAACCGTGACTGCGTATATGTTATTTACGTGAAAAAAAAAAAAAGACAATGCATGTCTGTACCTTTCCATGCAAATTCCCATTCTTTCATACAAATGTTTGGTTCTTTACACAGTATTCCTATCCGTAATTGCATACAGATAGTTCATTGCTCGTCCCATAACTGACCCGTTGCGATATACGAGTAAGTGTGTACTTTTTCCTGAACACCACCTACAGAAATTTATGATTGAGAACGTCGGAAGGATTATCTATATTGCGCAAAACATTTCATGCATTAACAGAAAACAACAACAAAAACAACAACAACAACAACAAAACTTTCACTGCATACCGATGTTGAATGTATTTCCTAATAAACTGCTGAGGAAAACGTTAAGTGTTAGCGTTAGTATCTATTATCGCACGCCAGTAATTGATATCTTTCCTAATGTACTTCGAATTAAACTTGAAGAACCAGTTGATACAACTGTCACTGCACACTAGTGTGGGTTATCTTTCTTAACATACTACCAAGAAAAAATTAAATACTAGTGTTAGCGCACCACCCAAAAAAAATCCAACAAACAAAAAGCAACAACAACAAAACGTGGACAAACGAACCAAGACAAAACACGACGCGTTTGGACCTCTTAGGTCTTCTTCAGGCAAGATACAAAACAATCAGGACAACGAAAATGAACGAGCGATCACTTATCTTCATCCACTTATGCGCAAGATAGGCGTTGAATCTTAAAAAGAAAAAGTTAAGGTAAGATAAGATAATGTTGCTTATAGCCCAGCCGACCGTAAAGGGCCATATCAGGGCTGTCACCACGTTGAAGTCAACTCACAATTTAAAAAAAAAAATCACACATCTCTTTAAAATACACCTTCTAAAAAGGCACCAGAAACTTCGTTAAAAATCTTTCCTCCGTAAAATCTTAGATCGGATGAAAAATGTTAATCTCTTTCAGAAATTCAAAGATCACGTCAGGTGGGATATCCCTGAACAAAGTTTTCATGGAGTCTGCTGTAAAGTGTTTAGGTCTCACCTCGTGCGAGTCCCAACACTCAAGAAGAATATGTTTCATTGTGAGTGCTACATGACATGGAATGCACCACGGAGCTTCTTCACCTTTTAAAAGATACGAATGAGTTAAACACGAGTGGCCTGTATGCAAACGGTACAAGACGGTTTCGTCTTTACGGCCGCCTCGGGAACATGGTAAAACTGTTTCAGGTTTGGACGGATTTTAAATAGTTTTCTACCCGTCTGCGAGTTCCATTCCTCTTGCCAGAGGTCTTTGACATAAGCCTGTGTTTCGGGTTTCAGATCAGTGTGAGGGATAGACGACATTCTCAGCTCTTTCTTTGTGGCGCTCTGGGCAAGTTGATAAACAGTTAGGGACCCTCTCCAGTATGTGTTATAGCATACACGTGATGACTATCTTTCCTGTGTTATAGCATACAAGTAATGACTATCTTTCCTGTGTTATAGCATACAAGTGATGACTATCTTTCCTGTGTTATAGCATACAAGTGATGACTATCTTTCCTGTGTTATATAGCATACAAGTGATGACTATCTTTCCTGTGTTATAGCATACAAGTAATGACTATCTTTCCTGTGTTATAGCATACAAGTAATGACTATCTTTCCTGTGTTATAGCATACAAGTGAGACTATCTTTCCTGTGTTATAGCATACAAGTAATGACTATCTTTCCTGTGTTATAGCATACAAGTGATGACTATCTTTCCTGTGTTATAGCATACAAGTAATGACTATCTTTCCTGTGTTATAGCATACAAGTGATGACTATCTTTCCTGTGTTATAGCATACAAGTGATGACTATCTTTCAGTGATGACTATCTTTCCTGTGTTACAGCATACAAGTAATGACTATCTTTCCTGTGTTATAGCATACAAGTGATGACTATCTTTCCTGTGTTATAGTACACAAGTGATGACTATCTTTCCTGTGTTATAGTACACAAGTGATGACTATCTTTCCTGTGTTATATAGTATACTAGTGATGACTATCTTTCCTGTGTTATAGTATACTAGTGATGACTATCTTTCCTGTGTTATATAGCATGCAAGTGATGACTATTTTTCCTGTGTTATAGCATACAAGTGATGACTATACAAGTGATAACTATCTTTCCTGTGTTATAGCATACAAGTGATAACTATCTTTCCTGTGTTATAGCATACAAGTGATAACTATCTTTCCTGTGTTATAGCATACAAGTGATAACTATCTTTCCTGTGTTATATAGCATACAAGTGATAACTATATTTCCTGTGTTATAGCATACAAGTGATGACTATCTTTCCTGTGTTATAGCATACAAGTGATGACTATCTTTCCTGTCATATTCAAAGAAAAAAAAAGGATCCGGTTTAGACTTTCAGCAATTTCATTGAAAAATTCGCAAAACAAGAATCAACACTTCAACACGAAAAACAGACTGACCACAGTGACACTTGACACCTCATGCTCTACACGTGAATGTGTGTGTGTGTGTGTGTGTGTGTGTGTGTGTGTGTATGTGTGTGTGTGTGTGTGTGTCCTAAATGAAAAAAGAAAAAAAGATATGACACAATTCCCTAGACAGGAACTGTTTCTCGGTGTCACAAATTAGGGGTTGATGTTAAAAACCACATTCTTCACAAATAGATGCAGACGGGCTAAATGACTGGGGGGGGGGGGGGGGGGGGGGGGGGGGGGGGGGGGGGAAGAGAAATTATTATCTGGAAGGAGTGTCAGAAATAACAGTACTGAGAGAGAGAGAGAGAGAGAGAGAGAGAGAGAGAGAGAGAGAGAGAGAGAGGAGAGAGAGAGGAGAGAGTGTGTGTGTGTGTGTGGAGAGAGAGAGAGAGAGAGAGAGAGAGAGAGAGAGAGAGAGAGAGAGAGGAGAGAGAGAGAGGGGAGAGAGAAGAGTTGGGAATATCAGTAATCGATCAGGTTTAAGCTGTTGATATGGATCTTCTACAACCGTTTCTAGTGATAGTCGTCTACCCAAATGTCAGTCTGGAATCGTCTCACACAGGCAGGGGAAAGAAACACTGGAACCACACATTCAAGTGCATTCACTTAAGGGGGTGCGATTCTTGACGGGATGTTGTTGTTGTTGTTCAAATCTCCTGTTCAACACCGCAGGTGTCTGTGTCTCTCGGGCCTGGTTCATGGAAGGACATATCCTTCAAAGGAAGCCTAGGGAAATAGCCTGCGGTGCGATGTCTGACCCAAAATCGATCTCAACATCATTACTTTCAGCTGCATCGATCTCACGGACCACCATTGAAGAAAAGTCTCACACTTTAGAGTCCCTTCATGCCCTGCTTTCTTGATGAGCTAAGTTTCGACCTCCTCTTCACATCAAGGCCCTTGGTGAGGTCGTGTGGAGGTTGATGGCATCAGCAGATTCATGGAAACTGCCATTTAAAACGGACGAAGTGGCATCATTTAGAGAGCGAAGGCTCATAAACATACTAATTTCAGCGACTGTGCAATTACTGTCATGAGCAGTTTCTTTAAAAGGTATTTAAAAGAGCCCCGCCATAGAACATGGACAGACGAATTACAAGACAAAGCACGACGCGTTTCGACATCTGAGGTCTTCTTCCGGCAAGAGAAACAACACTCGGGGCAACGAAAATAAAGAACGAGCGATCACTTATCTGGTCAAATTCAGCGCAAGATGGACGTTGATCCAACGCCGAATTTGACCAGATAAGTGACCACTCGTTCTTCCAACGCCCTGAGTGTTTTAAGATTTGTTCAGTACAGACACCACTGAATCATCGTGGAAGTGACTTTGGCAGCAGTGCCGTCGCGAGATAACGACTGGATGATGATTTTGGTCCTTGTGGAGTGCGGTGTTGAGGCGACTACGACCGGATCAATCTGAATGTGGCTTTGCACGTGGAGCAAAAATGAGCAGGGCGTGGGGATCGTGTCACCAGGGAGAGGGTGGGGCACGAGAAATAAGATAACAAAACACAGACACACAGACACAGACACACACACACACACACACACACACACACACACACACACACACACACACACACACACACACACACACGCAAGCGCGCGCACGCGAGCACGCACGCACGCACACACGCGCACACACACACGCACGCACGCACGCACACGCATACACACGCACGCACACAACACACACACACACACACACACACACACACACACACACACACACACACACACACACACACACACACACACACACACACACACACACGTACGTACACAAGGGGCAGCAGGGGTCGGGGGTCGGGAAGGGAACAACAACAACAACAACAACAACAACAACAACAACAACATCATCATCATCATCATCAACATTAACACACAAAATATATGTCAAATATTATCCACAGCATGTTTCTTCTCAGTTCTAGCGACGGACTCAGCTTAGAAAATATGCGACTAAGGAACAGGACGGTGCCAGACAAAGCAATTTACTTTTTAAACTATACTGTTATTACTCTAATCTTCTTTCCTATTTTCCACTGCTATCAACATTGACACTTTCCGTGTTCTTAACTTTTTTCTTTTACCCAATTATTCTTTACAGGCAAAAATTTCCTGATATTACTTTAAAAAAAAAATCTTCTACCTGTTAACCTTTTAAGTTCATCGGAAAAGAATTAACACTTGGAGCATCGAATGACAAGAATCAATCAGAACAAGCTACACACACACACACACACACACACACACACACACACACACACACACACACACACACACACACACACACACAGACACGTAAACACATTTGCACGTATACACACACACACACACCACACACACACACACACACACACACACACACACACACACACACACACACACACAGAGGCACACACACACACACACACACACACACACACACACACACACCACACACACACACACACACACACACACTTATGCACACACACACAAACACACACAATTATACACACATACAGACACACGCACGCACACACACACACACACACACACACACACACACACACACACACACACACACACACACACACACACACACACACACACACACATACACACACCACGATAATGCACGCATATAGACACAATCAAACACATATAAACATGTGCGCACAAGTGTGCGAGCACGTTCGCAAGCGCGCACGTACGCGCGTTCAACATGTTGGAAATACATTTTTTTTTTCATTTGATGCATTCACCGATATTCTGCAGACAGAGGTTGCACACTGGAAGAAGTGAACATCAATCAGTAACAAAGAATAAGAAACTAATGATCACGTCACTTTCACACACATATGATCTAACATAAGAAACGACAGCAAAGATTATGCAAATGAAGAAAAAAACATTGCAATGCTTCACAGAGTACCGGTCGCGGTTATTGGCGTGCATGTCCCCTGCACACATTACCCGCCCCCCCCCCCCCCCCACTCAAGTGCGCGCACGTATGTGCGAACACGCGCCTGCACATACACACACGCGCGCGCACACACACACACACACACACACACACACACACACACACACACACACACACACACACACACACACACACACACATACACGAAGGTATGCTAGTGCGCACGTTTACACGCGTGCGTGCACACCCGCCCCACATGCATACAATTATGCGCAAACGCACACACACACGTAAACACACACACACACACACACACACACACACACACACACACACACACACACACACACACACACACACACACACACACACACACGCGCGCGCGCGCGCGCACACACACACACGCGCGCAAGCGCGGCGCGCGCGCACACACACACACGCACACACACACACAAACACACACATGCACAAAGGTACGCTAGCGCGCACGTTTACACGCACCTACACGCGCTCGTGCTCTTCGCTTCACAATGCAGTATAAAACAACACGTGGTCTTTGCACGCGCGCCAATACATCGACATCAACCTCAACACAGCGTCACACGGTCTCTGGCCCAATCAGATCAGCCCACGTTTCACAGAACACCCGAAAAACTTGGTCAGAAGATGAAGAAGAACAACGTATACCTTTTTTTTTTTTTTTTTTGTCCGGGTACACAACGTTTGAAAGAAATCACGGACCGGTCCCAGAGACATGGAACGTCAATCGTTTGCTATGTTCACATGTCAGAAGGGGCCCCCCCCCCCCCCCTCCCCCCCAACCCCGTCCGTCCCCCCCCCCTCCCCTCCGAGGGGGCTGTCCATGTCTCTCCGATGCATCAGTTCAGGTGGGGGGGCACTTCTAGAATCCTAGCATACGACTGTCCACATAGGGCCGCGTTCTTTGTCCAAGCCTATACAGACAGGTTCTTTGGAAACAAACACACACACCACAACACACACACACGCACGGCGCGCGCGCGAAATAAGAGCTATTAACGGCCCACTTCTGTTTCACTGATACTAACACGCCCCTCCTTTTGTCCTGGTTAAAGTACTTAATAATTTAAAACGACAGACTTTTTTAAACCGAAAGGGATGTATTATTCAACTGACAAAATCCAAGTTCCCACAAAACTCCGGGGAGGGAGGAGGGGGTAATTCAAACTTAAAAGTTTAAACGGTGTAGATCTACTACAGAACTTCGAGGAAAATGTGTGTTGTGTGTGTGTGTGTGGTGTGTGTGTGGTGTGTGGTGTGTGTGTTTTGTGTGTGTTGTGGGTGTGTGTGTGTGTGGGGGGGGGGGGGGGGGGAGGGGGGGAGGGGGGAGCGGGGGGGGGGGGGGGGGGGGGAGGAGGTTGGGGGAGAGGATAACCATTTTTTTTCTTTAATGATAAGGTTTGGCATGATGAAAGTATTACCCTTTCCTTTTCTCCTTCTGTTTCTTCTTCTTCTTCTTCTTTTCTTCCCACCACCACTCCCCATTCTCTCCCCCCCCCTCCCCCCCCCCCCCCCCCCCCCTCTGTCTGTCTGTCTGTCTGCCTGTCTGTCTCCCTCCCACAGTAACAAATATATCATTGTGTGCAGTCAAAAAGCACGCACAGACACACTTACACTCTTCCTTCTCCCCCACCATATCCATCCTCTCTCCCTCCCTCCCTCTGTTTCCTGAAATTTCACCAGTGGATTTGGGGACTTTCTACAGCGAGACACAAAAATACCGTAGGGTACTCACAATGTCAACTGACATCGGGTCCCCAACGGTTATTTCCAAAAGTTTCACTTCTATCTATTTAGAGACAACGTGAAAGGAAGCAGGAGAAGGAACGGGGTGGGGGGGGGGGGGGGGGGGGGGGGGGGGGGGGGGGGGGAGGGGGGAGGGGATCCGAAAGATTTTTTTTCTCTAAAAGACAGAAGTTATCTACACTTGCTTTCCCCCCCTCCCTCATCCCCCCCCCCCCCCCCCCCCCCCCCCCCCCCCCCAAATCTCATCTCTGCCCCGCTCACACCTTTGTGTACACACACGGAATATCAATCACCATAACTCCTCACAGGAAGTTGGATTGTGATGGAGAGTGGTGGGGGAGGGGGGGGGGGGGGGGGGAGGGGAGATCGTGTGTGATTGTGTCAGGGGATTAAGTGTCAACCATGTGCAGCTTGTCAGTCCCTTGAATTGTCAATGTGGGGTGGGGGGGGGGGGGACAGAATAGCTCAGTAATAAAGCGCTGGACTCGTAATCTTTGTGAACTGGGGTTGCCGGTTCGATCTCCGCCGGGCCGTTTCGGTACAGGGGGATTTTTTCCCTCGGAGTTAACATTGGTTCTCATGCAGTTCAATGAGACTATAATTCGAGTTTCCGTGTGTGAACGCACGCACAACATCTTGCACACACGTCAAATCACATCACCAACTTTCGGAAGAGGAGGCCAGTTTGGCCGTTGGTATGGATGACACGTTACACATAGCATGCACCCTGCGTGAGAACTGGAAAGAATGAAGGAAGTAAGGAGACTGAGTGATCGATATTGAATGATATGGACTGGATGACACGGGAAACGACTGAATGAAGCGCCAGCTGGCAGCTCTTCAGTCGGCACTACCCAGGTAGGCAGCCCGTTGTGTAAACGAGTGTGGATTGTATAGCGCTTAGAGCTGGGTCTCTAGCCGAGGATAGGCTCTATGTAAGTATTCATAATAATGATAATGATTATAATAATAATAATAGTAATAACAATAATAATGTAATAATAATGGTAATAGTAATAATAATGAGGATAATAATAATAGTAATAACAATAATAATATGATTATAATAATAATAATAATAATAACAATAATAACAATAATAATAATAATAATAATCTCACAAATGAATATGGAGGTGGATTCAGCGAGGACGGCTGATGCACCGTGTTGGCCACTATGGTTGGGGCTAAACCTGACTGGTCCTGTCGGAAGTCTGTCTTGTATCGACGTAGTTTGCATGCTGCCATGGAAACTCAGCGTTGGCGTCTTATCCGAAAGGCTATCACCCAGCCCCCCCCTCTCTCTACCCCCCCCCCCCCCCCTTCCCTATGGTCCGTGGTGCACTGGTGAGGAGAGGATCTGTAGAGGAGAGGATCTGTAGAGGAGAGGATCTGTTGAGGAGAGGATCTGTAGAGGAGAGGATCTGGAGAGGAGAGGATCTGTAGAGGAGAGGATCTGGAGAGGAGAGGATCTGGAGAGGAGAGGATCTGTAGAGGAGAGGATCTGTAGAGGAGAGGATCTGGAGAGGAGTTTTCGTGAAAGTAGGGAATTCACAGAAGGGTTAATATTGCAGGTGGAAGAGACAGTGGGGGAGGCGAATACAGGAGTTGTGGTCTAGTGTTGGTTTGGACCTTAAGACACATTAGTTCTTTATCACGTGAACACAGCTGCAGGCTTCCAAGGGTGGTGCAGGTCTGCTCCCACCTGCTTTCTTGGGCAGCTGAGGACAGTACTTCTCTGGGCCCCACCCGCACCTCCGGGTGTGTCTTTTTTTTTCTTTCTTGTCTCCCTTTTGGCCGACTCTGCGGTAAGGTCCAGTGACGGCGAGGAAAGACTCACTGACCGGAGGGAAAGTCCTGTTGATAGCGGGAAAGACTGTAACCCGGGATTTTTTTTTTCAGAGGGCACGTAAGACTTCATGGCGAAAGCTGAGCCGTGTCTGGAGTTGTACTGTCCTCACCTGTCAGCCGAACAGCAACGAGTAAGGCTGCGGGATGAAAACAGCAGTCGCTTGACGGTGGAGGTTTTCGCTGGTGGGCTCTGCAGTCATGAAATAATGGCTGGTACTCTCATAGGAACGTTCCGAAGGAGATTCTATCGTGTCACATCCAGCGGCCATTGCACAATGGCGTATGCCAAGGAACAGTTATGTCCCTTGACGTCTTAATGGAATGCCTTATGCGTGACTGCGCAGTATATATAAACACAGCGCAGGCAGGCTTCCAAGCGTGGTGCAGGATTGCTCCTGGCTGATTTGTTGAGTAGGCAGTTGAGGACAGCGCTTCTCTGGGTCCCACCCTCACCTTCGGGAATGTCTTTTTCTTCTCTGTCTCCTTGACTGTGGGGAATGCATACATGGGTAGACATGGGGGGGGGGGGGGGAATCGAAGAAGAGACAGTGGGGGAAGGGTCAGGGAGTTCTGGTCTGGTGTTGGTTACAAAGCTTAAGATGTATTGTTCCTTTACCACGTATACTGGCCACTGGTCAGCTCTTCATCCAATCCTGGCTTTTCGTTCCATATCTTTGTGTGTGTGTGTGTGTGTGTGTGTGTGTGTGTGTGTGTGTGTGTGTGTGTGTGTGTGTGTGTGTGTGTGTGTGTGTTGGCAGCAATGACCGTTATTTACCGCAGCAGCTGCGGGAGCCCTTACACGCATGACCAGGTCAGTTGGCCGAGTTTGAAGGATCCGTGACCGCCGGCTCAATGTTGCAGAAATTCTAACACACTTGCATTCAGAGTTTTCTGTTTTCGTCGCATGTGTTCCACAAACATCCGAAAGTATCTATAACACACAGTATCTATAACACACAGTATCTATAACACACCTACTCCTGTGGTATTGCTTTTCAATGTAGATTTACCAGCACAAACGTAAACACACACACAACACACACACACACACACACACACACACACACACACACACGCACGCACACACGCACGCACGCACGCACGCACGCACGCACGCACGTACACGCACACACGCACGCACGCACGCACGCACGCGCGCACGCACGCACGCACGCACGCACGCACGCACACACACACCACACACACACACACACACACACACACACACACACACACACACACACACACACACACACACAACACACACACACACACACACAAACTTCTTACGATGTCTAGAACTTCGAACACAGTGCATGGACCCATATCTAGTATCAGGCGCAATGTCGTCTCTTGTGCAACAACAGCAGCACTACTTTCGCAGTTATTAGTTACGTCTGGATAACAGCATGAGCTCAGGTGAACTATTTCAACTTAGCAAATAAGGTTCTGTCACAGCAGGACATGATGGGAACATTTTGTGGTCGGTTTGACGTGACTGACTAGGCAGTCACTATTATCACGACTGGGATGAATCGCTAGCGTAGAAACAGCGCAGGGACGACTGGTCATCATTGACAAAACATTGTCACGGCGCAGTCTTCTCTCTCGAGTGGCGTGAAGCGGACTTCTCATCGACTGCAAGCTGCTGGACCAATACGGACTGAATCTGTCTCCAGCTACACACGACGACGATGTAACAAGCCGCTTAACGAATAAATTTGAAAAAAAAAAAATTGCTGAAGTTCTACCCCAAACACGTAGACAAACTTATTACAAGACAAACCATGACGCGTTTCGACCTGTTAGGCCTTGTTCAGGAAAGACACACAACACTCAGGACAACGAAACCGAACGAGCAATCACTTCTCTTCATCCAATTCGGCGCAAGGTGAGCGTTCAATTGCCATGAGTGTTATGTGTCTAGCCTGAAGAAGACCTAAGAGGTCGACACGCGTCGTGTTTTGTCTTGTGATTCGTTTGTCACACGTTGTGTGTGTGTGTGTGTGTGTGTGTGTGTGTGTGTGTGTGTGTGTGTGTGTGTGTGTGTGTGTGTGTGTGTGTGTGTGTGTGTGTGTGTGTGTGTGTGTTTAGATTCGGCCTGCAGTCGCCTCACTTTGAATTAGATCGCTTTCGAATACCTAAGCATGACAGCCACGACGAACTAATTTCTTTCACTCAGCTAATCTCAGTCACCCGACCTTATTCAGTTTAATAACAATTGGAACAGGATCTGAAGTTCTGTGCATGCCAGAATCATCTTACCGCGCCAGGAAGTCGCTTTATTGAAGGCTACAGTGCACGGTTCGACTATCAGCCGTTCCGTTCTGAGGACTGGTTAGTTATGACGGGGGAGGGGGGGGGGGGGGGGGGGGGGGGGGGGGGGGTGAGGGGGCATTTAGTACATGGTTTGACTAACACTGTCTTTTGACAACGGATTAAATTATGATGGGATACTTAGTTTGTGCACTGTTTGGCTAACCTATTGATGGTTGGATACTTAGTTTGTGCACTGTTTGGCTAACCTATTGATGGTTGGACTAACACTGTCGTTCTGACAACAGCTTAAAACATGGTGGGATACTTAGTTTGTGCACTGTGTGGCTAACCTATTGAACCGTTCGATACAAATCATGGCGACAGACATCAGGTCACGATTTATCGTTCCTTTGCATGTCTGACACAATATTCACACCGGTTCATCGTTCATCGCTGGAAATCAGGTCATCGCACCTGTCTCCCTCGCCCGAGGAAAT